>WAAF01004545.1:145107-161795 GCA_013400475.1 Tricholaema leucomelas
GTTCAGGAAAAGACTGGATGAGGCACTTAGTGCCATGGTCTAGATGACTGGATTGGGCTGGGTGCTAGGTTGGACTGGATGATCTTGGAGGTCTCTTCCAACCTGATTGATTCTATTCTATCTTGCTGTGAGCAATTGGGCAAATTAACTCCTATAAGAAATAATTCTTAGCTGCTGTTGCAGGATTTGTTCAGCTTGTTGCACAGTGTATATCACTGCTGTGTTGAAACAAGCTGGTGTGGTTTCAGTTGCACTGATAGTGATAAGTTTAGTAAATGTGACTAAGAATTTAATTAGCCAATAAATTTGTCCTTGTAGTGTCTTCCTTTGTAAATATAAAAAACACAGATACAGGCTGGGTGGAGAATGGCTGAGAGCAGCCCTGAGGAAAAGGCCCTGGGGGTCTGGGGTGATGAAAACCTCAATATGAGCCTGCAGTGTGCACATGCAGCCCAGACAGCAGCTCTGTGCTGGGCTGCAGCAAGAACAGTGTGGCCAGCAGGGCAAGGGAGGGGATTCTGCCCCTTGGCTCTGCTCTCCTCACACCTCACCTGGCATACTGTGTGTGTAGTTCTGGAGCCCCCAGCACAAGAAGGACATGAAACTGTTGGAATGAGTCCAGAGGAGGCCACAAAGATGCTCAGAAGGCTGCAGCAGCTCTGCTGGAGCTCTTCAGCCTGGAGAGGAGAAGTTTTCAAGGAGACCTTAGAGTGGCCTTCCGTTATCTCAAGTGGGTCTACAGGAAGGCTGGGGTGGGACTATTGACAAGATCTTGTAATGACAGAAGGAAGAGTAATGAGTTTAAACTGGCAGAGAGGAGGTGTTAGGAAAGGGTTCTTTGCAGTGGGGGTAGTGAGACACTGGCACAGGCTGCCCAAGGAGGTTGTGGCTGCTCCCTCCCTGGCTGGAGCCTGTTTTCTTGAGTCCCCTTTCAAAGTTGTCTCGACTTCATATGAAGTGAAGCTTTCAGTCTAAATGTTTTGAAGAAACTTTCTGTATTTGGATTAGGATCTCACTTAAACACAACTTGAGATAATTTCTAGGGGTGTCTGACTCCTTTAGACTGATATTAACCAGATTTCTGTGCAGTCTCGTTCCTTTACCCCATTCACAAATGGACAGATGACAGGTGAATGAGAAGCCAATTGCCTCACAGCTTGCTTGCTTTGGAGATGCTTTTCTGCCATTCCTTCTCTCGGTTGGGCCAACTCTCTACCTCCTGCAGAGATTCATGTAGTACTGTCCCCACATACAGCTGGCAGTGCATAGTTGTCCCATTCCACTCTGCTACTGGGTAGATAGTGAACCTGTCATAGAGAGAATCCTGTGCTGCAGTCCCAGCAGGGGTTTTGTGGGAACAAATGTGGTCCCGCAGAGCTCAGTGGCACTGTGGGTGGAATTGTTACTGTAGGGCTGAAGTGAAAGATAAAATTTCAAGAAGGTAGCTGTCTTCTCTCATGATGCCATTCAAGAAATGTGTAGAATGCAATTATCACTGATGTGATCTTTCAGATGGTTTAGCTGTATGCTTTTAAACTTTTTGTCAGTCAGGTATATTCGTGCTTGGTTTTGATTTGCCTTATTACTGTCTGCGTAGACTAAATTATGACCATTACTTTTACTATTAGAATCAGCAGTGCAATTGCAGAGGAAAAAGCCCCAGCTATCAGGCAGACATAAAAGAAAAGTTTCTTGGTTTGATGTTCAACTTGTCATGCCTTTTTTCTCATTGGGTCAAAATCTTCCTTTGTTCTTCTGAACGTTTCAGGAATTAGGCTACATAGAAATGACACTTGGCTGCCAAATGCGGAGGTACCTAACTTCAACTGTCCCTGGAGTAGAACTCGACAATGACATGAATAAATGAGGAGGATTTTCAGATCTGTGAGAAGCTTACAAAGCAGCTCGCAATCACTGACAATTGATGCCTAATTGGTTGAGATGTAAAAAGACTTTAAGACAATATTCATTTGTGCCTTTTTCTCCCAGTTTTTCCTATTTCTTACCTGAGTGCTTTCTAACACTAACTCAGTGATGGTTTGGGTGTTACCCACCCCACCATGCTTAAGAAGATCACCCAGACTAGATTCAGCTGCTGGAAATTGAATGAAGCTTTATACTTACACAATATACAAGCAGGTATTTACAATCTATACAGCTATAAACAGAAATATACCAGTTAAAAAAGTAATACAGAAACACAACAGCCCTCCCAAAAACCAGAGTCCCTAGGAGGGACTCTCAGCCACCCTTCCCTTCCACATTCTTCCCACCCCTCTACCTTACCCCAGACTTTGCCTTACGTTCAAGTTGAGTTTGGAGGATCAGCCAGGGGGGTTAAGAAGCGGAAAGATTAGTCACACAGATGGCAGGTTGGAGAGAGAGATAAGTGCAGCCCCAAAGATAGAGAGAGACACTGTTATCTATGTATATGTTCTCGTTCTTATACATCTCAGCAAGCCTATGAGTGCAGCAGAAATCACCATTGTTTTCACAGCCTATAATCTTATTTTTCTCACCAAAATATCCCAGCTAGGCTCAAACTAGCACAGTTTGATATACAGAAAATAGTGTTACATGTATATGTTATTTTTATATATATATATATATATTACTTGAGGGTTGGGAAGAGGACAGTTTCCAGCTTGAGTCTAAGTGAACTCTAGACTTCGAAGGCTACTGTTTATCTTAGTCATAACTACCAGTCTTTCAAAACAGATCCTCCCTCTCCCATATAAATACTCATTTTTCTAGCTGGGGTGGTGTAAGTGTGCTAGGGAATGCCTATTTCTTCACCCCTTGTAGGAGACAGTTAATTCTGATCTCAGGAGATTCCATTTCAGAGCTTTTAGAGCCTTCTGAGGCAAAGACCCTCATTGACAATGGACAGTTTGTGATCTGTGTGCACTAATGTGTGTGTATAGGCTGGATGTTAGGAGGAAGTTCTTCACAGAGAGAGTGATTTGCCATTGGAATGGGCTGCCCAGGGAGGTGGTGGTGTTGCTGTCCCTGGAGGTATTCAGGCAAAGCCTGCCTGAGGCACTTAGTGCCATGGTCTAGATGACTGGATTGGGCTGGGTGCTAGGTTGGACTGGATGATCTCGGAGGTCTCTTCCAACCTGGTTGATTCTATGATTCTGTGATTTTAGTGCACTTCAAGGTATTTGATAAAATTTCCCTACACTTTCCACTGTTGGTAAAGTTCCATCATAGACAATCACTTTGAAGTATAAAAGAGGAGGGTGGAATTGTATCTGAAGCCTCTGCACACTAGTAGATTAACATGGAAAGGCTTTAGAGTAGGTTAAGTACACTTTCTATTTGTATCTCAAGTTATTGCAGCTATTGACAATCAAGTAAGGTTTTTTTATGAAACAGTTCTAGGAAATCAAAAGGTATTGTAAGAGCTGGTATGCAAAATACTAGCTTTGAAATAGTGAGATCTGAATAACTGTTCCTTTTACAAGCTGTGTTTCTCAAGCTTTGTAGAGGATTGGTATGGCTGATGGATAAGATTCTCTCTTAGCAGAGAATGTCAGAAACACTCCTCTCTTGGTTCCATTCCAGTGTTGGACAATAAGAGCATAACTAATTCATCATTCCTCTACAGATTTCCAGTAATCTGTTATTAATGCTTGTATTCAAGTAAATATAACTAAAGCTGACAGATGTGAAAACTGTTGCCTTCACATCCCAATGATGCAGTGAGGTGTGAAACAAAATGGATGGCAACCGCGAAGTGTTTCCTTTTGCAAAACCTAATGACAGTGTCTAACTTGATGATGAAAAC
Organism: Tricholaema leucomelas; assembly: GCA_013400475.1. Taxonomy (NCBI): domain Eukaryota; kingdom Metazoa; phylum Chordata; class Aves; order Piciformes; family Lybiidae; genus Tricholaema lacrymosa; species Tricholaema leucomelas. The sequence goes on from WAAF01004545.1 coordinate 148,898, forward strand.
ACATTATTGTGAATGTCAGTGCACAGAGAATTGTTTAGACAGGCTGCAGTGATGATTGTTAAAGAAATATCAAAGGCAATAAAATATAGAACAACAATCTTCCATTGGTTTTGTTGTAATTCAAATATGTTATCACTTGTGTGGTATCATTTCACACAGAGAATCACTTTCAATGTGACAGGTGATTCTTCAAAATAAACTCACGAGGAAAAGGGCTGCTTTTGCTTTTAATATCTTAAAGACCTTAATAGGGATGCTAGCATATATTTTGTCTCCCAAATCCAATATTATGGCAATTTGTAATGAAAGAAACTTTACGTTTGTTAAACTATTCCTTTTATGTGTGTGTGGAGTTTGAGGCTCCTACTGATGGTCATTAGTAACTAAAAGATTCACTTTTGAACAGAATTGATGGGGACAGTATTCATACCTAGTGGCAACACTTTAATAAAGAGAATGTTAGGAGGAGGTTCTTTACAGTGAGGGTGGTAAGACACTGGCACAGGTTGCCCAGGGAGGTTGTGGATGCTTCCTCCCTGGAGGCGTTTAAGGCCAGGCTGGATGAGGCCTTGAGCAACCTGCTCTAGTGGGAGGTGTCCCTGCCTATGGCAGGGGGTTGGAGCTGGATGATCCTTGAGGTCCCTTCCAACCTAAACCATTCTATGATTCTATGTTTGGTTGTATCCTTTCATGCTTAGTGAAATTGTTTGGTTGTATCCTTTCTTGCTTAGTGAAATTGAAAAAAAACTTCCCCATCCCCTTCCCTACTTCTGCAAAGGAAATAACTATAACTAAGGACAAAAGCTTCAAATCAGGTCTTAGGAGGTGAGCTTTTACATTGGTTATGTCATGTGCTGCAGGATGGATTTAAAAAATGTTAATCTCTTAGAATTGAGTCATGCACAGGTCTTTGTCATTTTGAATTTGTTCTGTACCTTCAGTTCAGCGAGCCCCTGCGAGTGTTACCTAACGTGACTCAGTGTTGGGAAATACTATGTAAATGTTGAATTTGAGGTGGTTGGTACCTTTATTTCAAGTTCCACTTAATGACAGCAAGCATCTCTCTTATATACAGAACTGTAGTTTTCTTTCACTTCTCTTGTGATGAACATAATAATTGAAACAGTCTATCTAAATGCTGCTGGTGAAGTCATCTTCTCTTTTCTCCCTCGTTTCTTCCTCCGCCTTGCTTTACCTGGATTGCTTGGTTTTGTTCTAATCAATTGTTCCCTGCAGAAAGGTTAAACTTCTTATTCTTGCTTTTTAAACTGAACTGTATATGTTCACAGATAGTTTCTCCATTTATGATCCTATATTTTTCTTGTGTTCTCCAAAGTCTACTTTCCCTATGGACACTAGGTAAGAATTCTGAATTTAAGTCAAATAGAAATGTGAGGTTTAGAAATACAAATTCTGAGTGTGGCAAAAATGAAGGGAAAGGGCATGTTATTTTATATTTATGTTGAAAACCAAACCAAGACTGAACCACCACAACAAACTCTGTCTCCAGGAGATAAGGTCAAATATGATTGCTGTCACACAAAGAGTGAGCTTGAATACTGTTGAAGGCAGCCAGAGGAAGAGCTCATGAAATGAACAGATTATGCCTTTGAAGGACCAGTGAAGGAGGTTTGCTGAGTTTTTCAGCATCAAAACTTGCAGATAGATATGGTGGAAGAGTAGAGATCCAAGTGAAGGGAAGCTGTGTGAAATGAGTGAGGGGTAACTGGGAACAAGATGAAAAATGTTAAGGAAATTTTAGGCTCATTGTAGCTGCAGTGAAGCTGCAGAAGAAATGCATTTGTCGTAGGAGATAATGGTCAAACTCAGAGAGCAGGGATAACAGCATACTACGTCTAGTAAGTAGCTTCCATTTGCACCCTTTATTGGATCTCAGCAATTACTGAAAAAAATCAAAACTTTCTTTAAGGAAAAAGTTCAGAAGAAGCCTTTTTTTAATATAGCTAATAGTATGTCTGCTCAGTGTGCTGCCCAATATATGCTGAGCTTAGTATTATCACTCTTTTTCTTACCCCCCCTTCACTCATAATGGAAAGAGCAATAATGGCTTTCATAAAATATGTTTATCATCTTTTAAGGCATGTGCTGTTCTCCTCATTTGTGAATGTGGCCTTTGACACTTTCTTTGGAAATGGAGTTTGTTGGCTGTTGAGTTTTCCTAGGTTTGAAAGAGGTAGGATCGTATCAGGCAAACTAAGTTGAAAAATCACTTGAGTGCAGGATAATACAGAGTCTTCGTAATGCAAATGAAGTGTTTCCTAGACAAAAACCTCAGCAGATTTTTTGACTTTTAATGGGAATATTTCATTTTGGAAGCCTAAATTACATTTGATGTGTTATTTTGTGCTTTCTTCTACTGGAGCTTCTTGCTTAAATTGTGATTAGAGTGTTAGTTCAAAGATACAATTCGTAGTGAAGCCTGCTCAGCATAATAGATGGGAGGCTAAAATGCAGCTTCTTGGCTCTGGTTCAGAACAGTGTTTGTTTGGTTTGAAGCTGCAGCAACTGCTATTTCTAACAAATTATTACACAGATGTAGGTACTTCAAGGCTATGACAGATTAATTATAAATAGATTATTATTACTTTCTGAAAATGTATTGAAATGATATATGATATTGCCATAGATTATTCCAAAGGAATATGTTATATGCCTGTGTTTTGTTCTGTAATCATATCTAAGCAGTAGCAACTACTGTTGTGGCTATAAATCACTGCCTCTGGCAGGTTAAGTTTTGGGTCTGTATGACTTCCAGTCATGGATTGTGTCTTTGTCGCACTCAATCTATATTTTTGTGGCTTTTCAAGCAAATTCTGCCTCTGAAGTGAACACTGGCAAAATAAGGTTGCCCATGAAAGAGGGCAAACAAGCATTTGGTAGTTTTTGGAGTAATGCAAAATGGGCAATGCAGAAAGTTCTTTGCTGTGTGGTATTTATAGAAGGTTTTTCTTCTCTTCTGTGATCGTGGATGAAGGAACCAGAAGATGTCCATGGGGATGTTTTAGAGAAAGTTGGATATGCTTCTTACTTGATTCAGTGTAGTCTTTTAAAATCCTGTTTAATGTTCTACATGAGATCTGAAACATTATGTTGCAAATAGTCTGTAGTCCAGAGTGAGATTGTTCTTGAGGACCTGGCTGTATAAAATAGGAGACTCTAACTCCAGTAGGGCAGAGATCGTTGCGTTGGTCTCAGGATGAATAGTGCCCATAAAATCAATGTTTAGTGCATATGTTTCACCAGGTGAAACGTAACACAAAGAGTCCACCACTTTGTGTTAGTTGGGCAAAGGTGGTGATGCTAAAGAGTTTGTATTTGATACCGTTGAGGATTGTGGAAGAGAAGGTCTATTCTAAGGAGAAGAATTACAACACAATGAAAAAGCATATGGGTGGTCAAACCTAGCTGGAGACTGGGGAAGACATAGGACAAGGAAGAACCAAAACTGGAGGAAATAAGAAGCAAGAGGTTGGTCAAGATTAAAATTAGAGTTGTGGACTCTTAAAGGGAAGTGGCCTTCTATATGACAGAACATGTTGTTTTGATTCTAACAATTAGCAGATGTGAGACTGGCAGCAGAGCTTACTCTTCTATGTTTTATAAACCAAAGGCAATCCCCATTCTGGAGCATCAGTACTGCAGACTACCTTCTGTAGTCAAAATGGCTTCTCAATTTTTTCACCTTCTCACCTTTTGGTCTTTAGAACATGAGACGTTGTGTTTTGGTTACCAGAAAATAGCACTGTGCAACCTGTCCTGTTGGTCTTTTCATGGGTAAAATTCGTTTGTTGTGAAAGGAAGGAATCTGAAAGCTGAACAATAACAGCCAGCAGTATGAATGAGTGTACTGTATCAAGGTTAACTTACTATATATCTTAGCTATATAACAGTTGCTCAGTTTCTTTTATTGTACTGGACAAAAAAAAAAATGCCTTCTCAAAATCTCCAGTGCCTTCTGAGAGTCTCATTTACTGCCATTTTTAAATTCCATTCTTAAATTTGGAATTTATATTGATACCAGGAAGACTTTAATGGCTGTTGACTACTGAAATTGTATTCAAATTCCATGTTAAATATTCCATTTAAGAGGACATTTATGGAGTAAAAAGAATACTGTGACTCCTTCCTGTTCTATAATTAATAATTTTGTCATGTGCTTTCTCTATGCCTCTTCAGTAACCATGACTCACCTTAATACCAGAGTTTGACATTAGAAGTCTCTCCAGAGAGGAAGAAAATCATTTAGAAATGAGCTGGATAAAGGTTATTAAACTAACACTTAAAATTCTAGTCCTGCACATTTTCCTTTACCTCTAATTAAATGCCAAGAACAGCAATGTAAAAATTTCAGTGTACACATATGCTGGGTGTAGCTTTATCACAGGGACATTTCCAACAGGGAATTGAAACTTTATTCCTGGCAGCCACATTTTCTTGTTTAGGTGTTTGGAATTCTGTGGGTTTTTTTCCAAAACAGGGGAGAAATTTTGGCAGTTGAGTGTCCTAAACCTACATGTACCTAAGTGATATCATTTTCTTTCTTAACTTTTCTTGCATGGGTCAGGTTTTTAGCTTAAGTTGTCTTATTGACTTCAGTGGTACTGTTTGCAAAAGCGGAGGCAAACTGCACGAGTCAAGTGTGTAATAGTGGATCGATGCTGTGTATATGCATCACTGCTTACAAACCTCTCATCTGTCATCTCCCAGAAAGCTCCAGGACTAACTCGAATATCAATATCAACAATACATGGAGCAGTGTACTAGTTTCCTGAAAGACTGGGACCTTTTTGGGGTGGTGAAAAAAAACTTTGCACCCCAACATTGTGTTTAACCTGAGGTTTTTCTGTTGCTAAAGCTTCTACTAACTGTGTAGACTGGGGAAAAGAGAACAAAATTGGATTGATAGAATGTAACATCCTTAGTTACACCGTCTTCAGAAGGAGATGCTGTCATCTGCAAAGCAGTGATAATTTGCAGTGTTATCATTGTGACTTGCAGTGCATGACCCTGACAAGTCAGGTCTCTTCAATTAGCAAGATAATGGTGTTAAATCCCCGTGCTGTTATGCTCTTGTTGCCAGGCTCTGCTGGAGATTTACAGAATATTACATAGGTTGGCCATTAAAATCTAATTCCTCCAATAAAAATTTAACACAAACTTCTTTTCCTAATTTATAAAACTGTCCAGGTCTTTTTCTAACCAATTTTCTCAAACTTAGGCATGTAAAATTAATACTTGAGACAACTATAAAAGGTCTCTGGATCTTTAGTCTCTTCTGTTAGCTTTATCACTGAATTTTGCGTAGTATTAAATTGTTTTGCTTTCATGAGTGGTAAACATGTAATTCAACCTAGCTGAGTCCAGGTTATTTTTGATACCTAGTGTCCTCTGGAAAATCTCCAAATAATTGTAGTATCCCCAAAAGCTTTAGAATCCCCACAGTGCTGTAAAACTGTGCTGCTACTTGTTGAGGATAACTAATGTCTTTTTCTCCTTGTGAGAAAACCAGACTGCATTCTGACAACTCAGCACCGATCAGTTACACGGAGATGACTGTATGCAGCTGCAATTTTTGTGGACTTCATTCCACAGAAATGTTCCTTTATGCTTGGGATGATCATGGAACAGATCCTCCTAGAAGCTTTGTTAAGGTACACGGAGGGGCAGGGAAGTGATTTGAGACAGCCAGCAAGGTGGATGAAAAGCCGGATGTCAGCCAACAATGTGCACTTGCAGCCCAGAAGGCTAATGGCATCCTGGGCTGCATCAAAAGAAGCATGGCCAGCAGAGAGGTGATTCTGCTGTTCTGCCCTCATGAGGCCTCACCTGCAGTACTGTGTCCAGCTCTGGAACTTAGTGCAAGGATATGAATCTGGTAGAGTGAGTTCAGAGGACGTTACAAAGATGATCAGGAGGCTGGAGCACCTCACCGATTAAGGCAGGCTGAGCTGGTGTGGTAGTTTGGGAGTTACACTCCCCTCCCCCATGAAATCACCCAGACTAGACTCAGCCAGCTGGGAGTTAAGGAATGAACCTTTATACTCACAGCTTAGCACAAGATACAAGCAGAGATTTACAACATATTGCAAATATTTACAGCTATATACAGGAATATACAAGTTAAAATGTAATACAGAAACACAACAGCCCTCCCAGAAATCAGAGTCCCCAGGAGGGACTCCCAACCACCCTTCCACCTTCCCCCTCTTTCCACCCCCCTACCTTATCCCAGAGTCTGCCTTATGTGCAAGAGGAGTTGCAAGGATGGGCAAGGGGAGGTCAGAAGCAAAATGCTTGGTTGGATTACACAGATCCAAGCAGAATGGCAGAAGCCCAAGGAGAAAAGACACTGACACACTCTGACAGACAATCTTATCTATGTTTGTGTCCTTGTTGTTATACATCTCAGCAAGCCTATGAGTGAAGTAGACATCACCATTGTTTTCTTTACACAGCCTATAATCTAATGTTTCTCATTAAAATATTCCAATTAGCCTCAAACCAACACAGCTAGGATTGTTCAGCCTGGAGGAAAAGGCTCTGGGGAGCAGCCTTCCAGAACTTGAAGGGGGCCTGTGAGAATGCTGGGGAGGGCATGCAACAACAGGATGAGGGGCATTGATTTTTAAACTAGAGAGTGATTTAGATTGGACATTAGGAAGAAGTTCTTTACTATGAGGGTGGCAGAACACTGAAGCTGGCTACCTGGGGAGGTGCTGGAGCCCTTGTCCCTAGAGACATTAAAGGCAGAGGCTCTGAGCAACCTGATCTAGTTGAGGATGTCCCTGCTTTATTGCAGGAGGGTTGAATTAATTGGACTTTGAAAGTCCCAGTGTATTCTATAATTCTGAGAAGTGGAGATGGTTCTATGGTAAATTCCCTATGAGCCATATGAAATCTCTCAGTGTATGTTCTACTTTTAAAAGGGCAACAGTCAGTAAAATCCCTACTGTCTTCTAATGGCATCTTCTAAAATTACAAAAAAAGCAGTACTAGAATCTACTGCCATGGCCAAGAATTGGCCTGTGTGTTAGTTGCAGAGCTTCTCTGAGGGCCTGAAGTGCAAGTGTGAATTATGGGTGGTGACCTATAGTGCTCTGCACAGACAGATACCTGATGACTTCTCCTTATTCCTATGTGTCAGCTCAGCACTTATGCCCACTAGTTTTAGTGAAATTTAAATAATTAAATAGAAGTAAATTTACTGATCAGCACCTTTTGTGCTTTCTGTCATGCTGCCCTTTACACTCAGGAATGGCTCCCGTTAAATGCATTTATTGCTCCTGAATTACCTGCATTGAAACCTGACCATGTCTATTTAACTGGGATGTCTCACAGCTCTTAGCAGTATGTAGGCTTCAGGTTTGCTAATGCTACTGCATGGCTGCAGCAATGATGTTCATAGAATCATAGATTCAGTCAGGGTTGGAAGGGACCACAAGGATCATATAGTTCCAGCTCCCCTGCCATAGGCAGGGACACCCTACCCTAGATCAAATTGGCCACAGTCTCATCCAGCCTGGCCTTAAACACCTCCAGGGATGGGGCCTCAATCACCTCCCTGTGCAACCCATTCCAGGCTCTCACCACTCTCATGCTGAACAACTTCCTCTTCACATCCAGTCTGAACCTACCCACCTGCAGCTTCACTCCATTCCCCCTAGTCCTGTCTCTCCCTGAGAGCCTAAAAAGTCCCTCCCCAGCTTTTTTGTAGGCTCCCTTCAGATACTGGAAGGCCACAAGAAGGTCACTTGGGAGCCTCCTCTTCTCCAGACTGCACAGCCCCAACTCTTTCAGTCTGTCCTCATAGCAGAGCTGCTGCAGCCCTCTGAGCATCCCAGTGGCCCTTCTCTGGATACACTCCAGCATCTCCATATCCTTCTTGTAATGGGGGCTCCCAACTGGATGCAGTACTCCAGGTGGGGTCTCAGCAGAGCTTAGTAGAGGGGGAGATCACCTCCCTTGCCCTGCTGACCACACTTCTCTTGATGCAGCCCAGGATCTGGTTGTCCCTACAGGATGCAAGTGCACACTGCAGGCTCATGTAGAGCTTCTTGTCCATTTAAAATCTCATCTGCCTTTTACAGTCTTTCAACTGAACTATCCTACTTTTATCCCTCTTTGATCCATCTGACAGCAGCTTTATTCCCTGCTTAGACTTGTAATACTAAGACACCACAAAGGGAAATGTTAGCCACAATGAAAATTTCCTAAACTGACAGAGCTAGAAAAAGTCAAAAAGCAATACTAGAAAAAGAAGTTGAGAAATATGAAAATCTGGAAGTACTTTTGTTTCATTGATACTTTTTTCTTCCTTCTCCTCTTTTCTCTTTGTTGTTGTTGTTTTTCATATTATTTTTCCGTAGCCATGTTTTATAAAATAGCTCTTCTCTGAGCTTATTTCTTAGTTCTTGAAATTCAGAGAGTGCTTGACAATAACAAGTTGAAATACCCAGAATGAAGTCACACTCATCTAATTAGATTAGTCAGAAAAGACAATCATAGAATCATAGAATCAACCAGGTTGGAAGAGACCTCCAAGCTCATCCAGTCCAACCTAGCACCCAGCCCCAGCCAATCAACCAGACCATGGCACTAAGTGCCTCATCCAGGCTTTTCTTGAACACCTCCAGGGATGGCGACTCCACCACCTCCCTGGGCAGCCCATTCCAATGCCAATCACTCTGCCAACAATTTCCTCCTAACATCCAGCCTAGACCTCCCCTGGCACAACTTGAGACTGTGTCCCCTTGTTCTGTTGCTGGTTGCCTGGCAGAAGAGACCAACCCCACCTGGCTACAACCTCCCTTCAGGTAGTTGGAGACAGCAATGAGGTCTGCCCTGAGCCTCCTCTTCTGCAGGCTGCACACCCCCAGCTCCCTCAACCTCTCCTCACAGGGCTGTGCTCCAGGCCCCTCACCAGCTTTGTCACCCTTCTCTGGACACGTTCCAGCATCTTAACACCTCTCTTGAATTTAAGAGCCCAGAACTGGACACAGTACTCAAGATATGGTCTGACCAGTGTTGAGTACAGGGGAAGAATAACCTCCCTCATCCTAATAACCACACTATTCCTGATCCAGGCCAGGATGCCATTGGCTCTCTTGGCCACCTGAGCACACTGCTGCCTCATGTTCAGCTACTATCTACCAGCACCCCAGGTCCAGAGGCAGATATTTTAAAGTTATGCCGTATATCAGGGACTTCCTGAAGGGAGGTTGTAGCCAGTTGGGGTTGGGCTCTTCTCCCAGACAAATAGCTATTAAAACACGTACATAAACTGCAGAAACAAATGTTGGGGATTATGACTTTACTAGTTTAAGAGCTGTGAACACCAGTACTGGTTGGTAGGTGATCTGCTGGAGAGCAGCCCTGTGGAGAGTGACCTGAGAGTGCTGGTGGATAACAAGTTATGCATGGCACAGCAATGTGCCCTTGTGGCTAAGAAGGACAATGGGGTGCTGGGGTGTTTTAGGAAGATTGTGTTCGGCAGATCAGGGGAGGTTCTCCTCTCCCTCTACTCTGCCCTGGTGAGACCTCATCTTGAGTACTGCCTGCAGTTTTGGGCTTCCCAGTTGAAGAGGGACAGGGAGAACATTCAGCAGATAGCTGCAAGGATGATGAGGGAACTGGAGGGCATGGCTTATGAGGAGAGGCTGAGGGACCTGGGGCTGTTTAGTCTGGAGAAGAGAACACTGGGAGGGGATTTGATAAATGTTTATGAGTATCTGAGGGCTGCCAGGAGCAGGGGGACAGGCTCTGCTCACTGTTCCCTGGGATAAGACAAGGAGCAGTGGGTGTAAACTGCAGCAAAACAGGTTCTGCCTCAACACAAGGGGGAACTTCTTTACTGTAATGGTAACAGAGCACTGGAACAGGCTCCCCAGAGAGGTTGTGGAGTCTCCTTCTCTGGAGACTGTCAAGGCCTGTCTGGATGCATTCCTGTGTGACCTGAGTTAGATTGTATGGTCCTGCTATGGCAGGGGGGTTGGACTGGATAATCTCCTTGGGTCCTTTCCAACCCCTGACATCCTGTGAATACAGAAATACCAAATTTTGGTTTTTTTAGCCAAGTATACCAGTTTGGGGTTTTCAAGGTTTCTCTGTTCCTTTATTTCAAAAACAGCTCCATCTTTCTTTGTTTTTATATGCATATTATTATCCTAATTTATAAATCAAACTATCCTGATTCTTTTGAAATGCCTTTCCCAAGTGTAGTTCTGGTGTTTTAGCCCTGTGTCATTGTCGCTGTTCCATGCAGTGAAAACGGTGCAGCGTTACTGCTGCTCTTAGTCTGTTCACATTTATGTCTTTTGCTTAAAAATCAACTTTGACAGCACACAAAAAATGAGAGCATTTGTCCTAAAACTTCTTAATGCTATTTTTAGATAGCCTTCATTTAAATATTTCTTTTTTCTTCATATTGTTCTACTTTCTGGTCAGACGATGAGAAAACAGCTCTACTGCAGCGTCATCACTATTGCTACTTTAGGAGAGTTTATACTCAGTTAATAGATGCAAAATCAAGACATAACTTTTAATGCAAAGAGTATTTCATGTAGGCAATGTAAAATTTGATGAAGACTTTGATTCAGCAATTAGTCTGTGTTGTGTTCCCAGTTTCTTTCTGATTTTGCCTTCAAAGTGGAAAAATCCTCAAACATAGAATCATAGAATCAACGAGGCTGGAAGAGACCTCCAAGCTCATCCAGTCCAACCTAGCACCCAGCCCTATCCAGTCATCTAGACCATGGCACTGAATGCCTCATCCAGTCTTCTCTGGAACAACCTCAGGGACGGTGACTCCACTGCCTCCCTGGGCAGCCCATTCCAATGGCAAATCAATCTCTCACTCAAGAACTTCCTCCTAACATCCAGCCTAGATTTCCCCCAGCACAACTTGAGCCTGTTTCCCCTTGTTCTGTTGATGGTTGCCTGGGAGAAGAGACCAACCCCCACCTGGCTACAGCCTCCCTTCAGATAGTTGTAGACAGCAATGAGCTCTGCCCTGAGCCTCCTCTTCTGCAGGCTGCACACCCCCAGCTCCCTCAGCCTCTCCTCATAGGGTTTGTGTTCCAGGCCCTTCACCAGTTTTGTTGCCCTTCTCTGGACACCTTCCAGCACCTCAGCATCTCTCTTCCTACTGCATATTGCTGGCATACCAGAAGGTGTTTAATTGCAAACTAAACCTATCTGATATACAATAAATTAGGATTTTTTGTTTCTTATTTAAATCTTGCTCTTTGATATTGTAAAAAAAGCCCTAACAGCTGTGATTATAGAATCATAGAATGGTTTAGGTTGGAAGGGACCTCAAGGATCATCCAGCTCCAACCCCCTGCCATAGACATCTCTAAAGCAATCCTTTTATAAGATGAGTAAGAGATTAAATAATGAAGTGTGAGGATGTGGAACAATTTTAAAACCTCTTCTAATTTCATTAAATATGTACAACAAGGAGAAGGACAAGGGCTGGCATTTTCTGCAGAATAAATATGAGAGAATTTGTTCATAAATCTCATGCAAAACATGGATGGTCAGATCATGTCTATGCTTAAAAATAAGAGGAAAAAACCCATAGTGTTTGTTTTATGTGCTCATCTAAGTGATTGTTAAGAAGTTGGGAGGTAAGTCAAAGGGGGAACATCTTTAATGAGCCTTGGGGAGGATAGGAAGATAATGTTAGTCCCCTCCCTTTGCTTATTAATGATGTATGTGGCACATTGATAGCAGAATGGAACCCTGACATTGAGGCCTTAATGAATAGTGGAAATGTCTTGATGGAAAATGGTGTCTGGGTTGCCATCTTCCTGTCTTTTCGGGATCTATTTGAGGTAGTGGTTGTGCAACATACTTGTCTGGATTTTAGACAGCCCTTTCTCCAGCTGGGTTTGCTCACAGTCATAGAATCACAGAAACATTCAGGTTGGAAAAGCCCCTCAGGATCATCAAGTCCAATCATAGAATGAACCAGGTTGGAAGAGACCTCCAAGATCATCCAGTCCAACCTATTACCCAGCCCTATCCAGTCAACCAGACCATGGCACTAAGTACTTCATCCAGGCTTTGTTTGGACACCCCCAGGGAGGGTGACTCCACCACCTCCCTGGGCAGCCCATTCCAATGCCAATCACTCTCTCTGGCAAGAACTTCCTCCTAACATCCAGCCTAGACCTCCCCTGGCATAACTTGAGACTGTGTCCCCTTGTTCTGTTGCTGCTTGTCTGGGAGAAGAGACCAACTCCACCTGGCTACAGCCTCCCTTCAGGCAGTTGTAGACAGTAATGAGATCACCCCTGAGGTGCACCCTAAATCATATCCCCAAGCACCACATCCAAACAACCCTTAAACACATCCAGGATTGGAGACTCCACCACATCCCTGGGCATCCCATTCCAATGTCTGACCACTCTTGATGGGAAGTTTTCTTCCTAATACCTAGTCTAAACCTACCCAGTCACAGCTTGAGGCCATTTTCTGTTGTTCTATCACTATTTAGCTGTGAGAAGAGACCAGCAGAAACCTCTCCACAACATCCTTTCAGGTAGCTGTAGACAGTGATGATAACCCAACTGATGCTGCCAGTCTTTCACAGGCTGTATGGCAAAAATCCATCTGTGTTCAAAGGGGTGTGTCGATTTGCTGGGAACTAACTAATATGCAGTGGTAATAGTACCAGGATTTTGCTTGTATTTCTTAAGTGCTTCTCATATTACTGCTCATGTGAGTGATGGTACTAATTTGCAGAGTCCTGCACAAGGAGACTAAGTAGCCTTGCAATAATTTTCCCCTGAAATAAAAGGTATTAGCAGTACTTGTCTGAGAATCTTACATGCAAGTATGTGATGGTTTGGTTGTTCTCTGTCCCCCCCCCCCC
>WAAF01004545.1:161816-180147 GCA_013400475.1 Tricholaema leucomelas
CACACACACACTTTGGAAAATCACCCAAACTAGACTCAGACAATCTGGAAATTGAATGAAGTTTTATATTTACAGCTTAGCACAATATACAAGCAGGTAGTTACAGAAATACACAAGTTAAAAAGGTAATACAGAAACACAACAGCCCTCCCAGAAACCAAAGTCCCCAGGAGGGGCTCTCAACCACCCTTCCACCTTCTCCCACCCCTCTACCTGACCCCAGTCTTTGCCTTACGCTTAAGGTAGTTTGGAGCATCAGCCAGGGGGATTAGGAAGCAGAAGGATTAGTCACACAGATGGCAGGTTAGGTTAGAGAGAAGTTCATGCAGCCCCAAGACACAGGGAGTGACTCTCTTATCTATATTTGTGTTCTTGTTCTTATACCTCTCAGCAAGCCTGTGAGTGCAGCAGATATCAGCATCGTTTCCTTTCCACAGCCTATCATCTAATTCTTTCACCGAAACATCCCAACTAGGCTCAAACTAGCACCAAGTTATCTGTAGGACTCCTTTCTGCTACACCTGAAAATGAGGTGAATGTTTCAGCTTAGTGGTGAAATCAAAATAGAATAAAGATGACATTTGTGATTTTTTTTTCCCCCCTTAATTTCCTCCCGCTTCCTCCAGACTCTTCTTCCTTCTGTATTCTAAACAGCAAACTGAGAGTGCCAAGTGTTGAATCTGATTCAAACTCACAAAGGTTGTTCTGATTTTGGGAGCTAACCTTTTGTGACATTTTTTACTTACATAGACCACGACATGCCTATTTTAGTAATCCTAGACTATTTAGATCCTTTACATTTGCCTTTTAGTATTCTCAACTCTCTGTGTAATGCAGTCACGGTGCCTCTCTGTTGCTGGTGTGGTGTAGCTATCGTTCACGCGCACAGGAGTGCACACACGTTTATATTTTTATACTTGTGAGTGTTTCCATCTGTCTCTGACTCTTTCACATCTTTTTTTTTTGGGAGGTAACTTGGGAACATGCAGTTATCAATATGTAGATGACAATTTTTATTAATTCAAGAGTCCAGACTACTGCTGCTTTGTCAGATCTGTTGATCTCTAGTGAAATTAATAGAGTAGATTTAATTAGGTTAGCTGGAAGGAGCATTAATTGAGAGGTGACTGATGCAATTGCAGGTGTTACCAGTACAGCTTTTGTCTAAATGTTTCCTGTTTTGATAAGCCTGATGAGCACATTGTTGTTTGTGTACAGATGGTAAGAATGGTCAATCTGTAAAGCTCATCTGCAGCTGACCAGGAGATTGTAGCCATTTATTTTCTGATGCTTATTTTATAAGCTTCTGTAACTCACAACCTGCTTGGTTGTAGGTTTGACTGAAATCTGTTGTAGCCTACCCTACCTCTTCACTCCTTTCCTCTCATCTGCAGCTGACCAGGGGATTGCAGCCATTTATTTTCTAATGCTTATTTTATAAGCTTCTGTAACTCACAGCCTGCTTGGTTGTAGGTTTGATTGAAATCTGTTGTTGCCTCCCCTCTTCCTCCCCTCTTCCTCTCCTCCTCCTCTCCTCTCCTTCTCCTCTCCTCCTCTCCTCTCCTCCCCTCTCCCCTTCCTCCTCTTTTTTAGGGAGCTTCCTGCTAACAGTTAAAGTGTGAATACTTTCATGGTCCCTTGGGAACACCACATTCACAAGCGTCAGTAAAGGCTTTCATCTCCCTTCTTGACACAACCTTGATTCTTAGTTCTGGAATGTAGTTATTTATGAGTCTGATTTCTATCTCAAATCTCTGAGATTAGATTTATTGCAAAGCAGGCACAGCTTGAACTTCAGTCAAAAGTTTGCTCATATAGATCTTGTTCTATTTCATGGTCACACACAGAGCCAATGCCTAGAAATGTTCTGGAGACAATTAATTTGCTTAATCCCTTTTTAGGCCATGCTTTGAATCTTGGGCTGGAAAAAGTAATGATATAACACAGTTGTGCTGATTATTATATCCATACCCACAGAGATACCTGTTCCATTTCTTGTCTTCTTCCAGTAACAGTCTTCCACAGGAACAGTCAGGTGCAAATAGTTTCCATATTTGCTTTTATAGTATGGATTATGACATGTGGGAGTCGAACACTTTTACATTTGACCAGTAACTTGGCTAGCAGCACTGAATCTATTTTTCTACATCAAATCCTGTCCTTTGAAAAAGCCTTAGTAAATACAGTGTGTCCTGTGCATAAAGTACTTATCTCCCCTCCTAGGATGGCAGTAGTAGTGATAAACAAATAGATATTCTGGACAAGGTGCAAAGTCAGGTTGATATAATTAATGTACAGGTTCTTTGAGCTTTTCTGCAAAAGAAACTTGTGTTACTAATTAAGGTCTGTTCTTGCCATGTAGAGAAGATTTTAGTCTTGAAACAATTTTTATTCCCTTAATCCTCACTTTTTTTTTTTTATTTCTTTCTTTCCTTTAAGCTATTATTGTTGGAAAAGTGCCAAAGTGGCCTTTACAAAGCCATTGGTAAATGCTTTTCCAGGACTTTACTAGCAGAGTATGAATAGCAGTGCCACTGGTGGTCTTTCTATCTCCTCCAAGGCTACTGTTGCTATTTCAGTTGTAAGAGTCCTAAACAACATCTTTCTGTTGCACAATTCACATTTTCCATTTTATAATGCAGTAAACTCCATTTTTTTTTTCTAAAGCTATAGTATGCCATTAAAAGTAGCTATCGTGGCTGTGTGCCTAAATCCAGTTTTGGTAAAGCAGAAAACTCTGTTTCTAAATCAAATACATTTCTACAACCTCTTTCTTTCTGTCAGGAAGCACTCGAGAGGCTTAGTGGTTTCAGGAATCTTGTTATTGGTACAGATCAGTGGAGTTGAAGCAACTTCCCCATTCCAACAATGCTGGGATGGGGATGTCAGTAGAGACCGTCCTAGGCAACAGAGATGAGGGCTGCCTGTGGAACAGCTGCTTTTAAGACCTTTCTTTTATTGTAATGCTAGTAAGAAGCTGCATTGGTGTATAGTGTGCATGGAGACTTCTTTCCTATCTGAGTTAAAGCACTTCAGCAACTTCTAGAAGTAGGACTTTGTTCTGGAGCCCCCAACACAAGAAGGATATGGAACTGCTGGAGCGGGTCCAGAGGAGAGCCACGAAGATGCTCAGAGGGCTGCAGCAGCTCTGCTATGAGGACAGGCTGAGAGAGTTGGGGCTCTGCAGCCTGGAGAAGGCTTGGAGGAGACCTTAGAGTGGCTTTCCAGTATCTGAAGGGAGCCTACAGGAAGGCTGGGGAGGGACTATTGACAAGGTCTGGTAATGTCAGGACGAGGGGGAATGGGTTTAAGCTGGAGGAGGAGAGATTTATACTGGATGTTAGGAGGAAGTTCTTTCCAGTGAGGCTGGTAAGACACTGGCACAGGTTGCCCAGGGAGGTTGTGGCTGCTTCCTCCCTGGAGGTGTTTAAAGCCAGGCTGGATGAGGCCTTGAGCAACACTGCTCTAGTGGGAGGTGTCCCTGCCTATGGCAGGGGGTTGGAGCTGGATGATCCTTGAGGTCCCTTCCAACCTAAACCATTCTATGATTCTATAAGAATTTTTAGCATTTTGTCTTGCCTTTTTCTCTACTTACCTATTGGTTCAGTAGAGTAATGTAATTAGAAAAAGTATTGGCTTATATGGCTTATACATTGGCTGTATGTGGCCTCTGCAAATAAAACAAATCAAAGCTTTGTGTTTATCCTGCATGGCATGCCAAGAAGTACTGAATCTGATGTTTCTTGGTTTACAGATTAATTATAGAAAGAACATCCCTTAAGAAGTCAGGCTCCAAGGAACTGGTAAGTGAGAGATGTTTAATGTTTGATGTTCTTGTTTATGTCTTCCTGGTGTCTGAGCACTTAGCCTGCTCTAGTCTCAGCTTTCAAGTTTTAGTCTGGGAGAAAGAATGGAAATCTCTGAAAAGCTTTGGCTAATTAGGTGTTTAAGAAAAATACCAGATGTTGCATCCTGCTGTACAGTTGTGAGTACAGTGCAGAACTTGCAACTTTGTGAAGTGTTTTTGAAGTCCTTGTAAAGACAGTGCTAAATATAGGCTGAACTTGATTTTTTTTCCCCTTCATATTGATCTTTATCACTTAAATAAGTCACTCTAAAGTATGTCTTGGTGTGCTGCCTCATAAGAGTTTAATGATGACTTCCATTCAGCGTAAGCTGTCAGCAGGTCAGAGATGCCTCATATCTTGGATGGAGTTATGAAATTTCCTGAGTTTATTACCCTTTGAAAATTAATTTTAAATGTCAAAGTTTCTAATGTGTACAAGGAATTTTAATTTAGGAGCATCTTCAAAGTGACACACAGTTTTCTCCTTGAGTACCGAGTGAATGATCAGATAAAAGTATAAGACCTTTGCAGTATATTATATTCACTTATTTCTTTAGGTAGTTTGCAGAGGTGTGTAGAAGAAATAACAATTTCATAGTCTTTTCTGACCTGCCTTTTGTGTTAAAAACAGTTTGGTGAAAAAAATGCTATCTAACTTTAACCAAAGTAGGGGGAAAAAAAAGCACTGATGTTCTCAGCAAAGCCTACCTACTGGTTTTTTCCCCTAGGAAATTCTGTGCTTTAATATCCCCTGAACAACTGTGATGATTTGGGTGTTACCTGCTCCCCCATACTTAAGTAAAATCACCCAACTGGACTCAGTCAATCTAGAAATTGGATGAATGAAGCTTTATATTTACAGCTTAGTACAATATACAAGCAGAGATTTACAATATGTACAGAAATATACAAGTTAAAAAGTAATACAGAAACACAGCAGCCCTCCCAGAAACTTGAGTCCCCAGGAGGGGCTCCCAACCACCCTTCCACCTTCCCTCCATCCCTCTGCCTTACCCCAGACTTTGCATTATGTTTAAGGTGGTTTTGGATGGTGGGCCAGGGGGGTTAGGAAGCAGAAGGATTAGTCACACAGATGGTGAAGTTAGAGAGAGAAGTTCTTGCAGCCCCAGAGCCCAGAGAGCAACTCTGTTATCTGTGTTTATGTTCTTGTTCTTATCTCAGCAAGCCTATGAGGGGAGCAGACATCACCATTGTTTCCTTTTCACAGCCTATAATCTAATTCTCCTCACCAAAATCATGGAATCATAGAATGGTTTAGGTTGGAAGGGACCTCAAGGATCATCCAGCTCCAACCCCCTGCCATAGGCAGGGACACCTCCCACCAGAGCAGGTTGCTCAAGGCCTCATCCAGCCTGGCCTTAAACACCTCCAGGGAGGAAGCATCCACAACCACCCTGGGCAACCTGTGCCAGTGTCTCACCAGCCTCACTGTAAACAACTTCCTCCTAACATCCAGTCTAAATCTCCCCTCTGCCGGTTGAAACCCATTCCCCCTCGTCCTGACATTACCAGACCTTGTCAATAGTCCCTCCCCAACCTTCCTGTAGGCTCCCTTCAGATACTGGAAAGCCACTCTAAGGTCTCCTCCAAGCCTTCTCCAGGCTGCAGAGCCCCAACTCTCTCAGCCTGTCCTCAAAGCAGAGCTGCTGCAGCCCTCTGGTCATCTTCGTGGCTCTCCTCTGGACCCCCTCCAGCAGTTCCATATCCTTCTTGTGTTGGGGGCTCCAGAACTGCACACAGTACTCCAGGTGGGGTCTGAGGAGAGCAGAGTAAATAGCCCAGCTAGGCTCAAACTAGCACAACAACTCTTTGCTTCAGCCCAGTTTGTACTCTCTTCTATAACGTTAATTTAATTTTTGTGTCTTGCAAAGTTGTGGCCTTTTGGTTCTTAGACCTTGGCCTCTGTGCTGCTGTAGTGCATCTTATTGTATTGAGTGTTTTCCTAGTCAGGAATCTCCAGCTTCAACTAGTGAACTAATGTTTTACAGCGTGTAGAGTGTTACAGATTAAAGAGGTGTCAAGGTTGGATGGTAGTCCAAGGCTAAAATTGTCCAGATGATTGGGAAGACGATCAGCTAATGATCAAAGGAAATGCTTTTCTGAGCCCTTTCAGCATTGTGCTGTACTTGAAGCTGCACCCACAACTGTCCTATCAGCTGCTTGTAAAACCTGAAGGTGGAATATTGATAAATAGATTTTGCTTGCTACTAAGAAATGTGTCATTAATAGTATCGGATGACATAGGCATTGGTTTGTTGCTCTCTGATTAATTCCTTGTGTGGGAGTATGAGATAAACAACAGCCAACAAAAGGCATGAGAAATTAGTTAAGTGCAAAGGATTAAGGGAGAGTAATAAGTAAGTAGCTTCCTGGTTTTGGAAGCTTAAATGTTCACCTCCCTCACAAAAGTGATAGTTGTGGTGTTTAGATCCATTAGCAATAGGTCACTGTTGAGTTTTGAGGATAGCTAACATAAAGCTAAAGACAGTAAGACAAATAGGATGCGTAGTAAAACTCAGATATTATTTGGTATCACATAATCATTTCTTCTTCAACAGGAAATTACAGCAGCAAAGGAGAAAAATAATTGTTAAAGCTTAAGTGACAATGATGAAGCAAACCTTTATGAGGTTGACAGTAGCATTGCAACTGAGGGTACCTGATGTTCACCAGAGTCCCCTCATTACTGTAGTTTTCTGTTGGCGCATATTTACATGTTTAGGTATTTGCAATGCATGCTAAGAGGTACCCTTTTTCAGAAGTTCTGACCTGCATCTTGAACTGATCATTGCTGTGCTTGTTGGTCCTGAGTAGCTATGCATAAACTCATTAGATTAGACCAAACTAGAATCATAGAATCAACCAGGTTGGAAGAGACCTCCAAGATCATCCAGTCCAACCTAGCACCCAGCCCTATCCAGTCATCTAGACCATGGCACTAAATGCCCCATCCAGTCTTTTCTTGAACAGCTCCAGGGATGGTGTCCTTGTTCAAACTGACTTAAAATGCTTAAGTATGAAAAATGAGCAATGTTAACAGTAACAAATCCTCAGATTTAATCACAGATTTTGCATGACTTAAATTTCAAAAGATTTGATTACATCATACATTTACTTAGAATGTAAGCCTCTGATTTATTCAATCACATTTAGCCTTCTCAGCTCAATCTGTTCCTCTGAACAACTGTTCCAAAATGACAAGTTTTGCTTTATTTCTGGTGGCCCCGTAGGAAAGAGTCTCTGGTTTTTGTTCTGCCACATGAACATGAATGTGAGCTATCTTAAATTGAAGTATTGATGCAAGAGGAGTTAATATTGGAAAATTGAATGACTTTCATGTGCTCCAAATGTAGGTTTCAAGACAGTTAATTTAAAAATTACATATCTCAGCAGATGTGTGGAATTTATAATAGATTTCATCTTCACTATGAGCCATAATATATAGTTATATAAAAATTCTAGAAGTGTCAAGAAGGGAAAATTTCTCAATGCAAATCAATAACAATTTAGCTGTGGCCAGATCAGTTGTATTCATTTTTTTCAGTGAATAGGTAATAGTGCTTTACATAAGCATTGTCATTTCTTTTTATATTGATTCATCTTAATAGTTCCTTCTAGTTATTGGCTTTACTATTATTTGTTTGACAGTACCACCTAGCGAATGTGGCTGTTGTCATAAGCTGCAATGTAAGTTTCTGCTCAGACATGTAAGGTACCTTGCATGTAATACCAAAAGCAGGACAAAATATTATCTCCCTTTTACAGATGGCATGCTTAATGTGAGTATTTACCTTTGCTTTTAGGCAGGATTGCATGATTCATCCTGCAAATTGTGCTGCCACAACTACCTTGTCACTAGTTCTTGCAATACTACGTTTGAAGCCATTTGGATTATATATGTGTAAAGCTGCAAAAATACAGATTCATAGAATGGTTTAGGTTGGAAGGGACCTCAAGGATCATCCAGTTTCAATCCCCTGCCATAGGCAGGAACACCTCCCACTAGAACAGGTCACTCAAGGCCTCATCCAACTTGGCTGTGAACACCTCCAGGGAGGGAGCAGCCACAACCTCCCTGGGCAACCTGTGCCAGTGTCTCACCAACCTCACTGTAAAGAACTTCCTCCTAACATCCAGTTTGAATCTCCCCTCTGCCAGTTTAAACCCATTACCACTCATCCTGTCATTACAAGACCTTGTCAATAGTCCCTCCCCAGCCTTCCTGTAGGTCCCCTTCAGATACTGAAAGGCCACTATAAGGTCTCCTGGAAGCCGTCTCCTCTCCAGGCTGTAAAGCCCCAGCTCTATTAGCCTGTCCTCATAGCAGAGCTGCTGCAGCCCTCTAATCATCCTCATGGTCCTCCTGTGGACTCGCTCCAGCAGTTCCATGTCCTTCTTGTGTTGGGGGCTCCAGAACTGCACACAGTACTCCAGATGGGGTCTGAGGAGAGCAGAGTAAAGGGGCAGAATCCCCTCCCTTGCTCTGCTGGCCACACTGCTCTTGCTGCAGCCCAGGACATGATTGGACAGCTCTTGCTTTCAGTTGTAGGTATACTGTACTGCAGTGCACCTCGAAGGTGTAGCACGTTCTGTCATCAACGTTATGCTTGTGGCAGGGACAAAAGAACCTTTGAGCTCCATGTTTTCTTCCTCCATTCAAAATAATCCAAGTACTTGGATAATTAGTGCTTTACTCGGTAGAAGGCTCTTGTATTCAAGGTGTTCTGTTCTAAACTTGAATAGAGTTGAGAGGAGGGAGCAATAGCTGCTATAGAAACCTAGCTCCTTGTGGTTAGAGTAGCTTGTACTTCCACCTTCATAGTTTCTTTGGCACAGAATTTGTTTGTGAATCTATTCACATCCAGAGGTTCCTCTTCTTTTAGACTTAGGAGTTGGTGGTGTTTCCATAAAAGTGATGTAATGATTGGTTTGAGGGGGGTGTCCTGGTAGGATATAAGTCCTGCCAGACCAGTTTAACACTTGCTCTCCTCCTTCTGTTGCAGGTTCAGGAGTTGAGTGGATGAGCAAATCATGGAGGCTTTGGCCCCAGCACACAACTAGTCATAATACTGATGAGACGCACACTTCTCAGCTTGCAGTTCTGTTCCTTCTTTCTGGTGCTCTGGTTGCCTCTGCTTTAACTCTTTAATCCAACCTAACCCTTTTTCCTCTAAACTCCTTGTCATCTTTCTTTTGACATTTCAGCTCAGATCTCTCCAGATTTGTCACATGAGATGTGTGTGGGTTGAGTACATTTCCTGTACTCAACACTGGTCAGGCCACACCTTGAGTACTGTGTCCAGTTCTGGGCTCCTCATTTCAAGAGAGATGAACGTGTCCAGAGAAGGGCAGCAAAGCTGGTGAAGGGCATGGAACACAAACCCTATGAGAAGAGGCTGAGGGAGCTGGGGTTATTTAGCCTGGAGAAGAGGAGGCTTAGGGCAGACCTCATTGCTGTCTCCAACTACCTGAAGGGAGGCTGCAGCCAGGTGGGGGTTGGTCTCTTCTCCCAGACAACCAGCAACAGGACAAGGGGACACAGCCTCAAGTTGTGCTGGGGGAAGTATAGGCTGGATGTTAGGAGGAAGTTCTTCACAGAAAGAGTGATTTGCCATTGGAATGGGCTGCCCAGGGAGGTGGTGGAGTCACCGTCCCTGGAGGTGTTCAGGAAAAGATTGGATGAGGCACTTAGTGCCATAGTCTGGTTGACTGGATAGGGCTGGGTGCTAGGTTGGACTGGATGATCTTGGAGGTCTTTTCCAACCTAGCTGATTCTATTCTATTCTATTCCGAAGGGAGAGAAAGAGGGGAAAGTAGGGCAGAGGAGGTTTGTGCTGGGAACCTCCTGGCAATCTGATTTCTGGGAGAAGTATTGTGTTTCTGTATTACCTTTAACTTGTATATAACTATTTATTTGTGTATGTATCTGCTTGTAAATTGTGCTAAGCCGTAAATATAGCTTCATTCTTTAACTTCCAGCCAGCTGAGTCTAGTCTGGGTGATTTCATTGTGTGTGTGGGGCAGGTAACACCCAAGCCATCACAAATGCTATTTCATTTCTTTTTGGAGTTGCACTCCAAAATGAATCATAGAATCATAAAATCATAGAATGAACTAGGTTGGAAGAGACCTCCAAGATCATCCAGTCTTGGACACAAGTCTAAAGATGGGAAAAGAAGTTGTGCAGGTTGAAAAATATTTGAACGCTTCCTTGTGAGATTGCTTTCTTTTACTTTTGTGTACTCTTACTTACAGCTAGTGATAGGTAAGTTAGTGAGAAGAAACAAAATGTGGAGGATGGTGAGCACTTTATCTCTGTGGATGCACGTCCTGAGTGTTTTATTCCTCTGCTCTTGACCCTAAACAACAGGATGTGGAACTGCTTATGTTGTCTCTTCCACTGCTCAGGGCTCACTATGTTCCTGCAAAACCTTATTCAGACAGCATTTTTTTCATGGAGCCAGCCCTTGAGCAGCCTGGTGATTAATGGGCAGGTTCATTGCAGCTCAATCCGCTCTGCTTCTGCTCTTGTCTGAGTGGTGGTGGCAGCTGAGTATAAAACAGTTTTCAAGACGTTTTGGAGGCACAGGATATGAAATACTAGCTTTTCATATACCTATTCATCAAGGGGGGGTATAACTTGAACTATGACCCTCATTTAGATTATAAGTAAGAGCTCATTGATGTAACTGAGCTCCTACTAAAGGACAATTTTGTTGTTAATTCAAGAACTCCATTAATCAGAAAGAAAATAATGCCTGGCTTTTTATTCATCAACATCAAAAGTAGTTCTGAAAGAGTACAATGTCTGAAAGAGTACAATATAGTTTGTATGTTTCATTGTCCATTGTTCAGTGTATTTATATACTAAGGATGAGTGCCACTGTCATCTTTCATTTTTAGCTGGGTAACTAAGGCACTGTTGCTTAGAATGTTATTTGTGAGATTGCCTCTGCCTGTCTGTCCCCACCTCTGTTTATCTGCCTCTCTCTCTTCTTTCCTCCCCTCAAGCACATAGTAGATTTTTGTCTTGGCTGTATGTGATGGTTTGGATGTTACCTGGCCCCCTACACTTTGGAAATCACCCAGACTAGACTCATCCATCTCTGGAAATCGAATGAAGGTTATATTTACAGCTTAGCACAATATACAAGCAGATATTTACAGTATATGCAGTTATAGACAGAAATATACAAGGTAAAAGGTAATACAGAAACACAACAGCCCTCCCAGAAACCTGAGTCCCCAGGAGGGGCTCCCAACCACCCTTCCACCTTCCCCTACCCCTCTCAACCTTACCCCAGTCCCAAGGAAGAATGGAGGTTTGGCTGGGGGTTAGGAAGCAAAGTGGATTAGTCAGAGAAATGGAGGTTGAGGTTAGAGAGAGAGATGAAGCTCAGAGCTCCCCAGCAGGAGTAGTGCCTTATCTATGTTTTGATTCTTGTTCTTATGTATCTCAGCAAGCCTATGAGGGAAGTAGACATGACCATTGTTTTCCTTTCACAGCTTGTAATCTAGTCCTTCTCACCAAAACATTCTAGCTAGGCTCAAGCTAGCACACTGTGTTTTAAAGTATTTCCCCAATTTTCAAGGTGTTGGATTAAAAGTTATCATGAGAAATGCAGAATACAAAAAATGAACTAGTCAAGGAGATGTCTGTTCATGCTTCACAAAGGTAAAGAGGTGCTGTGAAGAATGTTCTGGTCCTCCTGACCACTGTTGTGATCCGTGGTCATTTTATTGATGCAAATAGTTGTATCTTGCTATTGAAGGGCATTTATCACATGCCAGCTCAAATGACAGCTTCTTATGGTTTCTTCTAGTTGTGTATTTTCAATACTGTTTAATGCAAGCACTGTTGAGTGAGCACATATACTCTTAGGAGTAACACAAATTAATTCCCCTCCACTGTGAACTCTCTCAATGGATTTATCACAAGCTGCTGCAGCTATGAGTGATTCCATGGTCTCCTGAGAAGTTTGAGATTAAATTCTGCCATGACTGTACTATTTTTAATTAATTTCACCTCCAAATTAAAATTTTCCCAATGCCAGTTTCTCTCTTTGGTCAGAAGATTAATTAGTTAATATCAAATTAATTAGTTAATGCAGTCAGTGTTTAAAAACTTAATAAAAGTGCTCAGAATGGCTACTGCAGATTCTCTATGTGCTACGAAGTAAAGCTTCTGCTTTTAACAGGAAAAACAGAAGCTGCTTTTTCACATTAGTTGCTTGACTACCACTGTTGGTTTGAATGTGACACATCCTTAGAATCACAGAATCAACCAGGTTGGAAGAGACCTCCAAGATCATCCAGTCCAACCTAGCACCCAGCCCTAGCCGATCAACCAGACCATGGCACTAAGTGCCTCATCCAGGCTTTGCTTCAACACCTCCGGGGACGGTGACTCCACCACCTCCCTGGGCAGCCCTTTCCAATGCCAGTCACTCTCCTAACATCCAGCCTAGACCTCCCCTGCCACAGCTTGAGACTGTGTCCCCTTGTTCTGTTGCCCACAGTGTGCTCAGGTGGCCAGGAGAGCCAATGGCATCCTGACCTGGCTCAGAAACAGTGTGGCAGTAGGACAAAGGAGGTTATTCTGCCCATGTACTCAGCACTGGTCAGGCCACACCTTGAGTACTGTGTTCAGTTCTGGGCCCCTCCATTTAAGAAGGATGTTGAGGTGCTTGAATGTGTCCAGAGAAGGACACCAAGGCTGGTGAGGGAGCTGGAACACAGCCCTGTGAGGAGAGGCTGAAGGAGCTGTGGGTGTGCAGCCTGGAGAAAAGGAGGCTCAGGGCAGACCTCATTGCTGTCTACAACTACCTGAAGGGAGGCTGTAGCCAGGTGGGCTTGGTTTCTTCTGCCAGGCACTCAGTGACAGAACAAGAGGACACAGTCTCAAGCTGCACAAGAGCAGATTTAGGCTGGATGCTAGGAAGAAATTCTTCACAGAAAGAGTGATTGGCATTGGAATGGGCTGCCCGGGGAGATGGTGGAGGCACCATTGCTGGAGGTGTTTAAAAGAAGACTGGATGAGGCACTTAGTGCCATGGTTTAGTTAATTAGAAAGGTTAGGTGTTAGATTGGATTCAATGATCTTAGAGGTCTTTTCCAACCTAGTTAATTCTGTGATTCTGTGATGTTAGAAATCCAGAGGCTATAATACAGACACATCACCTTGGTGTCAGGACTGAATTGGAGTACTGAGAAAGAGAGAAGGAACAAAGAGGGATAACTCAAAGCTACTTCCTGTAGGAGATGAGATGCATATGAATACTTATAAAGCTGTCAAAGACTTACCTAAACTTAATGCTCTTAGATTTTCTTGAAAACAGTGCTTGAGTGTGATTTCTTGTAATTTCTGGAAAGATGCCAAACTTTAAATACCTGTCACAAGTGGAATTTGTCTGTATGTTTAAGTGCTTAGATTAAGACTGCTAGGTGTAATGGGATAGGTGTTCACTCTGGTAAATCTGCAGTACTCTGAGGCCCCTTGAGATTAATTTTGTACGGAATGATTATCGCCACCGTCAGCCCTGCTTTTAACTGTCTAAGTGTTTTGCATTAGCTAAACCGAGGTAATGAAACATAATGCAGATTGATTTTAATAGAGGAAATAACATGTCTGGAAACTTTCAGGATAGCATGTTAGTTCTGGGCTATGCATTAGATTATCCTGCTGCTATCAGCTTTCTTGCTGAGCAATCATAGAATCAGAGAATCAGTCAGAGTTGGAAGGGACCACAAGGATCATCTAGTTCCAACCCCCCTGCCATGGGAAGGGACACCCTACCCTAGATCCTAATCAAATGTCTCTGTTTTGGGCTTTGTGCAGTTGCTTGTTGAATTTAAGAACAATACCCTAGATCAGGCTGGCCACTGCCTCATCCAGCCAGGCCTTAAACGCCTCCAGCCATGGGGCCTCAATCACCTCCCTGGGCAACCCATTCCAGGCTCTCACCACTCTCACAGTGAAGAACTTCCTCCTCACATCCAGTCTGAATCTCCCCATCTTCAGCTTTGCTCCATTCCCCCTAGTCCTGTCACTCCCTGAGATCCTAAAAAGTCCCTCCCCAGATTTTTATAGGCCTCCTTCAGATCCTGGAAGGCCACAAGAAGGTCACCTGGGAGCCTCCTCTTCTCCAGACTGAACAGCCCCAACTCTTTCAGTCTGTCCTCATAGCAGAGCTGCTGCAGCCCTTTGATCATCCTTGTGGCCCTTCTCTGGACATGCTCCAGCATCTCCACATCCTTCTTGTAATGGGGGCTCCAGAACTGGATGCAGTACTGCAGGTGGGGTCTCAGCAGAGCTTAGTAGAGGAGGAGAGTCACAGTTCACTCTAGAGGGGGGGGAGATAAGTAAATCTGAGTGTAAGGAAAAGACAGAAACAGGCAAAAAGCATACTACAGGAATGTATGTTAGGTTTTACATGTAGATTACTTTGAGGATAACTGGTACTAGATATTGCATCACTTGGAAACTGTGCAGAAATAAATATACTTTTGACTAAGCAATTTTATATGAGCTAGTTGCTTCTGCCTTGCACTTTTAAAATGGAGGTGGTGAGATCCTCTGTTCATCTAATCATCTTAAGAGCCTTTCTCTGAACTTAACTTCTCCTCAATGTATGTGTTTGGGACTAGATGGATAAGTCCTGATACCATGTCACTGGCTGTCTGGTGGGTTAGGGAGTTTTATGTGTTCTGGGCTTCAAAACCGCAAGGGAGGGGATTCTGCCCCTTTACTCTGCTCTCCTCAGACCCCACCTGGAGTACTGTGTGCAGTTCTGGAGCCCCCAACACAAGAAGGACATGGAACTGCTGGAGCGGGTCCAGAGGAGAGCCACGAAGATGCTCAGAGGGCTGCAGCAGCTCTGCTATGAGGACAGGCTGAGAGAGTTGGGGCTCTGCAGCCTGGAGAAGAGAAGGCTTCGAGGAGACCTTAGAGTGGCTTTCCAGTATCTGAAGGGAGCCTACAGGAAGGCTGGGGAGGGACTATTGACAAGGTCTAGTAATGTCAGGACGAGGGGGAATGGGTTTAAGCTGGAAGAGGGGAGATTTAGACTGGATGTTAGGAGGAAGTTCTTTACAGTGAGGGTGGTGAGACACTGGCACAGGTTGCCCAGGGAGGTTGTGGATGCTTCCTCCCTGGAGGTGTTTAAAGCCAGGCTGGATGAGGCCTTGAGCAGCCTGCTCTAGTGGGAGGTGTCCCTGCCTATGGCAGGGGGTTGGAGCTGGATGATCCTTGAGGTCCCTTCCAACCTAAACCATTCTATGATTCTATGATTCTCATGAGTGCACCGCAATAGCTCAGCCTTGTTCTGTGATAAATCCTGGTATTACCTCTCCACTATTTGCAATTGATAGTTCTTAAGTTATTTTGTATATGGGCTCTTAACTGTACAACATGTACACATGTTTAACTGCGTCTCTTCAGCTTGGAGAAGAGAAGGCTTAGAGGAGACCTTATAGTGGTCTTCCAGTATCTGAAGGGGAGCTACAGGAAGGCTGGGGAGGGACTATTGACAAGGTCTTGTAATGACAGGACAAGGGGTAATGGGTTTAAAGTGGCAGAGGGGAGATTTAAACTGGATGTTAGGAAAGGGTTCTTTGCAGTGAGGGTGGTGAGACACTGGCACAGGTTGCCCAGGGAGGTTGTGGCTGCTTCCTCCCTGATGGTGTTCAAGGCCAGGTTGGAAGAGGCCTTGAGTGACCTGTTCTAGTGGGAGGTGTCCCTGCCTATGGCAGGGGATTGAAACTGGATGATCCTTGAGGTCTTTTCCAACCTAAACCATTCTGTGATTCTATATTTTTAGCCTATTTACCTCTTTTCCAGGCCTCAGGATTGTTTGGCTTTTTTGGTGACTATGGGTGTACTGATCTTTTTTATTGGCAGTATGGACCAAGTTTAATGTTTGGAAACATCAGCAGCACACAGTCAATACTAATAAATACCTTTAGTAACTTCTGTTAGAAAAGAAAAACAAACCAACTTTCCATCAACTTGATAAATCTCTTTTCAACACTGTGTGTTTGCTTTGCTTGAGCCATCCACTTACCTATACTGCAGTTTCTCTTGCTCCTTCTATGCAAAACTGCTAGAACTTAAACCCATGGGTAAAAAAGAAATCCATATGTAAGTGATAAAAGAAGCTGGGATAGGACTGTGTTCTATAGGAATATAAATAATAGAGCAAAGGGATACTTTTTCCCCTCTTTTTTTTTCTTGCAACATCTAGTTTGGCTCATGGAAATGTTCTGAGGAAGTTTTGATTCTGTGCTTACATACCCTAGATTATCAGAGTGTCTCTGTCTATAAAAATGACTACTGAACTGAATTAATGAGATCTTTGCCTAGGATATTTTCCATTACATGAGTTAACATAATATTTGGAAGAATTACATGTTGGTGTAGCATAATTAATGATAAATCTAATGAATTGATTGAAATAGTCTGTTGACAATCCAGTAAAGTACACCTTACTCTCTGTATTTTGTGAATATTATGGGATCACAGGATGATAGGGGTTGGAAGGGACCCAAAGAGATCATTGAATCCAAGCCCCCTGTTCTGAGTTGGCCTCTCATCAAGGCCACGTGGGAAAGGAAGACACACAGACTTACACCAGTGTGATGCATAAAGGTCAATCCGTTTCTTGAAGCTAAGCACAATACCTATATAGTGGAGTTTGGTAGAGGGGTGTGTACTTTTGATAGATTACAAAGCAGAGATGAGCTGTCCACACACACAGAGGCAGACCTGACCAACTACCCCCCTTAATCCCTCTTTGCAAGAACTTAGCCATGACATTGCTTGTTCCCAGGGCTGACCAGCCTGCCTTCTTGCACAGCTCACAACTCCCTCAGCTCCTCTGCCAGCCTCCCAAGGCCACCCATCTGCAGCTGTGCTGCATTATCAGTTCAGTTACTCAATCCTGCTTACTCTCCTTATTTTCTCAGACTATTCAGTTCTGCCCAAACCTCAGCCCCCCTGCCAGAGCAGGACTATAGAATCTAGCTCAGGTTGCATAGGAATGAGTCCAGACAGGGCTTGAAAGTCTGCAGAGAGGGAGACCCCACAACCACACTGTAAAGAACTTCTTCCTAACATCTAGTCTAAATCTCTCCTCTGCCAGTTTAAACCCGTTACCTCTCATCCTGTCATTACAACACCTTGTGAATAGTCCCTCCCCAGCTTTCCTGTAGGCCCCCCTTCAGATACTGAAAGGCTGCTATAAGGTCTTCTCAAATCCTTCTCTCTAGGCTGTAGAGCCCCAATTCTTGTAGCCTGTCCTCGTAGCTATAAGGTCTCCTCAAATCCTCCTCCTCTCGAGGCTGCAGAGCCCCACCTCTTGTAAGCTGCCCTCATAGCAGAGCTGCTGCAGCCCTCTGAGTGTCTTTGTGGCCCTAGGAGACAGCACAAAAAAAAAAAAAAAAGGAATTACTAATAGCAAATGGAATTATTTCAAATGAGTGACTGAATCTTTGCCAGTTAAATGGGTGTCAGAACAAGTAATAGTTAACATGACTGGAAAAGATGTAGTTCTGTCAAAATGAAGTGGCTCATACAAACCAATTCTGTATACAAAGGAAGTCAGTAACAGTTGTAGAAAACTATCTGCTGTTATGCAACATTTAATTTAAGAGGTTTAATGTTTGTCATTATTTAGAGATACAGAAAGTTCAGAAATTGTAGAGCTTGTGCTCAACAAGATGTTGATGTTCTGCAGTGAAGACAAAGGGAGTCATTTTAATGGGACCTTTAGCCCTCTTTATTATTTTAAAAGAACATAAAAGTGGTTATAATGAAGATTGTTCGCTCCAGTTGCCACACAGACAATAGAGAAGTGAAAAGTAGGGCACAGATTTCCTCTCAAACTCATTTCTTCCCCAGTTGTTCAGTGTTTGAATGAGGTGAGTTCTAAGCTCAGTTGAGTAATGGTTATTTGAGTATTGAAGGTTTCTGGGTAGTTTTAGTTTTATTTCGGTGCTAAAAGAAGTTCATTCAACTTCTTGTTTACTTGGCATGTCACATGCATGGGTGCAGTCATGAGTGTTGAACTGAATTAGCTGAAGAAGCCAGGGTGGGCAGAAAGGAAAACACTTTTGTACTAAACATTCTTAATTATCTTCACAGTCTCACAGTATCACCAAGGTTGGAAGAGACCTCACAGATCATCAAGTCCAACCCGGTACCACAGAGCTCAAGGCTAGACCATGGCACCAAGTGCCACGTCCAATCCTGCCTTGAACAGCTCCAGGGATGGTGACTCCACCACCTCCCTGGGCAGCCCATTCCAGTAGCCAATGACTCTCTCAGTGAAGAACTTTCTCCTCACCTCAAGCCTAAATTTCCCGTGGCACAGCTTGAGGCTGTGTCCTCTTGTTCTGGTTGTTCTGGTTGTTCTGATTCTGATCTTGATATCCTCCTGCTCTAGTGGGAGGTGTCCCTGCCTATGG
>WAAF01004545.1:180286-210813 GCA_013400475.1 Tricholaema leucomelas
GGTTAGGTTAGAGAGAGAAGTTCTGCCCACAAAGCCCAGACAGTGTCTGCCTTATCTATGTTTTTGTTCTTGTTCTTATACATCTCAGCAAGCCTATGAGTGAAGTAGACATCATCACTGTTTTCCTTTCACAGCCTGTAATCTAGTTCTTCTCACCAAAACATTCTAGCTAGCTTCAGACTAGCACAGTTGACATACCTGGCAAAGTAGTGGAGCTTATTTTAAGTAATTGTTCTATTGCTACTAATCCCTGCTTGCTTAAAGAATTACTTCTGAGTTAAAGAACTTCAAAACTGTGCTGAGGATCTGGGTCTCCACTGATAAAAATAATACAAAATACAAATTTTCCCTTTTCTAACTGAGATTACAAAGTGGTTATTGCAATTTTAAAAGTTGTTCTCATATCTTTTTCTGCATTATTCACCAATTAAATAGTTACATATTTATTACATTTCTATGTTGTGTGATACAGAATCATAGAATCACAGAATCAGTCAGGGTTGGAAGGGACCACAAGGATTATCTAGTTCAAACCCTCCTGCCATGAGCAGAGATGCCCTACCCTTGACCAGGCTGGCCAGAGCCTCATCCAGCCTGGCCTTAAACACCTCAAAGGATGGGGCCTCAACCACGTCCCTGGGCAACCCATTCCAGGCTCTCACCACTCGCATGCTGAACGACTTCCTCCTCATCTCCAATGTCCTAAAGAAGCTTTAGGACATCGGAAGAGCTTTTCTTTCTGAGCTCTAACACGATGAGCTGTCTACCTTCAGGCAGAACATTCACACTCTGTGCTAGATCTCATCTTGTCTCTCATCAAGCTTAGGCACAGTAGACCTTGTGTAGCTGACAGGTACTAAACTGACATATATAAGCATACCCAGGGACAAATCAGGTTCAGTGGCATAGTTCAGACTATAAATAATAAACTTCATGTTGTACTTGGATCTCTTTCTAATGCTTGCTCAAGGTTGAGTTGACTTTGGCTTGGAATCAAATTCCTTAGAGCATTGTCCATTAGATGTTAAAAATGTCCAGAACTGGGAGATTTTGCAGGCTGGGTGGGCAGTCTGTTGCTTGTAAGGGAATTATTTCTGTCATCTGGTCCAAACATCTGCTTAAAGCATGATTACTGCCAGCAGTAGATCAAGTCAACCATTGGTTTGTTCAGTTAAATTTCAGAGGATGTTAATCTACTGCCATGCTTAATGCCCAGCTCAGTCTCCCAAGACAGAGTTTGTAACCATTGCCTCTATCACTGAACTTAGTCTGAAAAACCTCCAGTGAGGAAACTCCTGATCTGCTTGGAAAGTCTTTCAACCTCTAAAACAATGTGTTTTGACTTTCTAGCTTAGAATAGAATAGAATGGAATCAACCAGGCTGGAAGAGACCTCCAAGATCATCCAGTCCAACCTATCACCCAGCCCTATCCAGTCAACTAGACCATGGCACTGAGTGCCTCATCCAGTCTTTTCCTGAACACCCCCAGGGACGGTGACTCCACCACCTCCCTGGGCAGCCCATTCTAAATAGCTTGAGGAGAGGACAAGCTGGTGTAGAAACTTAGAATATTACACTGTCTTATCAGCTGAGCAAAGTCCTCTATCAGTGCTTCATTTCTATGTTTTGCATGTTTTAGGAGACTTTAAGTGGAGGTTTGTGCTCCATTTGGTGTATATGAGGCTAACTCTCCTCTAGTTTGTAGCAGTTTGTGTCTGAGATCAGTTTGTATAATTCAAAGGCTCAAATGTACCTGGTTTGATGCTGATGAGGGTTGATTCGTATTCAGTTCAGCTCATGGAAACATTCTTCCATTTATTTTAGTCTGTGTTTATTTGAAGTATTACTACTTAGGAGTATTTCTGAATGTATGATTTTTCTACTACATGAAAGTGCTTGTATTGCATGGTAATTTTAATTACCATGTGAGTGCCAGTACTGAGTGGAGAGAGCTATGTGCTTGAATAGGGCTTACATGCATTTATTCTTTGAAACTTCCTCCTGTGAGGACAGACTGAAAGAGTTGGGGCTGTTCAGTCTGGAGAAGAGGAGGCTCCAAGGTGACCTTCTTGTGGCCTTCCAGTATCTAAAGGGGGCCTACAAGAAATCTGGGAAGGGATTTTATAGGCTATCAGGTAGTGACAGGAGTAGGGGGAATGGAACAAAGCTGGAGATGGGTAGGTTCAGACTGGATATGAGGAGGAAGTTGTTAAGCATGAGAGTAGTGAGAGCCTGGAATGGGTTGCAGAGGGAGGTGGTTGAGGCCCCATGCCTGGAGATGTTTAAGACCAGGCTGGATGAGGCTGTGGCCAGCCTGCTCTAAGGTAGGGTGTCCCTGGCCATGGCAGGGGAGTTGGAACTAGATGATCCTTGTGGTCCCTTCCAACCCTGACTGATTCTGTGATTCTGATTCTATGAACTTGCATGGGTTTTTTGCATTTGTTGTCATTTTGTAGTGTTCCCCCAGTTCCCTTCATAAATTCCTACCTACTATTTAGCAAATAATGGAATTTCTCCAGTGATGACTCAGGTACACTTTGAATTTTGTCCATGTTCCTTGTGTTTCATGCCTAATCTTTTCAAATGCTTATCCTTGTAATGTATTATGAGCTTCTGGGGAGAACAGAACATTATGGTTTCTACATTAATAACTTGTAAGAAAATGACTGAGTGCATTTGTTTATAGGCCTACAGCATTTGGTTTCAGCTCTAAAAAGAGTGTAATCACAATGGACATTCTGTGAAAGCTGCCATCTTTGATACATGTGTTCACAGGCTCATAGGATGTCAGAGGTTGGAAGGAACCCAAAAAGGTCATCGATTCCAATCTGCCAGAGCAGAACCATACAATGTAGCTCAGGTCACATAGGAACACATCCAGACAGCCCTTGAAAGCCTTCAGAGAAGGAGACTCCACAACCTCTCTGAGGAGCCTGTTCTGGTGCTCTGTGACCCTTACAGTAAAGAATTTCCCCCTTGTGTTGAGGTGAAACCTCCTGTGCTGCAGCTTACATCCATTGCTCATTGTCCCAGGGACCAAGTGAGCAGAGCCTGTCCCCCACTTCTGACCCTCAGCCCTCAGATATTTATAGACATTGATTCAAACCCCTCTCAGTCTTCTCTTCTCCAGACTGATCAGCCCCAGGTCCCTCATCAGGTAGTGTTCCAGTCCCTTAATCATCCTTGTAGCCCTCTGCTGGACTCTCTCCAGTAGATCCCTGTCTCTCTTATACTGGGGACCTCAAAACTGAGCACAGTATTTAAGATGGGGTCTCACCAGGGCAGAGTAGAAAGGAATGAGAACCTCCCTTGATCTGCTGGACACACTCTTCCTAATGCACCCCAGGATCCCATTGGCCCTCTTGGCCACAAGGGCACATTGCTGTGCCATGGATGTATTCCACCAGCACTCCCAGGTCCCTCTCCACAGGGCTGTTCTCCAGCAGATCACCTCCCAGCCTGTACTGGTGCAGTTTATTTTTCCTCCCCAGATGCAGGACTCTGCACTTGTCCTTGTTGAACCTCATTTGATTCCTCTGTGCCCAGCTCTCAGTCTGTCCAATTCTCACTGGGTAATGGCCACACAGCCTGCAGCTGTATGCAGAACACAGATAATGAAAGAGGTGCAAATTAAAGATGTAGTTGGCCAGTCATAATTACGGAGTCATAGAATGGTATGGCTTGGAAGGGATCTCTAGAGATCATCAAGACCAAACCCCCTGCTAAAGTAGGCTCATCCAGAGCAAGTTGTACAGAATCATGGTCGTTGCAATCCCAGGCACAGATACAGGCTGGGTGGTGAATGGCTGAGAGCAGCCCTGAGGAGAAGGACCTCGGGGTCTGGGTTGACGAAAAGCTCAACATGAGCCTGCAGTGTGCACATGCAGCCCAGACAGCAACCCTGTGCTGGGCTGCAGCAAGAGCAGTGTGGGCAGCAGGGCAAGGGAGGGGATTCTGCCCCTTGGCTCTGCTCTCCTCAGACCCCACCTGGAGTACTGTGTGCAGTTCTGGAGCCCCCAGCACAAGAAGGACATGGAACTGCTGGAGCCAGTCCAGAGGAGAGCCACGAAGATGCTCAGAGGGCTGCAGCAGCTCTGCTATGAGGACAGGCTGAGAGAGTTGGGGCTCTGCAGCCTGGAGAAGAGAAGGCTTTGAGGAGACCTTAGAGTGGCTTTGCAGTATCTGAAGGGAGCCTACAGGAAGGCTGGGGAGGGACTATTGACAAGGTCTGGTAATGTCAGGACGAGGGGGAATGGGTTTAAACTGGCAGAGGGGAGATTTAGACTGGATGTTAGGAGGAAGTTCTTTACAGTGAGGGTGGTAAGACACTGGAACAGGTTGCCCAGGGAGGTTGTGGATACTTCCTCCCTGGAGGTGTTTAAGGCCAGGCTGGATGAGGCCTTGGGCAACCTGCTCTAGTGGGAGGTGTCCCTGCCTATGGCAGGGGGTTGGAGCTGAGTGATCCTTGAGGTCCCTTCCAACCTAAACCATTCTATGATTCTATGTTCAGTTGGGTTTTTAAAGTCTTTGGAGAAGGAGACTCCACAACCTCTCTGGACAGCTTTGTCACTCTCTATGTGAAGTTTTTCCTTATGTTTATATGAAACTTCCTGTGTTCTGTTTTGTGCTTGTTGCCTCCTGCCCTATCACTGGGCACCACTGAAAAGAGGCTGGCTTCATCCTCATGATCCCCACCCAGTATGTATTTATGAGCATTAGTGAGATCCTCTCTGTTTTCTCTTCACCAGGCTAAACAGCTGCAGGTCTCTCAGCCTCTCCTTGTCAGGGAGATGCTCCAGTTACCTCATCAACTTCATAGCCTCTTCTGTACTCTTTGCAGTAGTTACCTGTCTCCCTCAAACTGGGTAGCCCAGAACTCAACAGAGTAATCCAGATGTGGCCTCATTGCAGCTTTGTAATGGCAGAATAGCACTGAGAAGTAATAAAGTGGCCTTTCATCTTTGGCACTCTCCATTATGATATGCTTGAGGTTAAGAGAAAGTTTGGTGGCTTTAGTACACCGTTCTTGCAACTACCTGGTGGAGTTTCCCTTATGTTCAGACTTTAGTCTGGAATAATAAGCATCTGTTGCTTAGGAATTGAAAGCCAATGAGGGTTGTACTTCTTATTTCTGACACTTTAGCTGTCAGTATTTTATTGAGGTACTGCAGTGTCTCACTTTAGCATTTTAAAGATGAACCTATCTGTCTTTTGGTTTAGTGAAATTATCTCAATGTGGTGGTTGTGCCTATTTGACCCAATTATTGTTCTTAAAGGTTTTTAGGAGCAGTAGCTTTACTGTGTTTTGCAACACTGATTTTTTTCTGTTGGTTTTAATTTTTATATGCCTTCTGTCTTTTGATCAATTGCTCTGAATGGAATTAGCAGTGTTTCTAGTACTCGAGCTCTTTATTCTATCAACAGAAAGATTCTATCAACAAGTCAGATTAAATGTTCAGAAGAAAAAAACCCAAACTTACTGCACTATTCTGCTGGAGAATAGTGAAAGGGGGATGAACGGAGAGGTCCTGGTTGATGGAAGGTTGGCCATGAGCCAGCAATGTGCTCTGGTGGCCAAAAAGGCAAGTGCCATTCTGGGGTGGGCTGTGGTTAGTAGGTTGAAAGAGATTCTCCTGCCCCTCTGCTCTGCCCTGCTGAGACTGCATTTGGAATACTGTGTCCAGTTCTGGGTCTCTCAATTCAAAATAGACCTCAGGGAACTGCTTGAGAGAGTCCAGTGCAGAGCCACAAAAAATATGAAGGGAGGGAAACATCTTCCTTATGAGGGAGCTGGGGCACTGCATCTTGGAGGAGACTGAGAGGTGATCTCATTCATGTTTATGAAGATGTGAAGGGTGAGTACCAGGAGGCTGGATCCAGGCTCTGCTGGGTGATGCCCAATTACAGGACAAGGGCAATGGGTGGAAGCTGAGGCATAGGAAGTTCCATGGAAACATGAGGAGGAATTTTTTTTCACTATGAGTGACAAAAGACCGAAACAGGCTGCCCAGGGGGGTTGTGGAGTCTTCCTCTCTGGAGATATTCAAAACCCACCTGGGCACATTCCTGTGTGATCTGCGGTAGGTGATCCTGCTTTGGCAGGGGAGCTGGACTGGATGAGCTTTCAAGGTCCCTTCCAGCCCCTGACATTCTGTGATTCTTGAAGGTAAAATAGTGTCCTTACACAACTGGACAAAATCATGTGTCACACCATGAGAGCTAGAGATAAACTTTTGTTTTGCTTTCCTTTACACAATCAAAGCCTCAACGTTCAGAAACACTGTGTAGATTTCTCAGCACTTTGCAAAGGAATGCCAAAAGGTAACATTAAGCAACAACTTGTAAATTTTTCTCTCTGTAAGAAAAGCAACTCAAATATACCTTCAGGTGTAATAGAACAGGCACTTGCCACGTTGTATGAACTATGTACTACAATCAGAGATGTTTTTTTACTCCAGAGGATTAAATTTATAGGTCACTGCTATATGATGCTTCTCTGTGGTTTTTGTTTCCTAAGGAAAAGCAAAATTTATAAGTTGCTGCTTAGTACCATCTGAAGTGCCAGTTTCCTCACAGTGAACTGTGAAATCTGCAAGTGGCTGTTTAATGGTAGCCATGGCACTGTTTGTTCCTTGAGGAAGAGTAAAACAACGAGGGGTCAGTGCTGGGACCAGTGCTCTTTAACATCTTTGTCAGTGATATGGACAGAGGAATTGAGTGCACCCTCAGCAAGTCTGCAGATAACACCAAGCTGTGTGGCACAGCTGACTTGCTGGAGGGCAGGGATGCCATCCAGAGGGACCTGGACAGGCTGGAGAGCTGGGCCCAGGCCAACCTCATGACGTTTAACAAGGCCAAGTTAAGGTCCTGCNAGGCTGAGAGAGTTGGGGCTCTGCAGCCTGGAGAAGAGAAGGCTTCGAGGAGACCTTAGAGTGGCTTTGCAGTATCTGAAGGGAGCCTACAGGAAGGCTGGGGAGGGACTATTGACAAGGTCTGGTAATGTTAGGATGAGGGGGAATGGGTTTAAACTGGAGGAGGGGAGATTTAGACTGGATGTTAGGAGGAAGTTGTTTACAGTGAGGGTGGTAAGACACTGGCACAGGTTGCCCAGGGAGGTTGTGGATGCTTCCTCCCTGGAGGCGTTTAAAGCCAGGCTGGATGAGGCCTTGAGCAGCCTGCTCTAGTGGGAGGTGTCCCTGCCTATGGCAGGGGGTTGGAGCTGGATGATCCTTGAGGTCCCTTCCAATCTAAACCATTCTATGATTCTATGATTCTAACTATGATAGGAAGAGGGTCTTATTGCAAGTATGGTCCAACATTGCTGACTGTGATGCAGAGGATATATTTTGAGTGCACTCTATGGTAAAGGCACAGCAGAAGCTGTGGAAATGGGGTGATGTTGCTGGGGTTTATTGACAGGGGTACATACTCTGGCTGTTGATGCATGTACAGGAATGTTATGCTGAGGATGCTGTGTATTTGTCATCCTATACCAGCTGCTTCTCCTGCTTTGAGCTGAGGTATTGACTTGTGAGAGTGTTCTCAGGTGCTCTGGACTGTGTCTGTAATTTGGCAGTAGTGAAAGCCGTAAGTTCTACTACTGTGAGTACAAACCAAGGTAAAAGGAAAAGAAACAGGTTTTGTCCAGAAGCCTGCAAGAGTTGTCTGCACACAACTGTTAACACCATCCAGTACTTTCAGTCTGCTAGGTATTCAGTTTACTCTTACTGTTTTGTCTCTGATTGTGAAAATAAATGTCTTATGCTGACTCTTCTTAAGCACTTCAACAATAAATTAATCTCAAATTATATTTTCTGCAGCTACCTGCTTTAATAACAATTGCAGTAATCATTGAATCATAGAATGGTTTAGGTTGGAAGGGACCTCAAGGATCATCCAGCTCCAACCCCCTGCCATAGGCAGGGACACCTCCCACTAGAGCAGGCGTAATATAGATCACACCATAGCTAGGAGCAGGTGTGGATCTGTTGGAGGATGGGAGAGCCCTGCAGAGGGACCTGGATGGGCTGGATGGGTGGGCAGAGGCCAATGGGATGAGACTTAACAAGGCCAAGTGCAGGGTTCTACACTTTGGCCACAACAACTCCAAGCAATGCTACAGGCTGGGGACAGAGTGGCTGGAGAGCAGCCAGGAAGAAAGGGACCTGGGGATACTGGTAGATAGTAGCTGAAGATGAGCCAGCAGTGTGCCCAGGTGGGCAGGAAAGTCAGTGGCATCCTGGACTGTATCAGGAACAGTGTGGCCAGCAGGACAAGGGAAGTTATTCTTTCCCTGTACTCAGCACTGCTCAGGCCACACCCTGAATGCTGTGTCCAGTTCTGGGCTTCTCAACTCAAGAGAGATGTTGAGGTACTGGAAGGTGTCCAGAGAAGGGCAGCAAAGCTGGTGAGGGGCCTGGAGCACAGCCCTGTGAGGAGAGGCTGAGGGAGCTGGGGGTGTTTAGCCTGGAGAAGAGGAGGCTCAGGGCAGACCTCATTCCTGTCTACAACTGTCTTACAGAAGGTTGCAGCCAGGTGGGGTTGGTCTCTTCTCTGAGGCAACCAGCAACAGAAGAAGGGGACACAGTCTCAAGCTGTGCCAGGGGAGGTCTAGGCTGGATGTTAGGAGGAAGTTGTTGGCAGAGAGAGTGATTGGCATTGGAAGGGGCTGCCCAGGGAGGTGGTGGAGTTGCTGTCCCTGGAGGTGTTCGAGCAAAGCCTGGATGAGGCACTTAGTGCCATGGTCTGGTTGACTGGACAGGGCTGGGTGCTAGTTTGGGCTGGATGATCTTTGAGGTCTCTTTCAACCTGGTTGTCTATGATAACATACTGAAGGAACTTCAGTGTTTATGAAGAGGATAAAGTGCTTGAGGTCTTAATAGCTGCAGTTTAACTGCACTGATAGGAGATGGGGAATATTCTGAAAACAATTTAGAACTTGGCAAGTTTGGGAGTTGCTGGTGCAGTTTTCATTCTCTTGCATGAAGAATGACTTTGCTAATCTGTTTAGCTTGCTTTGTTTCTATATACACTGGAAATCAGGATATGGTAGATAGAGTCTTGGTTTATGTCTGCAGTCCAGGTCATCAGTTAAATGTAAGCAGTTTTTAAAACCTCATTTAGTTTTAGTAGCTTTCACAGTAGTGTCAATGGAGCTATTGTCAGCACCTCCACAGATCCTGAAGTTCAACCCTCCTGACAGAGCAGGACCACACAATCTAGCTCAGGTCGCACAGGAATGCATCCAGACAGGGCTTGAAAGTCTCCAGAGAAGGAAACTCCAGACCTCTCTGTGCAGCCTGTTCCAGTGCTCTGTGACCCTTACAGTCAAGAAGTTCTTCCTCATGTTGAGGTGGAACTTCCTATGCTGTAGTTTATACCTATTGCTCCTTGTCCTGTCACAGGTTGCAACTGAGAAGAGTTTCACAGGATCCCACAGGATGTTAGGGGTTGGAAGGGACCCAAGGAGATCATCGGATTTGTCTCCTCCCTCTTGATCCCCAGCCCTCAGATACTTATAAACATTGATTAAATCCTCTCTAAGTCTTCACCTGAACAAAAATCCTCAGGCACCTCAGCCTCTCCTCACATGGCAGTCCTCCAGTCCCTTCATCATCTTTGTGGCTCTCCCTTGGACTCTCTCCAGTAGATCTCTGCCCCTCCTGAACTGGGGAGCCTAAAACTAAACACAATATTCCAGGTGAGGTTTCAGCAGGGCAGAGTAGAGGGGCAGGAGGACTTCCATCCGTCTGCTGGCCACACTCCTCTTACTGTCAGGTGCCATATTAAGAACTTCAACACTTCAATTTTATTTAAAGATCTATTTAAAAGTTTGAA
Organism: Tricholaema leucomelas; assembly: GCA_013400475.1. Lineage (NCBI taxonomy): Eukaryota > Metazoa > Chordata > Aves > Piciformes > Lybiidae > Tricholaema lacrymosa > Tricholaema leucomelas. Next base: position 190,125 of record WAAF01004545.1, read on the forward strand.
TTGCCCCCACCTGTTACTTTGTGCAGTCATAGGATGGTGGAAGTGTTTAGAACTGAGAGAGTCATTGGCTACTGGAATGGGCTGCCCAGGGAGGTGGTGGAGTCGCCGTCCCTGGAGCTGTTCAAGGCAGGACTGGACGTGGCACTTGGTGCCATGGTCTAGCCTTGAGCTTTGTGGTAACAGGTTGGACTTGATGATCTGTGAGGTCTCTTCCAACCTTGGTAATACTGCGAGACTGTGATACTGTGAACAACTGCCTGCTCAAAGCTGAAACTGAAGCAAGTTGCTCTGAACCTATTTCAGTTTGAGGATGGGACATTCTACAGCCTCTCTGTTGCAGTACTTAATTTTTCTTGTTGTGAAGAAGTTTTCCTTACATGATAAAAAATTTTCATGCTACAACTTGTGGCTATTGTCTTTTGTCCTTTCTTCAGATAGAATTTGGAGAGCTGCTTACTGTCAGTAGAATAACTACACAAAGGAATATGTAGCAAAGGATACTTGTTCATTTGCACAGATAAATCTGTTCCTGTCTGCTTCATAACCTGAGTCAAATTGCAGCAAGGCGATTGAGTGCAATCAAGTTTGCTACCTGAATTAGTTATCTTGCCTGCTTTCACTGAAATAAGAATATTTGCAGATCTAATACTAACAGGTTGCAGGTACTAACAGGTTGCAGGGAGTTTTTTAATGGCACTTGAAGAGTTGACTAACAGAGAAACAAAAAAAGAAACTCAGAAAACCATAAACAGTTGCTGAGAATGAATTCTCCTTCCATTGGCTAACTTGAAAGACCTGCTAAAATTAATTTCTGATTCCACCTAGCAGGAGAAGTAGCACCAGTGCACAGCAGGTGCCTGAAAGGAATCTGAAACACAGACACATCTGCTTTCTCTTCTTCTAAAGTAAGCATGTGCTGGCTATAAACAGCCCAGAGGTGCAGCACGTTTCTGCCCACTGTTGTCAGAAGAAAGCCCTGTGATAAAAAAATGTTTCTTTGTCTGTAAGAACAACCAACCAGCCCCCCAAAGTGCAACAAAACCAACAGAACAAACACCCCCCCCCCAAACTAACAATCCCCCGCTCCCCAACCAAACCCAACCCCTAGTCACGTAATTTCCTACAAGTAGAAGTGTCACTAATTGTATTATCATTGTGATACAATGAAAGTTACTTCCAATTAAAGCCTCATCATAGCCTTTTTTCATCTTCTTACCTCAAGTAGAAATTTCATCTCTGCGTTACTTGATGGAGTAATTCAAAACTTGGCAGAGCTGGGCCAGCAGGGCAAGGGAAGAGATTCTGCCCCTTTGCTCTGCTCTCCTCAGACCCCACCTGGAGTACTGTGTGCAGTTCTGGAGCCCCCAGCACAAGAAGGACATGGAACTGCTGGAGCCAGTCCAGAGGAAGGCCACAAAGATTCTCAGAGGGCTGCAGCAGCTCTGCTATGAGGACAGGCTGGGAGAATTGGGGCTCTGCAGCCTGGAGAAGAGAAGGATTTGAGGAGACCTTAGAGTGGCTTTGCAGTATCTGAAGGGAGCCTACAGGAAGTCTGGGGAGGGACTATTGACAAGGTCTTGTTATGTCAGGACGAGGGGGAATGGGTTTAAGCTGGCAGAAGGTAGATTTAGACTGGATGTTAGGAGGAAGTTCTTTACAGTGAGGGTGGTAAGACACTGGCACAGGTTGCCCAGGGAGGTTGTGGATGCTTCCTCCCTGGAGGTGTTTAAGGCCAGGCTGGATGAGGCCTTGAGCAACCTGCTCTGGTGGGAGGTGTCCCTGCCTATGGCAGGGGGTTGGAGCTGGATGATCCTTGAGGTCCCTTCCAACCTAAACCATTCTATGATTCTATGATTCTGCCAATCAGTTCTAAGCAATGTACACACGCCATCTGGCAGCCTAAATAAATGTTGTTGTGTGCTCATTCTGCATACATTGAATCCTCTCGATGCTCTGGCTTGCTGGAAAGTGTCACTCTATCAGGAAAACCTGACAGAAAGCAGAAAACCAGCAAAGAAAATGCAGGCTTCCCTTAGGGCAAAAACTTTTGCTTTGATGTAACAGACGTTTTCTGATAGGACACAGAACACCTTACTAAGCTTTCAAGTTCCTTGTATTCTTTCCTTCATGTGACTTCCCATGTTCCATTCAAGGCATCCAGAAGTGTGTGTGCCTTTTTCTGCTTCATTAAAGCATTTCCTTGGAGGAATAGCTTTTTTTTTCCCTCTTTGTGAGTCTTTCTACTTGGCTTGTTTTGTGTAGAAGTACAAAGCTGAGAGAGCAGGAAGTTTAATACTGCTACCTTTTTCAATAGGAACAAAATATGTGGGTTTTCTTCAAGGCTGTTGTACTTAAGCATGCTTGAAGGCAGGATCAGACAACGTAAGTAAATAGAGCTCCTACAGCCATCTCATTTATAGACAGTGTTTATCAAGCCTTGACAAACTTGAACATATAAATACAAATCGTCACTGAAATCCAGTCACTCATAACAGCCTTCAAAACTGTAGAAATTACTTATGCTTGACTTTTGTACTGCCTCCTTGGAATCTGTTAATCAGAATCTTTCTGAAAGAGATTGTCTTCTAAACAACCCCAGCTCCCTCAGAGAAGGGCAACGAAGCTGGTGAGGGGCCTGGAGCACAGCCCTGTGAGGAGAAGCTGAGTGAGCTGGGGGTGTGCAGCCTGGAGAAGAGGAGGCTCAGGGCAGACCTCATTGCTGTCTGCAACTACTTGAAGGGAGGTTGTAGCCAGGTGGGGTTGGTCCCTTCTCCCAGGCAAGCAGCAACAGAACAAGGGGACACAGTCTCAAGCTGTGCCAGGGGAGGTCTAGGCTGGACGTTAGGAGGAAGTTGTTGGCAGAGAGAGTGATTGGCATTGGAATGGGCTGCCCAGGGAGGTGGTGGAGTCGCTGTGCCTGGAGGTGTTCAAGCAAAGGCTGGATGAGGCACTTAGAGCCATGGTCTGGTTGATTGACTAGGGCTGGGTGCTAGGTTGGACTGGCTGAGCTTGCAGGTCTCTTCCAATCTGGTTGATTCTGTGATTCTATGATTCACTTTGACATAATAAAATGAGAAGCAGGAATGTCACTGACAGGATTGACTGATAGACTGATGATATTTTGAAGATAAAAAGGCAGTGTTACTTAGACTAGCTTGATTTATATTGCGTAAAGTTTGCCTTCCTATATATTTATTTTACAAATGGTCTCCCTTGAAGAGGTTGTGAGCAAGGATTTAATGGATTTTATTATTTGGGAGATGCTTTGTTGCAGCTACCTGTTTGCTGCTGCAGGAGAACATGATCAAAGATCACACAGAGCAGTGTGATCAGAGCAATGCCACATGGACTCCACACGATTCAATATGAATTGTACTGGAGACCTTTATTGATCATTTTGGCTCTCATTATATAGTCTTGAGCATAGAGCATACAGCTACAAATTAGCATAACTAGGCAAGAACAACCCAGTCCTTTACATAAACCATGCCTTGTTTTTCTCATTGACAAGATGTCCACTTAGAATAGAATAGAATAGAATCAACCAGGTTGGAAGAGACCTCCAAGATCATCCAGTCCAACCTAGCACCCAGCCCTATCCCGNAGACCAACCCCATCTGGCTACAACCTCCCCTCAGGTAGTTGTAGAGAGCAATGAGGTCTGCCCTGAGCCTCCTTTCTCAGATAAGGCAGCCAGCAGCTGTGGGAATCAAGGCCAGCATTCCCCTATTATCATTCTTCTCACATTGCATTCCCTCAGTGCTTGAAAAACAAACAGTGGCAAAACATTGCCACAAAAGAACTGAAGACTTTAAAAATAACGACAGTGTAGTTTCTATTAGCAAAGCATTCTGGCATGGTTCTCTTCATGTGGGGCAGGGAACTTGTGAACAGTGTTGAAAATTGTGTTTGTCTAGACATTTTCCCCCTGTTTTCATAGAGAATGGCTTAGGTTGTAAGGGATCTTGGAGGTCATCGACTCCAACCTCACCACCATGGGCAGGGATGCCTCTGTAAGAGGGAAGAGTTGGTATGTGTTTGATCAGAAGTTACAACCGGCTGGTAATCACTAGGTTAGTACAGATAAGATCCAGGACTTGCAAGTATGTTGTGATAGTTTGGGTGTTTCCACCCCACCCACACTTTGGAAAATCACCCAGACTAGATTCAGCAGCTCTGGAAGTTGAATGAAACTTTGTATTTACAGCTTAGCACAGTATACAAGCAGGTGGTTACAATCTATACAGAAATATACAAGTTAAAAGGTAATACAGAAACACAACAGCCCTCCCAGAAACCTGAGTCCCCAGGAGGGGCTCTCAACCACCCTTCCACCTTCCTCCCACTCCTCTACCTTACCTGAGACTTTGCTTTATGCCCAGGGTAGCTCGGAGGGTTGGCCAGGGGGGTTAGGAAGCTGATGGATTGGTCACACAGATGGCAGGTTAGGTTAGAGAGAGAGGTTGAGCCCCAGAGACATAGAGAGCGACTCTGTTATCTATATGTTCTTGTTCTTATACATCTCAGCAAGCCTATGAGTGAAGTAGACAACAACACTGTTTCCTTTTCACAGCCTGTAATCTAATTCTTCCTACCAAAACATTCTAGCTAGGCTCAAACTAGCACATATGTGCATGAGCAGTAGGGAAAGGTGATATGTAACAGATTCCAAAGTACAGGAGGAGCTCTGTTCTCCTTCATTTGGCCTTCTGGGATGTCCTGGTCATGCATCACAGAATTCTGAACCCATGTATACCAAGAGCCTAGGGAGTTGCGTTGGAGCTGCACCAGGCTGACCACCATGATGGTGCAGTTCCCAGTGGGGATGCCTACCTTAAGAAGAAAAGTGCCTGCCAGCCCTACACATCTCAGGAGTGTTTCTGTTCAGTTGGATAGGGTGAGTATAAGCTGCTCCTTGATCAGTAGAGTTACTCTGCATTCCTTGTCATACACCTTTCTCTCTATGATTTTAGTATTTGAGGTATAAGCATTGTAGTTTCCCTTCATGATTTCTCTTCATGGTTTTAGTATTTGAGCTATAATAAAATGTTGCAAGTGTACCCAGAGCAGGTACAGTTGAAACTGTACCCAGAGCACATGTTCGTGTGTTCCCTGGTCCCAAAGAACATAATAGAACAGCCTCTCAACTAGATTTGGCTGCTCAAGGTCTCATCAAATCTGGCCTTGAACACCTCCAGGAATGAGGCATCCATAAGCTATTACCCAGACTAGACTCAGTCGCTCTGGAAATTTGAATGAAGCTTATATTTACAGCTGGCACAATGTACAAGCAGATAGTTACAGTATATACAGATATAGATAGAAATAGACAAAGTAAAAAAGGTAATACAGACACAATTCCCCTCCCAGAANAGGCTCAAACTAGCACAGCAGCCTATTCCAGAGTCCCACCACCTTCATACTGAAGAACTTCTTCCTATTTTGTCTTGTTCTACAACAGAATGAGCAGAAATTATTAGACTGATTGATTTTTAAGATGGTATCATTGTCTTCCTGAGAGTCTTTTTAGGCTGGTATTCCTGTGAGAGCTTTAGTTCTGGTGTTTCAAATGATAAAAATATCATTCCCGTGGATGACAGAAGGATCTGGGCCACAGCTGCTTTTCCTCAGAAGGCAAGATTCCCCTAGACCTAAGAAGAAACATGTGACGCTGGTGTGATGATTTCCCAACTGGTTTTCATTTCTAAATTGGTAGTGTCATTCTGAGCAAGGTCACAAGGGAGCTTTGAAAAGCAGATCCCTGTTTAAAGAAAATTGAAACTGTTTCTGTCACCTGAAACACTCTGAAATGTGTGCAGGAGAACAGCTCCAAAGCTCAGACATCAGCAGTCTTCTAGAGGCCTAAGAGAGGTGCACCTTTGAATTTTGAAGTAGTGGTTTTATGTATCACATAGGGTTGCTGACTTGGAGGTTTGTTTATCTTTATAATGGGTGTAAAAGACTTCTAGCCTTTGCCTGTGGCTGCAGATGTCTTAACAGCTGATTTGGTAAACAGATTTCAGTCACAGAATCGTAGAATCAACCAGATTGGAAGAGACCTCCAAACTCATCCAGTCCAACCTAGCACTCAGCCCTATCCAGTCAACCAGACCATGGCACTAAGTGCCTCATCCAGGCTTTGCTTCAACACCTCCAGGGACAGTGACTCCACCACCTCCCTGGACAGCCCATTCCAATGCCAATCACTCTCTTTGCCAACAGCTTCCTCCTAACATCCAGCCTAGCCCTCCTCTGGCACAGCTTGAGACTGTGTCCATTTGTTCTGTTGCTGGTTGCCTGGGAGCAGAGACCAACCCCACCTGGCTACAGCCTCCCTTCCTTTAGGTGAGGGAGAATAAGTGGTTCCAGGTTGAGTTTTTGGCTGATTTTCATTGCCAGGTGCTGGGATAAGAACTTTTTCCATCCTTTAAAATAAACCAAATGAACCTCTGAGTCCTTTTCCAAAGAAATTAAATAGTTAATTTTAAGGAACAAATGATGTCTAGGTCATTTATTTATTCCTTTATAGAAGAAATGCTGATGGTTGGTGAAAAGACTGCCAGGGTGGGATGGCTGCCTCTAAAATCAGAGTTTTGGGTTTTTTTTTTTTTTGGGTGAATTTAAATATATATTGCTGCCAGGGAAATAAAAATAGAAGTAGTGAGTATGCCAGGGAAATAACAGACTGTACACATAATGGCATGTGTAATGAAAGTTTACTGAACAATAAAACAGATATTGACAACAGAGATTCCTTTCAGAAAGACAAATGACACATGACAAAGTGGAAGCAAGAAGTGGGTAGTGTTTTGTGCTACATATAAAGTACTCTCCTGAGAAACTTCAAGCATCTTGTTAAATGGAGGCATTGCTTCTGCTGTACAGAAAGGCACATTTTTGCTATGTTTCTTCTGCTTTTTTTATGACAGCATTTTTTTACTTAGAAAATGCTTCCTCTTTTTTTTTTTTTCCAAATACTGGAAGATGTCCAGAGAAGGACACCAAGGCTGATGAGAGGCCTGGAACACTGCCCTGTGAGGAGAGGCTGAGGGAGTTGGGGGTGTGCAGCCTGCAGAAGAAGAGGCTCAGGGCAGACCTTGTTGCTGTCTACAACTACCTGAAGGGAGGCTGTAGCCAGATAGGATTGGTCTCAAAAGAAGGACATGGAACTGCTGGAGCGGGTCCAGAGGAGAGCCATGAAGATGCTCAGAGGGCTGGAGCACCTCTGCTGTGAGGACAGGCTGAGAGAGTTGGGGCTCTGCAGCCTGGAGAGGAGAAGGATTCGAGGAGACCTTAGAGTGGCTTTGCAGTATCTGAAGGGAGCCTACAGGAAGGCTGGGGAGGGACTATTGACAAGGTCTGGGAATGTCAGGACGAGGGGGAATGGGTTTAAACTGGCAGAGGGGAGATTTAGACTGGATGTTAGGAGGAAGTTCTTTACAGTGAGGGTGGTGAGACACTGGCACAGGTTGCCCAGGGAGGTTGTGGATGCTTCCTCCCTGGAGGTGTTTAAGGCCAGGCTGGATGAGGCCTTGAGCAGCCTGCTCTAGTGGGAGGTGTCCCTGCCTATGGCAGGAGGGTGGAGCTGGATGATCCTTGAGGTCCCTTCCAACCTAAACCATTCTATGATTCTATGATTCTTCTGCCAGGCAACCAGCAACAGAACAAGGGGACACAGTCTCAAACTGTGCTGGGGAAGGTCTAGGCTGGATGTTAGGAGGAAGTTGTTGGCAGAGAGAGTGATTGGCATTGGAATGGGCTGCCCAGGAAGGTGGTGCAGTCCCCATCCCTGGAGGTGTTGAAGCAAAGCCTGGCTGGGGCACTTAGTTCCATGGTCTGGTTGATTGGCTAGGGCTGGGTGCTAGATTGGACTGGATGATCCTGGAGGACTCTTCTAACCTGGTTGATTCCATGATTCTACATTGGCCTAATATTTTTCCTTAGAAATTACTTCTCTGTAGTGCTGATTTATATCACTAAAAAGTGCATATCCATTCTATGCCTTTTGTTGATGGGATCAAGGTAATACTACATCACTAGTTAATACACTTCAACTTAGAAAATTCTTTGTTTGCTGCTCTGTTGGTGTGTATGGATAAGGGAAAGTTTGTAGCTGTAGCACCCATAGGTGATAAATGCAGCAGATATGTAGTGTTGCTGCTGTAGTTTATTCTTTCTGTTACCTGTAGAGTGCTCCTTATTTTCCATATAAAAAAGTCTGATCAGTTGTTTCACCTTGGGACTTTTATGACTGATGCAGACCTAGTGCAGACCTTGTGTTACATGTACACAGGTTATATGACTTGCCTGACTGTGAATGTTGAATTCTGGCCACAACTGAGACTTAAATTCATTGTCTGAGTTCTTGCTTAGATTGGACTTGTAAGCCTAGCAATGATTCTGTCACAGTTTTAACAAATAATGGAAATGTTTTAAAATGAAAGAAGGTTTCAGAGAGAGAAGACTTTGGTCACAAAGATTAATAAATAATTAGCAATACTTAGTATTGGTCTAAGTAGCTTCATTTTGAGAAGGTTTCTAAGAGCTTTCTCCTTTAATATATATACAGTGGTTTCTGAAAAGGTGGAAAGTGACTGTAATTTAGGGGGAGTTGTGAGAATATCTTAAGATCATTTTGCCTTGGAGGTCAAGATCTGGAGTAGTACTAAGACCTTCTGTTCATGCGTGCAAAGAAAAAGGAGATCAACTAAGAACATTAATGCCCAAGAAGACTTCAGCTGTGACTATCAGGCTGGCTTAAGCACACCAGCCATAGACTCCTAAGATTATTTGTGCAAATTCTATTTATATAAATGCTTAAACATCTGCTTGGTAACCATGATGTAATAATTATCTTTGAAACGTTGGAACTGAGAAAGATGCTAATAAAAGCAAGTTAGTGGAAAATGAAGGCTGTAGTGTTGGCCTTACATTACCCGACCTTACCGCAGAAGAAGATGTTATGTGGTGTTCAGATAAGCCTTCAGCACAGTAACAGAACTGCCAAAAGAGGTAATGAGGTTTGCTGAAGATCTTGACAGCAGACTGCAGTAAATGGCATAGCTGGTGTAACGTTTCACTGAACAGCTGGCATTGTTTTAAGGGAGGGGATACTTCCATGTCAAATGGATCAAACTTTTTTTGTCTCATCTTAATAACAGCCTGTTTTCTTCTTACCAGCTCAGATGAGCAATTCTGAAAGCTGCCTTTCCTTTATTGAAGGTTTTGTGCTTGAGTCATAGAATCACAGAATCAACCAGGTTGGAAGAGACCTCCAAGATCATCCAATCCAACCTAGCATCCGGCCCTGTCCAGTCAACTAGACCTCATCCAGTCTTTCCTTGAACTCCTCCAGGGACAGTGATTCCACCACCTCCCTGGGCAGCCCATTCCAATGCTAATCACTCTCTCTGGCAAGAACTTCCTCCTAACATCCAGCCTGTACCTCCCCTGCACAACTTCAGACTGTGTCCCCATGTTCCGTTGCTGGTTGCCAGGGAGAAGAGACCAACCCCCACCTTGCAGCCCAAAGGGCCAACCAGATCCTGCACTGCATCAGCATAAGTGTGGCCAGAAGGTCGAGGGAGGTGATTCTCCCCCTCAACTCTGCTCTGGTGAGACCCCACCTGGAGTACTGCATCCAGTTCTGGAGCCCTCATTACAAGAAGGATGTGGATGTGCTGGAGTGTGTCCAGAGAAGGGCCACTGGGTTGATCAGGGGGCTGCAGCAGCTCTGCTGTGAGGACAGACTGAAGGAGTTGGGGCTGTGCAGTCTGCAGAAGAGGAGGCTCCCAGGTGACCTTCTTGTGGCCTTCCAGGATCTGAAGGGGGCCTACAAAAAGGCTGGGGAGGGACTTTTCAGGATATCAGGCAGTGACAGGACTGGGGGGAATGGAGCAAAGCTGGAGGTGGGGAGATTCAGAGTGGAGGTGAGGAGGAAGTTGTTGAGCATGAGAGTGGTGAGAGGCTGGACTGGGTTGCCCAAGGAGGTGGTTGAGGCTCCATCCCTGGAGGTGTTTAAGGCCAGGCTGGATGAGGCAGTGGCCAGCTTGATCTAGGATAGGGTATCCCTGGGCATGGCAGGGGGGGCTGGAACTAGATGGTCCTTGTGGTCCCTTCCAACCTTGACTGATTCTATGATTGTATGATTCTATGGCTACAACCTCACTTCAAGTATTTGTAGACAGCAATGAGTTCTGCCCTGAGCCTCCTCTTCTGCAGGCTGCACACCCCCAGCTCCCTCAGCCTCTCCTCACAGGGCTGTGCTCCAGGCCCCTCTCCAGCTTCGTTGCCCTTCTTTGGAGAAGTTCCTGTACCTCAACATCTCTCTTGAATTAAGGAGCCCAGAACTGGACACAGCACTCAAGGTGTGGCCTGATCAGTGCTGAGTCCAGGGGCAGAAGAACCTCGCTTGTCCTGCTGGCCACACTGTTCCTGATCCAGGCCAGGATGCCAAGGGCTTCCTGGCCACCTGACCACACACTGCTGCCTCATGTTCAGCTACTCTCTACCAGCACCCCCAGGTCCCTCTCTGCCTGGCTCCTCTCAGCCACATTGTCCCCAGCCTGTAGCACTGCTTGGGGTTGTTGTGGCCAAAGTGTAGAACCCTGCACTTGGCCTTGTTCAATCTCATCCCTTTGGCCTCTGCCCACCCATCCAGCTTGTCCAGGTCCCTCTACAGGGCTCTCCTACCTTCCAACGGATCAACAGATTGCATCAGCAATGTATAGCAATCCAGCTAGCTTTAGAGATTTATCAGGCTTGTACTTTACTTCAAATGATTTAAGCACTCTACTCTTCAGAGTCCAGAAATTCATATGTGTGGCTGAGACATTTGTGTACTGAGTGATGCTGCATTCCATATAATGTTCTAAGTGTTGTAGTGGTCTAGGGAAACTAGCATGGAGAGGCTTCCAAAGTTCCCACTTTGAATTAATGCATGAAATCTTAGATTCAGGTAATATTCATCTCACCTAAAGACATTACATATTCTTCCTTTTAGTGTCTAATCCTTATTTTTGCAGATCTTGTTGCAAAATGCTAATTATCTACTAGAAATCCACACAGCAACTAAGATAAAATTAACATCCTTCTTTCCCTTGCACCACTGTAAGTACTGCACAGGTACACAGATTGTTTTGCCTTCTCAGAGAAGCTAATTAGTATTGGCTCAAGATTGCATGGCATGAAAACACTTCAAATAGATGACTTCTGTGAAATCTCAGTTTGCTTTCAGTTGCTGGTGCTTAAGATAGAGGTAAAGATTAATGGAGAACCAGACTGGAGAATTAGAAGTGTCTAGCATTAAGTACCAAAGACTTTTACCTGCTGTGTTATTCCTACAACACGTGCAGCAGGCATGTTGAACAAGGAGAACAGCTGAAAAATACATAAACATGTAAAAAAATAACTTACAGTGCAATTTGGTTATTCATTTGCAGGGAGCAAAATAATCAGGTTCTGGTTTAGACTTTCTACTTCTGCACTAGACTAGTTGTAGACAGGTAGGGTTGGTCTTCTCCCAGGCATCCAGCAAGAGAACAAGGAGACACAGTCTCAAGTTGTGCCAGGGGAGGTCTAGGCTGGATGTTAGGAGAGAGTTGTTGCCAGAGAGAGTGATTGGCATTGGAATGGGCTGCCCAGGGAGGTAGTGGAGTCACCATCCCTGGAGGTGTTCAAGCAAAGCCTGGCTGAGGCACTTAGTGCCATGGTCTGGTTGATTGGACAGGGCTGAGTGATTGGACTGGATGATCTTTGAGGTCTCTTTGAACCTGCTTGATTAATTCTATGATTCTAAGATCTGAAGAGCTTGAGCTGTGGAAAGAGTGGTTTTAGTTTCCTTCAGTTTTGGGATGATTTGTTGCTCCTCACTAAGGAGCACCCTGTAGACCTCCTTCAGGAGAGTTTCTGAGTTAATTTCCTGAACTCCCATTGATTTCAGAGAGCCAGTTCAGCTAGAAGACTTAAAACAGCTACCACTTCATATCTGCCTTATATCTTAGATCTTAGTTTATGTGATCATAAGTTAATGTGAGCTGTGGGATCTACATTTCCTCTTTCATTCTGTGTTAGTGCAAATTATGCTTCATCTTAAAGTGGTGCTGTAGCAGTATTGCTGCTATGTTGTGATAAAAGCTTGTATATTGCAAATAAAAAACACCAGGACATTTGAACTGTTTGTAGTAGCTTGTGTAGAATCCATTTGCCAAAGAACAGCTCTTACTTCAACCTACAGCACTTCATTAGCATTTCTAAGAAAAATCTGTTATTAGCTAGTTTTAAGCCAGTCTCCCTTGACTGTTCTGTCCTGTGATGGACATCTTCCCCCATCTCATCCTTGCTTTTCATATGATCTCTGCTTTTATTCATCTTTGGAATGACAGATGTGATGGATGTGCTAATGGTTGGTAGATGTTGCCAGACTTGAAGCTCTTTTTTTGGCTAAATACCATACTTTCAAAGACTACTATCACTGTAAATTATTTTTCAACTACAAATAACAGCAATGAAAGGATTCATTAAAGAGTTTGAAAATGTGTAGTGCCAAATCACGCTGACTGCTAGCCACAGGATGTCATTCTCATCTAAATCTAGCTAGGAGTCTTGAGTAAACTACTGATTTTTTTCTTCTGTATTTTAATTAATATGAGCCATGTTTAATGTGTCTCACCATGGCTTTGCCAGCAACCTGATTTATTTTTGTTTTTAAATAACTCCTTTTACACATCATGCTGTCAGTGAAGGAGCTCAGTCCCTTATAGGATGTTTGCCTTAGGAATAAGCTTTCAGTTTTCCTTTTCATTTTCTTGCTCACAAGCAAACATATATTTCTAAAGGATCCTGAAAGATAAATTCTCTTTTCAGTGACTGTTCATGTACATAATTTGTATCTATGAAGTCATAGAATCATAGAATCAACCAGGTTGGAAGAGACCTCCAAGCTCATCCAGTCCAACCTAGCACCCAGCCCTAGCCAACCAACCCGACCATGGCACTAAGTGCCTCATTCAGGCTTTGCTTCAACACCTCCAGGGACGGCGACTCCACCACCTCCCTGGGCAGCCCATTCCAATGCCAATCACTCTCTCTGCCAACAACTTCCTCCTAACATCCAGCCTAGACCTCCCTTGGCACAACTTGAGACTGTGTCCCCTTGTTCTGTTGCTGGTTGCCCAGCAGAAGAGCCCAACCCCACCTGGCTACAGCCTCCCTTCAGGTAGCTGTCAAGATCAGACCCATTTCCCTGACTCCTAAGATAGATTTGCAAAGTCTCTTCTAATTTAGTGTGGGTTTTTTGTAGCTTTGTTGTGGCAAATTTGTCTCTGTGTGAGGTATTTATTACAGGAAAGATTTGTTCTCAAACTTATCTTGTGCAGAAAGGTAAATGGACTCGATCTTCTCTTTGGCTGCATGTTTTCACATGTCAAAAATTCAACTAGTTACTAACATCTGCTCCAGATGCCTGAAGGGTCAGTTCAGTGATAGCACTGGCTGTTTCTGAGTCTGTTTTCAAAGTAAGTGACACAAACAGGCAGAGCTACTGTAGTTCAAGTGGCTGAGCAGAATGCCTTTTCTGTGTGAAAATATTGTTGTGCTCAGTAGGTGATAATGCTGCTTTTTGCTCACACGACCTTTGTGCTGCATGCAAACTCCAACTAGTGTTGTTACAATGATTAAAAGAAGTAATAATAGTGGCTTTCACATGAGTTCTTAACACCTACTTCCAATGGATTCTCTTTTTAAAAGAGTGCATGATACAATGTCTGTGATAGGAGATTTTTTTTTCCCTGTGCTGTTTCTTGTTCATTTAATGGACTTCTACAAATGCAAGACACAATTTGTGTGACACTGATTCTCAGCAATGGCTTCCTTAAGCATGCATACAAACTTAGATTCAGTTTAAAATCTATGCTTCTGTTTTGTCTATGACCTACAAAGTAAAACAACAGCAAATCATTTTAAGATAATATATACAACTTCTTTTTCTCTCATAAAACTTGTTTTTTATTGCTGTAGTGCAAAACTAAAATCTGGCTTTTGATGCATTAAAATGAATCTATTGCCACTTCAATAGCTGAAAAATATATTTGGAGTTGTTTTTTTCAGCTTTTGCTATTGCACATAATAACACAGATTCATATTTCTTAGACTGTTATTGATTTGCATTGTTATTTGTGCAGAGACTAAGTTAGTTTAGGCTTCTTCATGTCCAAAGCCCTATAAGTAGATAGTAGGCTAACATGAGCCAGCAGTGTGGCCAGGAGAGCCAATGGCATCCTGGCCTGGATCAGGAACAGTGTGACCAGCAGGACAAAGTGCTGTGCCCACTACTGGACTCCTCAATTCGAGAGAGATGTTGAGGTACTGGAACTTGTCCAGAGAAGGGCAATGAAACTGGAGAGGGGCCTAGAGCACAGCCCTGTGAGGAGAGACTGAGGGAGCTGAGGATGTGCAGCCTGGAAAAGAGGAGGCTCAGGGCAGACCTCACTGCTGTCTACAACTGCCTGAAGGGAGGCTGTAGCCAAGTGGGGTTGGTCTCTTCTGCCAGGAAAGCAGCAACAGAACAAGGGGACAGTGTCAAGTTGTGCCAGGGGAGGTCTAGGCTGGATGTTAGGAGGAAGTTGTTGGCAGAGAGAGTGATTGGCATTGGAATGGGCTGCCCAGGGAGGTGGTGGAGTTGCCATCCCTGGAGGTGTTGAAGCAAAGCCTGGCTGGGGCACTTAGTGCCGTGGTCTGGTTGATTGTCTAGGGCTGGGTGCTAGTTTGGCCTGGATGATCTTGGAGGTCTCTTCCAACCTGGTTGATTCTATGATTCTGTGAAGTTCTCAAGTGTGCCTTTAAGCCTTATTTTTTAAAACCTCCATAGTTGCAGACATCAGTTTTGTAGATTCCTATTTTGTATGTTATATAGTTCTGAAAAATAACAATTGCAGGTTTGGAGTGCAGCAATGTTCTGAGATTGCAAGCTGCTAGAATGGCCTCAGGTCCTAGAGAATTGCAGCCATCCCTGGACTCAATTTTTTTTCCTTCTTTCTACTTTGTGCATCTGAATTTACCACAGCCATCAATGAGCTAACCCTCGTTACAGCCATAGAAAGATCAGATGATGTCTTAAAAAACTTCTTTCTCCTCTGAAAAGGCAGTACAGGAGGCAAACCTCTCCAAGGATACCCTTAAAGAAAAACATTAAGTTTTGGGTGGTTTTTATTCCCCTCAGTATCTTTACTTTTTTGAGGCATTACATAAAGGAATTAAAAGAGAGGGGGGGAAATAGAAGATGAAAACAGAAAATATAAAAAGGAAAGGGAAAATAGAAAAATGCCTGCTTTGGAGCAGACACTGGGGAGAGTATTGTTTATATTTAAGATAATTGTGGATGGTGATAGAAGAGAGTTTTGAAAGATTGGATGCTGCTGCCTCTTTTCTCAGACTTCCTGCTGACTGCTGACAACTGCTTCATTGAGATTATTGGTTCTAGCTTTTATTGTAAGAGATTTAAAGCTGCTTATAAATAATGTCTGAATGAACAAGCCACATGGTAGCATATGTATATGTGTGCTGTGTTAAAAGACAGGCTTCCAGGAGTATTCTGGCCTTTAAATTTGCAATATTTAAGGCCAATTCTTACTGAAAATAATGTGCAACACCTTTCTGTCATACTTTTCTCTCCCAATTACATCTCTCTGCTCCTGGGGGTGAATTTTTAATGGGAAGCTTTCATAGAATCACAGAATCAAGCAGGTTGGAAAGAGACCTCCGAGATCATCCAGCCCAACCTAGCACCCAGCCCTATGCAGTCAACTAGACCATGGCACTAAGTGCCTCATCCAGGCTTTCTTTGAACACCTCCAGGGACAGTGACTCCACCACCTCCCTGGGCAGCCCATTCCAATGCCAATCACTCTCTCTGGCAAGAACTTCCTCCTAACATCCAGCCTAGACCTCCCCTGGCACAACTTGAGACTGTGTCCCCTTGTTCTGTTGCTGGTTGCCTGGCAGAAGAGACCAACCCCCACCTGGCTACAGCTTCCCTTCAGGTAGTTGGAGACAGCAATGAGATTACCCTTGAGCCTCCTCTTCTGCAGACTGCACACCCCCATCTCCCTCAGCCTCTCCTCACAGGGCTTGTGTTATAGGCTGGATGTTAGGAGGAAGTTCTTACCAGAGAGAGTGATTGGCATTGGAATTGCCTGCCCAGGAAAGTAGTGGAGTCACTGTCCCTGGAAGTGTTCAAGCAAAGCCTGGATAAGGCACTTAGTGCCGTGGTCTGGTTGCTTGGATAGGGATGGGTGATAAATAGGGTGGACTGGATGAGCTTGGTTGTAGCTTTTACTGTGAGAGATTTAAAGCTACTTGTATATAATGTGTGAATGAACAAGCCACATGGTAGCATATGTATATGTGTGCTTCCTTAACAGGCAGGCTTCCAGGAGTATTCTGACCTTTAACTTTGTAATATTTAAGGCCAATTGTTACTGAAAATGATATGCAACACCTTTCTGTCATACTTTTCTCTCCCAATTACATCTCTCTGCTCCTGGGGGTGAATTTTTAACAGGAAGTGTTGCACAAAACCACTTGGAAATGGGTAAAGTGTCAGGAATTCCACAGGTAATTTTTTTTAAATAAGCTTCAAGAATATTTAATTTTACTGCAACTTGGGGTTTCTTTTTTGTCTGTTTGTTTTTTCTTCATGTATTTCTTTCCTTCCTTTGTATACATCTGTGTCTTTGTGGTTCTATTTAGGTGGTTCTATCAGAGGGCTGCAGCAGCTCTGCTATGAGGACAGACTGAAAGAGTTGGGGCTGTTCAGTCTGGAGAAGGAGAGGCTTCCAGGTGACTTTCTTGTGGCCTTCCAGTATCTGAAGGGGGCCTACAAAAAAGCTGGGGAGGGACTTTTTAGGCTCTCAGGGAGTGACAGGACTGGGGGGAATGGAGTGAAGCTGGAGGTGGGGAGATACAGACTAGATGTGAGGAGGAAGTTGTTCAGCATGAGAGTGGTGAGAGCCTGGACTGGGTTGCCCATGGAGGTGGTTGAGGCCCCATGCCTGGAGGTGTTTAAGGCCAGGCTGGATGAGGCTGTGGCCAGCCTGATCTAGGGTAGGGCATCCCTGCCCATGGCAGGGGAGTTGGAACTAGATGATCCTTGTGGTCCCTTCCAACCCTGATTGATTCTATGATTCTGTGATTCTAGGTAGTTGTGTAACTTCATTCATGTTTTGTTCCTTTACTATCAGTTGACTGGTGTGAGAGTTAGATCTGTTCTGGNAGGACAGACTGAAAGAGTTGGGGCTGTTCAGTCTGGAGAAGGAGAGGCTTCCAGGTGACTTTCTTGTGGCCTTCCAGTATCTGAAGGGGGCCTACAAAAAAGCTGGGGAGGGACTTTTTAGGCTCTCAGGGAGTGACAGGACTGGGGGGAATGGAGTGAAGCTGGAGGTGGGGAGATACAGACTAGATGTGAGGAGGAAGTTGTTCAGCATGAGAGTGGTGAGAGCCTGGACTGGGTTGCCCATGGAGGTGGTTGAGGCCCCATGCCTGGAGGTGTTTAAGGCCAGGCTGGATGAGGCTGTGGCCAGCCTGCTCTAGGGTAGGGCATCCCTGCCCATGGCAGGGGAGTTGGAACTAGATGATCCTTGTGGTCCCTTCCAACCCTGATTGATTCTATGATTCTGTGATTCTAGGTAGTTGTGTAACTTCATTCATGTTTTGTTCCTTTACTATCAGTTGACTGGTGTGAGAGTTAGATCTGTTCTGGAGTTGAGTGAACCATGTAAAAGCCCTTTTTACAAATGTAAAAACCATGGATGTAATATTAATGTTGGTTCAGCTGCAAATTCATTGGGTTCATAAAACACGAACTCTTCAGCAGCAGTTAACCATGTTGGCTCTCTGTAGGGTGCCTTGCTTTTAGTAGGCTGGGAAGAGTTGATTAAGAGTAGATTTAGGTCTGTTTTCTAAATGGTAAGTAACTCTTTGTAGCTTATTTATATCTTTAATTCTATGTCTCTATTAAATGCAGAAGATGCAATTAGCTTTGATTGGTTTTGGTTTTGTTGCATTCTGAAAGGCTTACAACTCACTTTTTGTCTTTCCACCACTGTCCCCCTGGCATCCTCAAAAACAAAAGCACCCCAACAAACAAACAGGAAGGTAAAAGACCTTGGGATTAATCTTAGACTTGGGATGAATCTTCAAAAAACTTATTGCCAATATCTTCTGTAGTGAGGGGAAGTGAACTCACCTGTACAGTATCACCTACAGATGAAAGTATCATGCAGATGACACCAAGCTAGGAGCAGATGTTGATCTGTTGGAGGGTAGGAGAGCCCTACAGAGGCTTGACAGGCTGGATGGGTGGGCAGAGGCCAATGGGATGAGATTGAACAAGGCTAAGTGCAGGGTTCTACACTTTGGCCACAACAACTCCAAGCAGTGCTACAGGCTGCAGACAGTGTAGCTGGAGAACAGCCAGGCAGAGAGGGACCTGGGGGTGCTGGTAGAGAGTAGCTGAAGATGAGGCAGCAGTGTGCCCAGGAGAGCCAATGGCATCCTGGCCTGGATCAGGAGCAGTGTGGCCAGCAGGACAAGGGAGGTTATTCTGCTCCTGTACTCAGCACTGCTCAGGCCACACTTTGAGTGCTGTGCCCAGTTCTGGGCTCCTCAATTCAATAGAGATGTTGAGGTGCTTGAAGGTGTCCACAGAAGGGAGATGAAGGTGGTGAGGGGCCTGGAGTACAGCCCTGTGAGGAGAGGCTGAAGGAGCTGGAGGTGTTCAGGCTGGAGAAGAGGAGGCTCAGGTATTACTTGATTGCTGTCTACAACTGCCTTACCGAAGGTTGTAGCCACGTGGAGTTGGTCTCTTCTGCCAGGCAAGCAGTAACAGAACAAGGGGACACGGTGTCAAGCTGTGCCAGGGAAGTTGTAGGCTGGATGTTAGGAGGAAGTTGTTGCCAGAGAGAGTGATTGGCATTGGAAGGGGCTGCCCAGGAAGGTGGTGGAATCGCTGTCCCTGGAGGTGTTCCAACAAAGCCTGGATGAGGCACTTAGTGCCATGGTCTGGTTGGTTGGCTAGGAATGGGTGCTGGGTTGGACTGGATGAGCTTGGAGATCTCTTCTAACCTGCTTGATTCTATGATCTCCTTTCTGCCTAACTCTTCACAGTTGCAGTGAAGTGGAAATGTCTGATGGAGAAGAAATTCAACATTGTTGTCTTTTTACTGCATTGAAAAAATACCTAGAACTTTATGAAGCTTTTGGAAAAGCATTTGCAGTCCACTTAGGGAAGGTGGCTTATCAATAGCTAAGTCAGGTCTTTGCTTGTCTGAGGTACATTTGAAAGTAAAGAATGTGGAAGACTGAATTTTCTACTTGAATTTAACATCTGCCAGTTATTCCAGAGTGAGCACTGAAATAACTACTGCATATTTTTCTCCAGATCTTCTTTGCTGAAATGATGATGAAAGCTGCTGAGGACATTTATTTTTTATCATATAACATTACAATCTTGCTTTTAAAGTAACACACTACTTTAGGGACCACTTTCTGATCTGAGGTTTCCTTAGTTACTTCTACATTATCAAGTTTTGGACCTTTAGGATAGATTAGACCTTCTCTTTCTGTTTTTGTGATTAGCAGTTAGGTTCCTGTATTCCTGGTAGCTCTAGAGGGAAGGAATTGTCTTAGACTCAGGGCCTGCAAAGTGTGGATCCAGTGGAAAGGAATGTGTGTAAGTATGTGCTCTTGTAACCCTGTATCTTAGTGTGCTGCTTTGGAGTCAATTTTCTTGATATGAGCTAAAACAGAGCTATACTGTGGATTAGTGCTGGAAATAGTATTGATAATATAGAGATGTTTTCATTAGTTCTGCAGTGCTTGCACATCAAGATCTGTTCTGCTTCTCACCCCACAAGGAGTTGTGAGGGGACACAGCTGACCCCAGCTGGCCAAAGGGATATTCCTTACTGTATGACATCATGTTCAGTATATAAAACTGAGGGAAGAGAGAAGGAGAGGACATTTGGAGTGATGGTATTTTGTTTTCCCAAGTCACCCTTACATGTAATGGAGCCTGGAGATAGCTGAACACCTGCCTGCTGGTGCAAAGCAGTGAGTGAATTCCTTGGTTTGCTCATTTGCATGTGTGGCTTGTGCTTTACTGTTAAACTGACTTTCTCCAAACTCACAAGTGTTCTCACTTTTAGTCTTCTATCACTCTCCCCCATACCACTACTGGGAGTAAGCAAGAGGCTGTGTAGAGCTTAGTTGCTGGCTGGATTTAAGCCATGGCACACTATTGTGCCTCGTCCCCAGTAGAATGTCTGTTATCCAAACCTGAGAACTTTGTGTTGTGAGAAAGGGACTCCTAAGGGTTTTGTGCTTCATTTTATCACTGACATATGTTATTTCTCATTTCTGAGTGTGAAAGGCATACATGAACAGCTGAGTGCCAGGTGAAGCTTTCAGATGACTTCAGACTTGCCCTGGGCAGACTGTGTATCCAAATTGTCTCAGTTCCAATTTAAATTCCCAGAGGCTTTAATAAATTTGATAGAACTGATAACAATTTTGTAAAGTGTCCTTCCCTCTCCCCCCTCCTTCCCCAGAGAAAGGAATTAGAAGTAGAGAGGAAAGGTAAGCACACCCAAATAAATCAACCTCACTCGATTTGGAAGTTCAAAAGAAAAGTTTA
>WAAF01004545.1:214232-239200 GCA_013400475.1 Tricholaema leucomelas
CCTCCAGGGAGGAAGCATCCACAACCTCCCTGGGCAACCCGTGCCAGTGTCTCACCACCCTCACTGTAAAGAACTTCCTCCTAACATCCAGTCTAAATCTCCCCTCTGCCAGTTTAAACCCATTCCCCCTCGTCCTGACATTACCAGACCTTGTAAACAGTCCCTCCCCAACCTTCCTGTAGGCTCCTTTCAGATTCTGGAAAGCCACTATAAGGTCTCCTCGAAGCATCATGCCTCTTGCTAAGAGAACAGTGATACTTGTTTCCAGTTCTTGCACGAAGACTACCTTTTGTTTTGGTCACATACAAACATTGAGAGCAGTAGGATGTGATTCTTTGCCATGAGTGACTAGCTGCCACGTGGAATAGGGAAAGAACCACTGTAATTCAGAAACTTGGACAATGAACTCTTTAATGCCCTCCTCTTTCAGTACCAATCTGCCACTCAGGACAGTCTTCATTGATCACAACTTCATACACTTTTGATTCTTGTACTGGTTCTTGAGTGTTGACCTCACTGAAGAAAAATGCAAGTCTGAAGAATTGTTTAAGGCCAGATTAGCACAGCATGAATGATGGAAGAGAAATACTTCATATAACAACCAAGAATCATAGAATGGTTTGAGTTGGAAGGGACAACTGTAGTATTACTCCCATTAATGTGGAGAAATCCAGTGGCATCTTTGTGCTTTGCTGTTGAAACTTTTACTCATCTTTGCTGTCATCTTTTTACTGGCTTTTTTTTTTTTAGCCTTTGCATTCTCACCTGTTTCCCATCCTGCTTTTTTTATTTTTCCCCTAGCTGTAAAATATTTAATGACTATTAAAGTTCAAGCAACTTTGACATAGTCAATGCAGATTGATAACAACATTCAGAGGTGTCTGGAAACAGAAAAGAAAAGGCTGCGTGGGTGAACAGTTTTCTGTTACAGTTGATGGCATTCCCACTGAGGGAATAATTGTAAACATATGCTGTTAACTCTTTGGATGTTTGGAGTAATCAGGGGTTTTGGAACATATCTGATGGAGAGGAGGAATGCTCTGCAGTAGTGTGGTATAGAATAGAATAGAATAGAATAGAATAGAATAGAATCAATCAGGTTGGAAGAGACCTCCAAGATCATCCAGTCCAACCTAGCACCCAGCCCTAGCCAGTCAACTAAACCATGGCACTAAGTGCCTCATCCAGTCTTGTCCTGAACACCCCCAGGGATGGTGACTCCACCATCTCCCTGGGCAGCCCATTCCAATGCCAATCACACTCTCTGTGAAGAACTTCCTCCTAACATCCAGCCTATACTTCTCTCAGCACAACTTGAGGCTGTGTCCCCTTATCCTGTTGCTGGTTGCCTGGGAGAAGAGACCAACCCCCACNATGAGTACCCCCAGATCCCTTTCCTCCTGGCTGCTCTCCAGCCACTCTGTCCCCAGCCTGTAGTGTTGCTTGGGGTTGTTGTGGCCAAAGTGTAGAACCCTGCACTTGGCTTTGTTAAATCTCATCCCATTGGCCTCTGCCCACCCATCCAGCCTTTTCTCTTTCCCTTTGTGGTCGGTGGATAAAGATGGTCATCTGCCCTTCAACCAGTAGCCCTCAAAGTACAATTATCCAGTGTTTTTTATGACTATTACAGTGTTTATTCCCTTGAGTGAGAGTAAAATGGACTTTGAGAGATAATGCTGATTACTTAAAGGATCACTCGTGATAAAATAGCTCTTTCTGGGAATTTGTGTTCCAGTAGATTAACAGTATTGATCATTGTCTCCTCACATATTCTACAGATGGGTTTAGAAATCTGAAGCTGCTCTTCTTTTCTTGTCTCATGTAATTACAAGTACAAGGAATAATCTGATTAGAAGACAGCAAGGATGCATTCTAATTGTTCTAATAACTTATGTTAATGCTTGATGCTTGCAGTCAGGTTTAGTAAGAAATCATTTGACATTGACAGTTTGTCTTACAGTGCTAGGAAATCTAACTTCAGTTTCTTTTGCCTGAAGCTTGCTGGTAGTAGACTTGAAATCTTATACTAGAGGGTTTGGGCTCTTCACACAGAATCACAGAATTAACCATGTTGGAGAAGACCTCTGAGATCATCAAGTCCAACCTATCACCCAACACCATCTGAATAACTAAATCATGGCACTAAGTGTCTCATTCAGTCTCCTTTTAAACACCTCCTGGGATGGTGACTCCACTACCTCCTTGGGCAGCCCATTCCATTTCTTTCTGTGAAGAACTCCTTCCTAACATCCAGCCTATACCTGCCCTGGCACAACTTGAGACTGTGTCCTCTTGTTCCGTCACTGGGTGCCGGGGAGAAGAGACCAACCCCACCTGGCTACAACCTCCCTTCAGGTAGTTGTAGACAGCCATGAGGTCTGCCCTGAGCCTCCTCTTCTCCAGGCTGAGGCTCTGCAGATTATAAATGGTCTTTTCCCAACTAGTACTGGTAGTTGCAGTGAACTGTTCTATGTATAGCTATTGGGGGTATCGAGTTGCTCACTTAATTCTATAGAGTTCTTAAATAGTGCAGTAGGATGAGAAAATGTCATTCAAACAAACTGCTTCTGAAAGATAAAGTACTAAAGCATTTGATGCTAGCCTACCCTATCCACTGAGTCTTTTCCAAGATATGTAACTGTACCTGGGACAAAGTACACTTGGATAACGTGCAGATGTTTAATCTCTCTTCAGCTGTTTCTCATCCTTTTCATGGATTAGAGCCATTCTTGTCTACTCTGCAGGACTGTAGAGTTGCACCTCTGTAATAACCACATGAATGCTTCTGATGCCTACAGAAAACTGTCAGCAGCCTCCCATCTGCATAATGATTGGGATGCCATTACTGAACACATGAGAGCATGTTGCCTTGTGAGGATCACAAAGTGCCTGCACAACTGCCAGCCTGTAGGTAATTAACACAGGAGTGAGTTCCTTGCTTACAATTAATATGATCCTGCTCATGGCAACATGAGAATGACTAATATGTATTACACTCACATGAAACAGAGCAATTGGTAGAGGGGATGGGACTGGGGAAAGAAGGTGTCAAGTGGATTTTAAATGTATTCTACTCAGCTTCTCATATTAGAAATTTCTCTCCCAAACATACCACCCTCTCATCTGTCTGATGATGTTTTGCTGTCAAAATATTTCTGGCCTCTTAAATGTGATAGGGATCTTTCTTTCTCCAGAAGGAGATGGAGTACTCAGTTTCCACTAATTCTCTGTGTTCCCTCATAATTAGCTGAAGTACTAAAGGTGGCTTTACTTCTTTGCAGTATTATTAGGTCATAGCTGAGTTCCTGCATGATCTATGTTTAGTTCCATTAATGGGCACTTACTTTTAATTGTTGGCATCAAAAGGTAATAAGTGCTCAGCTTATTAATAAATGCTTTATTATATAGCTTAGAAACCTTTTCCCTAGAGTTTAGTACTGTTCTTCTGTTATTATTTTAAATGGAATGCAAAGCTGAGCTGCTTAGGGTTAGTAGAATCATATAGAATCACAGAATCAATCAGGTTGGAAGAGACCTCCAAGCTCATCCAGTCCAACCTAGCACCCAGCCCTAGCCAATCAACCAGACCATGGCACTAAGTGCCTCATCCAGGCTTTGCTTGANTGGACACATTCCAGTACCTCAATATCTCTCTTGAATTGAGTAGCCCAGAACTGGACATGGCACTCAAGGTAAGTATACAATAAAAACCAATATACAATAAAGTAAATATACAATAAATTGTTTAAGGCTATTAAGATCTATTAAAGGACTTCAAGTTGGCTTAATTTCTCTCTAAATATGGTGTGTGCAACTTTGGACTTTACAGCTGAAATGCCTGTCCTGACTTACCAGCAATACAAATGTTTTGAACCTGCTTTTAGAAGTTAGAATGGTGGTAAAGGCAGTGAAAGTTTCACTGACAGTGAATTAAAGCAGAAATTGTAGTTCTCCTATAGCAGGTTAGTTCCATGCATCAGCTTCAAGACATTGTTACATGTCAGAGAGAGATGTAAAAGGGCTCCAAGTTAAATATTTAAGCAGCAGCACTAATAGTAAAAGTAAATTGATGGCAAGATGAAACTGCAATGGAATACTCTGTTAGTAGCTGTGTGGCATTCTGCAATTAAGTAGTATTTCTGGCTATGAAGACTACCTTGCCCTTCATTTGCTTAATCTAAAATTCAAATGCTCATTGCATGTGCAACTGCATTAGGAGTACTTAGACAAATTAAATGATTCAGTGTGGTAGCTTTGAAGAATCTAATTTCCATATGGGGAATCATTTTAATCATCTGGGAAAAATAGAAAGACTGGACTCTAAGGTGGCTGTTCTTTTGGTAACATTTACATTGCAGGGAGTTTGCTTCATTGTCAATCCAAACACAGAGCAGGGACCTGTTATTTAGCTCATAAATGCTTAACTAATGTTACAGGTTTTTAATGCACATAGAGGTATTAATGTGTTTAGTCTGTTCTGAACTTCTCCTTTGCGTACAGGCCACTGTGAGCTCTGCTGGAACAGTTCTTGTGCTGATGCAGTTCTGAACCATGATTTCAGATGTGATTTGTCCCTAACTGCCTCTGTAGTGCCATTATCATTTGTAATATAATTATGCATGTACAGCAGGAAATATATATATATATATATATATATACACACATATATATACATATATATAGGTTTTTCAGTATCTGAAGGGAGCCTACAGGAAAGCTGGGGAGGGACTATTTACATGGTCTAGTAATGTTAGGACGAGGGGGAATGGGTTTAAGCTGGAAGAGAGGAGATTCAGACTGGATATTAGGAGGAAGTTCTTTACAGTGAGGGTGGTGAGACACTGGCACAGGTTGCCCAGGGAGGTTGTGGATGCTTCCTCCCTGGAGGCGTTTAAAGCCAGGCTGGGTGAGGCCTTGAGCAACCTGCTCTAGTGGGAGGTGTCCCTGCCTATGGCAGGGGGTTGGAGCTGGATGATCCTTGAGGTCCCTTCCAACCTAAACCATTCTATGATTCTATAATATAGTCTTGGGTTAGGGTGGATCCCTCCCTGGTAGAATAAACTCACCACAACACAGATTTTTTTGGAAAGCCAGGGAAAGATGAAATTGCATTTCTTATAGTTTAAATATAACAGTATAAGGAGAAATAAACTACTAGAGAAATAAAATCACCTTCACGAAGGTGATCAAGCAGCAGCAAAGAAGCAAAGCTGCAGCCAAAACAGCAGTGAGGGAAGATAGCATTAGGTGCAGCTGAAGCAGCAGAAGCCAGCAAGGGGAAGGTCCAAGCTGTGCTTCTAGACATAAAGCTCTTGATGCTCCAATGAAATGACATTAACTTATCCATTGTTGCCATTACATGGTCTGTCCCTGGAATATTCACCTCTCCCCTGTGTCTGAGCAGGAAAAGTAGCTCAAACAGAACCACCGCCCCCCNTTTCTGTCTCTGGATATACATTGAACCAGACCTCAGGAACAAAGAGGATCAAACAAATATATATATATACACACACACACACATGTGGAGATAAGTAGACTAGAAGATACAAGTGGTGTATTCAATGTGTCAGTAACTTTTCATCATCTTCTGTTATGTGCATTATTTATTAAAATGAATAATTTATCCATTGAACATTTTGTCTGCTTCCATTAATGAAGCAGACCTTTGATAACCTTTACTATTTGTTCTGAAATACTGAGGATTCACAAACCTAAGAAGAAAATATTAACTAGGCTGCATATTCACCTATCAGTATTGACCAGTGGGGTTGGGTAAAGTTGCTTCTAGGATTGAAGCAAATCCTCTGTATTGCTGCCAGCCTCAGGCTCCTCGGGTGCATGAATACAGGTTGTAGCAGCAGTACTGGAGGAAAGTTGCAGAGAGCTGCTGGTAGAAGAATCACAGAACCTTACAGGTTGGAAGTGACCTCCAGAGATCATCAAATCTCTGACCCCGCTGCCAAGGCAGGAACTTTCCCCTTTGTTCTTTTTTTTTCCTACCTAACCTTGAGAACCTCAGGTGCCTCAACCTTAATTGCCTTCCTTTAGGACAAATCTGGGCTGCTTTGAAGTTAACAGAAGCTTTGTCACTGCTTTTAGGTGATCTGCAATTCATTGCAAGGTGTGGTTTAGTTGATGAATTTTCATTGCATAGCATTAGGTTTGCTGCTTTTGTTTTGGAGTTGTTGGGTTTTTTTTATATATATAAATGATATAAATATAAAGGAAATAGGAAAAAATACTCAGAAAAAAATAGTTGAAATTGCAAACTGTCATGGCAGCAGCAGCCTGCACTGGGATGGCACTGGCTGAGAAGTGTGTCTGAGGAGTTAGGGCTTCTATATCATAGAATCAGCCAAGTTGGAAAAGACCTCCAAAATCATCCAGTCCAGTCTATCACCCAGCCCTAGCCATTCAACCAGATCATGGCATTGTCTCATCCAGGCTTTGCTTGAACACCTCCAGGGACAGTGACTCCACCACCTCCCTGGGCAGCCCATTCCAATGCCAATCACTCTCTCTGCCAACAACTTCCTCCTAACATCCAGCCTAGACCTCCCCTGGCACAACTTGAGACTGTGTCCGCTTGTCCTGTTGCTGGTTGCCTGGCAGAAGAGACCAACCCCACCTGGCTACAACCTCCCTATAGGTGGTTGTAGGCAGCAGTGAGGTCTGCCCTGAGCCTCCTCTTCTGCAGGCCGCACACCCCCAGCTCCCTCAGCCTCTCCTCGCAGGGCTGTGCTCCAGGCTTCTCTCCAGCTTCATCACTCTTCTCTGGTCATGTTCCAGTGCCTCAATATCTCTCTAGAATTGAGGAGCCCAGAACTAGACACATACAGGGCAAAAATGTGCTTGCTACTTCATGGTGAGTAGCAAAATATAATCTGAAGTCCCTGGTGTAGCTAAGAGATGCTCTTAACTGAAGAAAGGGTTATTCAGGAAAACAATGCATGAAAGTCAAAAATCCATTAAGTAGTTCCAGGAATGGACTAAAGAGTAGTAGATGTGGGACTCCATGCTGACATAATGTCTGTGAGGTTTTGGACTCAAGTTATTAACTGGACCCTTCACTTGTAGGCTTTGAGCAAATATTTATTGAGACATAAAGAGCTTGGCTGTGTTACCCTGGTTCTTTTCAGCTGAATCTAACCTCAGCTTCTCTTGCAGTGAGTGCAGTCCAGCAGCACTTTCACGTCTTCTGAATGAGTGTCTTTGAACTTTCTGGCAACCATCCTAAGCACAGGAGAAAGTAACTTGCTGAAGTTTTTGCCTTATTTGGTGAGGATTCTGAACATCATTCCTGTTTTTAAATTCATATTTCACTCTGCTAGCTGAGGTACAGCAGGTACTTACCTTACTGAGCTAGACTCAGCAGGACCCCTGGGAGCTGTAGGTTCAGCCTACAAAGCTGTGGGTGGGAAGCTATTTCCTGCATTCCTGGCATACGCTCAGGGATGTACTGTGTGGCTTTTGGGTTGTGTGTGACTTTGGGTTTTTTGGGGGGGTTTTGATGGCAGTTCTTCTGCTCTTTTTTTAATAAATAAGTGTATCAGGATGACAAGAGAATAGATAAAAGGACTGTTTTGAAGAGGGTAAGTAGGATTCCAGACCTTTCACCTAAGAAGCAAGGCATGCCTCTCAAACTGGAGTAAGATGAATCTCCTGTATTTTTTACTTTCCTTTTGTTTACTATGTTCCCTTGCTATTGGGCTTGCAGCAAATCTAGAGGTACAAGTGTGGATGTCTCCTTTAATCTGCTAGGTTTGTGTGTCTGCTTTTTGGAGAAAAGGCTGAAGATGAGCCAGCAGTGTGCCCAGGTGGGCAGGAGAGCCAATGGCATCCTGGCCTGGATCAGGAACAGTGTGGCCAGCAGGACAAGGGAGGTTATTTTGCCCCTGTACTCAACACTGCTCAGGCTCAAACTAGCACATGTGTCCAGTTCTGGGCTCCTCAATTCAAGAGAGATGTTGAGGTGCTGGAAGGTGTCCAGAGAAGGGCAACAAGGCTGGTGAGGGGCCTGGAACACAGCCCTGTGAGGAGAGGCTGAGGGAGCTGGGGGTGAGCAGCCTGCAGAAGAGGAAGGTTCCTTCCCATGTACAGCCTCCTAGTAAATGCTCGTTTGCTATCCTAACTACTAGGAAAATAATTGTCTGCAGAGTGCAAGATAAATCCTGCCTTGCTATAGAGAGGAGGAAAGCTGATTGTCTTCACAGGCCAAGCTTTACATCGTTCTCACAACTTAACACCATAAATTTAGCACCCTTTTGTTGTTTGTTGTTGGCTTTTCTTTACAGAAACTTCTGAAAGATTAGACGAAAATATAGCTGTGTCACAATCAAAACAAAGATCAGAGGAGTTGTTTGCTGTTCTTATGCTAGTTTGAGCCTAGCTGGGATATTTTGGTGAGAACGAGATTACAGGCTGTGAAAAGGAAACAATGCTGATGTCTGCTGCACTCATAGGCTTGCTGAGATGTATAAGAACAAGAACATAAAAATAGATAACACAGTCCAACCTAGCACCCAGCCCTAGCCAATCAACCAGACCATGGCACTAAGTGCCCCATCCGGGCTTTGCTTGAACACTTCCAGTGATGGCAACTCCACCACCTCCCTGGGCAGCCCATTCCAATGCCAATCACTCTCTCGGCCAACAACTTCCTTCTAACATCCAGCCTAGACCTCCCCTGGCACAACTTGAGGCTGTGTCCCCTTGTTCTGTTGCTGGTTGCCTGGCAGAAGAGACCAATCCCCACCTGGCCACAACCTTCTGTAAGGCAGTTGTAGGCAGCAATGAGGTCTGCCCTGAGCCTCCTCTTCTGCAGGCTGCACAAGCCCATCTCCTTCAGCCTCTCCTCACAGGGCTGTGCTCCAGGTCCCTCACCAGCTTTATTGCCCTTCTCTGGACACCTTCCAGTACCTCAACATCTCTCTTGAATTGAGGAGCCCAGAACTGGACACAGCACTCAAGTTGTGGCCTGACCAGTGCTGAGTACAGAGACAGAATAACCTCCCTTGCCCTGCTGGCCACACTGCTCCTGATGCAGGCCAGGATGCCATTGGCTCTCCTGGTCACCTGGGCACACTGCTGCCTCATGTTCAGCTACTCTCTACCAGCACCCCCAGGTCCCTCTCTGCCTGGCTGCTCTCAGCCACTCTGTCCCCAGCCTGTAGTGCTGCTTGGGGTTGTTGTGGCCAAAGTGCAGAACCCTGCACTTAGCCTTGTTCAATCTCATCCCATTGGCCTCTGCCCACCCATCCAGCGTGTCAGATCTCATGCATTTGGCAAGCCACGCTCTCCTAAATGGAATGATTGTGGCACTGAGTAATCAAGTTGCAAACTGGGGCCCACTTTGACAGCTGCCTTGAGGGAAGAAGTTACCTGATCCAGAGAGCTTGAGGCCTCTGAGTGGAAGTTTGGAAACAATCAGTGCAGGCATAGAGTTGGACATATGGAAGGTGTGCAGTCTTCTTGAATGGCCAAACTCTTAAGGTTTTTGTGGGTATGACATGTGGCTAAGTGAATCTGCAAGACACTGAAGAAGATATTTTCTTTTTCCTTTTCTTTTTTTATTCTTTTAAGAGCTATTAAGCAGCTCTCACCCCTCAATTGCAGTGTATTGCTTGGCTACTCTACAGCAAATTCTGTCCTTTAATGACTTGTGGACATCACCTGTACAGAATGAAGGTTAACTCTGTCTGACTGTCTTAACTCCTACAGACCCATTAGCTGTCACAGGTGGCTGTGATGAGCCTTTGGTTTAACAATTAGAGCAAAATGTTAAATACTCCCATTTGACCTTACAGAGGAAAAGCAATTTCAAGTGTTGTCAGCTTGCTGGTGCTTCATTAGAAGAATCTGGGTTTGCATGTCTTCATGAAAAAGCAAACTCTGTGACTAACAGAGTGAATAAAACATATGGTAAAGCTACCTTTGTAGGTAGCATTTGGATTTTGGTTTTCTCAGAGCTGCAGTTGTCAGGAGTGAGATGCTGAAATCACAGGATCACAGAATCCTGGTAACTAAGGATGCAGAGAAGGCAGAGTTGTTGAATGCCTTCTTTGCTTCAGTCTTTACACCTAAGGCTGAACTCCCCTATGTACTCCAGAGCCTGGGTGAAGGAGAGGGAGCCTGGAGGAGGGAACTGTCAGTGCAGACTGGGTTAGGGATCAGTTACACAAATTGAACGTTTGCAGGTCCCTGGCCCCTGATGAGATGCACCCAAGGGTGCTGAGAGAACTGCCTGATGTTATTGCTCAGCCACTCTCGATCAGTTCTGCCAAATCATGGCAGACAGGAGAGGTGCCTGAGGGCTGGAGCAGAGCCAATGGCACTCCAGTCTTCAAAAAGGGCAAGAAAGAGGTTCCAGGGAGCTATTGACCAGTCAGCCTCACCTCCATCCCTGGAAAAATTATGGAGCAGCTCCTTCTGCAGGGCATCTCAAGGCACTTGGAAGAGATGAAGGTTAGCAAGAGTAGTCAGCATGGATTTACCAAGGGGTAATGGCAGGCAGGGGTTTGTGGACATAGCCCTGGGCAGGACCCCGCACAGAGTGTGGGATTAGATAGGTGTAAGCTCTTTAGCAATGACAGGCAGGGGAGGAGGGGAGGGAGTGTGGCATGCTGCATCAAAGACCAACTGGAGTACATGGGGCTCCATCTGGGGATAGAGGAAGAGGTGACAGAGAGCTTATGGGTGAGGATTAAGGAAAGCAAGGGAAAGTGATGTCATAATGGGGGGTCTGTTACAAGCCACTTGACCAAGAGGATCAAGTGGATGAGGCCATCTATAAACAGATAGGGGCAGCTTGGTATTCACAAGGCCTGGCGCTTGTGAGAGATTTCAACCACCTGGATACCTGTTTGAAGGAGAACACAGCAGGGCATTAGCAATCTTAAGAGGTTCCTGGAATGTGTGGATGACAGTTTCCTCTTCCAAGTGGTGAGGGAACCTACATGAAAAGATGCTGTGCTGGATCTCATCTTCACCAGCAAAGAAGGGCTGATGAGTGATATGAAGCTTAAGGGTGACCATGAAATGATAGAGTTTAAGATCCATAAGGTGTTAAAAGGAGCAAGAAGCAAGCTCACTACTCTGGATTTCAAGAGAGCAGATTTCATTCTCTTCAGGGACCTCCTTTGCAGAGAGTAATGGGATAAAGCCCTGGAGGGAAGGGGTGGCCCAAGAAGGCTGGTCAATATTCAAGGACCATCTCCTCTAAGCCCAGGAGCAGTGCCTTCCAAGGAGGAAGAAGGCAGGCAAGAGTGCCAGGAGGCCAGTGCAGATAAACAAGGACTTGGGTAAAAAAGGAGTCTGTAAGCAGTGGACGATCTTTAAGGTCTCTTCCAACCTAAACCATTTTATGAATCTGTGAATCCTGAGGACCAGTTTACAATTTCCTTCAGAGTATCTGGAGCAAGATAGAACTATTTTGAACACGCCCATCTCTTCCTTGTCCCCACAGTGATCTACTCATCCCTGTAACAGTTCAGGCTTGGTTATCCAACAGCGCAGGAAGGGCTGTTCACCTACAGCTCACCTACTTGAATTAGCTAAATCAGGTAAATGTTCTCTTTGATGCACTTGTTTACTATAGTCCTGTTGCTCCACTCAGAGATAGCAAAAGTCATACAGAATGCATTTCAGAGTCTCGAGCCCTTAATTTCAGAAGCTTTATAGAATCAGAGAATCAGTCAGGGTTGGAAGGGACCACAAGGATCATCTAGTTCCAACCCCCCTGCCACACACAGGGATCCCCTACCCTAGATCAGCCTGGCTAGAGCCCCATCCAGCCTGGCCTTAAACATCTCCAGGGATGAGGCCTCAACCACGTCCCTGGGCAACCCATTCCAGGCTCTCACCACTCTCATGCTCAACAACTTCCTCCTCACATCCAGCCTGAACCTACCCATCTCCAGCTTTGCTCCATTCCCCCCACCCAGTCCTGTCTCTCGTGGATATTCTGAAAAGTCCTTCCCCAGCTTTTTTGTAGGCCCCCTTCAGATACTGAAAGGCCACAATAAGGTCACCTTGGAGCCTCCTCTTCTTCAGACTGAACAGCCACAACTCTTTCAAGTCTGTCCTCACAGTAGAGCTGTTCCAGCCCTCTGAGCATCCTCATGGCCCTTCTCTGGACACACTCCAGCATCTCCACATCCTTCTTGTAATGGAGGCTCCAGAACTGGATGCAGTACTCCAGGTGGGGTCTCAGCAGAGCTTAGTAGAGGGGGAGAATCACCTCCCTCGACCTGCTGGCCACACTTCTGCTGCAGCCCAGGCTCTGGTTGGCTTTCTGGGCTGCAAGTGCACACTGCTGGCTCCTGTTGAGCTTCTCGTGCACCAGCACCCCCAAGTCCCTCTCCTCAGGGCTGCTCTCCAGCCACTCACTGCCCAGCCTGGATTTGTGCTTCGGATTGCCTCGACCCAAATGCAGGACCTTGCATTTGGTCTTACTGAACCTCATGAGGCTGGCTTGTGCCCACCTCTCCAGCCTGTCAATAGGGATTTATAGGGAGCACAGAGATGAAAGCACTTCATTTACTAGATGACCAGAGAGAGCAGTGAACCTGTCACCAAACAGCTGACATGTATGCTAAGACACCATATCACTAAATGCCTGGGTGATGTGACAAGATGGGATCACCCCTTCCCTTAGAGAGGAACAGTACATTTCCTGCTTTACTAGTGTAGCACTACTGCATTAGGTACAACTCCAGCCATGGAAATTAAG
Organism: Tricholaema leucomelas; assembly: GCA_013400475.1. Taxonomy (NCBI): domain Eukaryota; kingdom Metazoa; phylum Chordata; class Aves; order Piciformes; family Lybiidae; genus Tricholaema lacrymosa; species Tricholaema leucomelas. The sequence goes on from WAAF01004545.1 coordinate 226,963, forward strand.
TAGGGATAACAGCCATCTATCTCTCTGTAGAGAAAGGGCCCCAGTTCTCCTTGTAACCTGTGTAGCTCTCATAAAGCATCAGCACACCAGCACAGCACACTAAACCTGGTGAACTGGAGCATCTTTTATGAAGGCAAGTCCAGTCATCTGTTCAGTGGGCAGTAGGTTACACCACCCTGCATGCACACAGTGCAGTCACAGAAGAAAACTATCTCCATAGCACTCAAGTTAATGCAGCCCTTCCTCAGTTGTGCTCCTTGGGGGCATCACTGCCACAGTCTCAAACCTGGGAAGCAGCTCACTCCATAAGCTTGCATTCCCTTTTACATACTCTTTTTTTGTTTGTTTGATGTTTACATCCAGGTGAAGAATGCTTCAGCACTAACACAGCCATCAAACCCTCTCCTTAGCACATGAATTCACAGGTATTCCAAGGTGTGTCCAGTGAATCATGTCAGAATTTAGTCATTGAATGCCAGTTGCATCACTTTTTGTTAATCCCTTTGCTCCTTTAGCCCAAGGCTAGTATTTCTTTTGATCAATATAAATCTATTCTGTCATCTTATTTTTGCTGTCACTCTGTGAAGTATTATGTTGCTGAGCAAAGATCTTCATTTATCCCTGGTATTGCAATCCTGTCCCTCCTGACAGTTACTGTGTGAATATATCATTATCAATCTCCCTGATCCTCCCAGGTTCATACATAAATTCACCTCTCAGGAGTTGGCTTCCATAAAGCAGTGAGTCCCACCCCATTAAATGCTAGCTGCTCCAACTGAGACATTACCTGAAAGCAGCACTTCTGAGACACATTTGATGCATTCAGTGCTGAAGAGAACCGTTCAGCAACACTCAAGTGGGAATACAAGGAGTTCAAGTCATGGATATTGGAAGCTCCAGCTTATGTTTCACATCTGTGATGGTTTGAGTATTACCCACCCCATCTCCCCCACCCCCCACTTTAAAAATCACCCAGACTAGACTCAGTGGCTCTGGAAATGGAATGAAGCTTTATATTTACAGCTTAGCACAATATACAAGCAGAGAGTTACAATAGACAGAGTTATAGACAGAAATAGACAAGGTAAAAGGTAATACAGAAACACAACAGCCCTCCCAGAAACCTGAGTCCCCAGGAGGGGCACCCAACTGCCCTTCCACCTTCTCCCACCCCTCTCTACCTTACCCCAGACGTTGCCTTGGAATGGGCTGCCCAGGGAGGTGGTGGAGTCCCCATCCCTGGAGGTGTTCAAGAAAAGACTGGTTGAGGCACTTAGTACCATGGTCTAGTTGATTTGGCTAGGGCTGGGTGCTAGGTTGGACTGGATGAGCTTGGAGGTCTCTTCTAACCTGGTTGATCCTATGATTCTATATACTTTGCACACAGTAAAAGAAGAGTGTTTGTATGTGCCATGCTTAGACCTTACAAATCTTTGCATGTGTAAAAACATGAAGATGAATCCTTTCCTTTAAAACAACTGAAAATTCAAGTCTTTGTTTTCTGCACTGCTACTCTGTATCAATATCCACTATTTTTCATACCAGCTAAACAGAGCTGAAAGAGCCCAGCCTAGAGCTGGAAGCAGGATAATGGACATAGCTTTCAGAAACAGCCATCACTGGGACAGATTCATAGCTGCAGTAAACTGTTGTAAAGCTTTAAGAGTATTATTGCTCACCACGCTTCATAGTGCAAGGTATTTTTCACTAATTCAAAAACCACTCAAAATTGGGTGTTTTTCTCTGCTTTCCCTTTCCATCCTTCTCATGTACACTCCAGAAAATGATGAAAAACACCTCTTAGTAACCATGCAATTATCCAGCCAGAGGAAACATGTTGAGAATATTTAAATACCAACAATAATAAAAAACTTTTTTTCTCTCTCTGTTCTTAGTGAGGATAAAATGATTCTATGATTCTAGAGTATGTGATAGATTCTAGCACAGAATCATTCTATGATTTTCTAATACATCTATGTCTGTATTTTCACTAGTGTAGGGCAAATTAAAATGCTTCTTTCTTTGCAACCAATCCAACAGCTAGCAAATTCTGTAATGGTAAACAATGTCCTACTCTTCATCACACCACCCCATAATGACAGCAAACCAAAATAACCCCAACATAGAATCATAGCATTATTTGGCTTGGGTGGGACCTTTCAAAACCATCAAGTTCAGCCATTAACCCAGCACTGCCAGGTCACCACTAACCCATGACCCTCAGCACCATGCATCTTTTAAATTCATAGATGGGGTTTCCACCACTTCCCTGAGCAGCCTGTTCCAGGGCTTGACAACCCTTTCTGTACACAAATATTCGCTAAAGTAAGGTCTAAAACTTCCCTGGTGCAACTTGAGGCTCGCTCTTCTTGTCCTCTCACTTGTTGCTCTTGTTGAGAGTACCCTTGAGACCTCACCTGGAATATTCTCTCCAGTTCTGGGCTCTCCAGTTTGAGAGGGACAGAGATGTACTTGAGAGAGTCCAATGGAGGGCTGCAAGGATGATTAAGTGACTGGAGCATTGCCTTATGAGGAAAGGCAGAGAGACCTGGGGCTGTTTAGTCTGGAGAGGAGAAGACTGAGAGGGGATTTCATAAACATTTATAAATGTGAGTGCTGGGTGTCAAGAAGGAAGGGTCAGCCTCTTCTCACTTGCACCCTGTGATAGGACAAAGGGCAATGGATCTAAGCTGCAGCACAGGAAGTTCCACCTCCACATGAGGAAGAACTTCTTTGCTGCAAGGGTCACAGAGCACTGGAACAGATTGCCTGGAGAGGTTGTGGAGCCTCCTTCTTTGGAGACTTTCAAGCCCTGTCTGGATTAATTCCTGTGTGATCTGCACCAAATTCTGTGGTTCTGCTCTGGCAGGGGAGGTTGGACTTGATGATCTCAAGAGGTCCCTTTCAGCCCCTGACATCCTCTGATCCTCTGAGAACAGACTGACTCCCACCTCACTACATCCACATTTTAGGTCGTTGTAGAGAGTGCTGACCCTGATATCCTGGGTTTGCTAATGAAATCCAGTACTTCCATTGCAACTTCTTCATGGCAGCTTCAAACCCAGAAAAATGCCTGGAATTACCAGTCTCACATTAGACAGTTCAGTTCTTGGTCTTGGCTCAGCCATAAACGCCACCACATTTTGCGTCACGACAATCCCAAGCAACGCCACAGGCTTGAGGCAGTGTGGCTGGAGAGCTGCCTGGCAGAAAGGGATCTGGGAGTTGTAATAGACAGAAGCTGAATATGAGTCAGCAGTGTGCCCAGGTGGCCAAGAAGGCCAATGGCATCCTGGCTGGGGTTAAAAATGTTGTGGCCAGCAGGAGCAGGGAGGTGGTCGTCCCCTTGCAGCTTTGGCGAGGCCACACCATGAGTGTTGTGTTCAGTTTTGGGCACCACAATACAAGAGAGATGTGAGGGTGCTGGAGCAGGTCCAGAGGAGAGCAATGAATCTGGGGAAGGGCCTGGAGAATGAATCTTGTGAGGAGCAACTGAGGGAGCTGGGGATGGTTAGTGTGAAACAGAGGAGGCTGAGGGGAGACCTCATTGCTGTCTACAGCTACCTGGAAGGACATTGTGGAGAGGCTGCTGCTGGGCTGTTCTCACGGGTAACTGGGGACAGAACAAGGAGGAATGACCTCAAGCTGAGACTGAGGAGGTTTAGATTAGACATTAGGAAAATGTTTTACATGGAGAGAGTGGTCAAGGACTGGAATGAGCTGCCCAGGGACGTGGTGGAGTCAGCCACCCCGGATGTGTTTAAGAGTGGTTTGGATGTGGCGCTTAGGGCTATGGTTTAAGGTGAATCTTGTAGAGTAGGGTTCTAGGTTGGACTTGGTGATGCTGAGGGGCTTTGCCAGCCTGCATGTTTCCTTGGTTGGGTGATTTGTTGGCGTGAGTTGCTGATTTTTGGCAGCACTTAATTTCTGAGATGTCTCTTTAATCAATTTGGAAATTTTGAGCAGAGAGCTGCATTACCATGGCAAGTAAGAGCTGTCACCTGCGTAAGCAAAGCAGACATGGATACTGACATACATCCCTGTCTGATTCCCTTGTGCGTGTCTATTTTACATCTACAATCATTCAGGCTTTCAATACAAGGCCAAATCATTGCTATATCCTTCCATCAATGTGGCCAGTAGGACAAGGGAGGTTATTCTTCCCCTGTGCTCAGCACTGTTCGGGCCACACCTTGAGTGCTGTGTCCAGTTCTGGGCTCCTCAACTCAAGAGAGATGTTGAGGTGCTGGAACATGTCCAGAGAAGGGCAACGAAGCTGGAGAGGGGCCCAGACCACAGCCCTGTGAGGACAGGCTGAGGAAGCTGGGAGTATGCAGCCTGCAGAAGAGGAGGCTCAGGGCAGACCTCATTGCTGTCTACAACTCCCTGAAGGGAGGCTGTAGCCAGGTGGGGTTGGGCTCTTCTGCCAGGCAACCAGCAACACAACAAGGGGACAGAGGCTCAAGTTGTGTTGAGTGAGGTCTAGGCTGGATGTTAGGAGGAAGTTGTTGCCAGAGAGAGTGATTGGCATTGGAATGGGCTGCCCAGGGAGGTGGTGGAGTTGCTGTCCCTGGAGGTGTTCAAGGAAAGCCTGGATGAGGCACTTAGTGCCATGGTCTGGTTGCCTGGCTAGGGCTGGGTGCTAGGTTGGACTGGATGATCTTGGAGGTCTCTTCCAACCTGGTTGATTCTGTGATTCTATAATTTTCTATGGGAGCTTGAAGTAGTTGTTTTGGGAAGTTATTTTGTGTGGGGCCTTTGGTTTTAGTGGGTTGGTTTGTGGGTTTTGTTTGAGTCTTTTGACAACATTCTCACCATGCTTTTGTTCAGTTCTGGCAGACTTTCCAAGTCTCATCAAAATGCCAGCTTCTGTTTTCACCAAGTATGTACTCCCAGTGTTCCTGCATCTTTACTTGCATTAAATAGAACTCCTTTTGATCCTTATATGCCAAGACAACACTATTTACTCAGGGTAACTAAATGCTTGATCAATATTTAAGAAGGGGAGAAAAAAAATATATATCCAGTAGCAATATATACTTTATTAATGACAGGAAATCTCCACAAGCCAAGTCAGGATATAATTAACAACTTATGCCTAAAAAAGCAGGTAAGTAGAGAGCTTAATTATTAAGAAGGTCTGTCAGGATATGTTCTTGTTTCCAGCACCCACTTCTGTTGTGTGGTTTTATCATATCTTCTTCTTAAAATAACTTCTGTTATCCTGCAGACAGTGGTGAGTAGTGGGCTTGGGTTGGTTTTCTTTCAGGTGTTTGTTAGCAGCAAATAATAACACAGCACTTACTGATACCAGCTTCTTCTCAGACTTCTGAATAAGCTGCTCAGGCAACAGAGCAGCCAGACCTGTCCTCTCACAAAGACCATTAATATTTATCTATTCTGACACACCAGGAAAAGTATTGTGATCATTATAGACACAGGCCAATTTGAAGCTCATTATCTCCACATATTTGTGTTTCTGTTAGTCCATTTCCCCCACTACCACACATACTTGGCAAAACATTATTCCTTTATTATAGCTCAGGGTGAAGTATTGTATGTCTTCTCATATGAAGCATGCAACACAAAAGCAGCACAAAAACACAGGACCATGAAGATGCTCAGAGGGCTGCAGCAGCTCTGCTATGAGGACAGACTATGAGAGTTGGGGCTCTGCAGCCTGGAGAAGAGAAAGCTTCAAGGAGACCTTAGAGTGGCTTTCCAGTATCTGAAGGGAGCCTACAGGAAAGCTGGGGAGGGACTATTGACAAGGTCTGGTAATGACAGAACAAGGGGTAATGGATTTAAACTGGCAGAGGGGAGATTCAAACTGGATGTTAGGAGGACATTCTTTACAGTGAGGGTGGCACAGGTTGCCCAGGGAGGTTGTGGATGCTTCCTCCTTGTAGGTATTTTAGGCCAGGCTGGATGAGGCCTTGAGCAGCCTGCTCTAGTGGGAGGTGTCCCTGCCTATGGCAGGGGGTTGGAGCTGGATGATCCTTGAGGTCCCTTCTAACCTAAACCATTCTATGATTCTATGAAAAGCAATCTTCACTTACTGAATAATAATAATAAAGGAATACACTCTTTGGTAGACTTTGTTGCCTAAATAGATTCCAAAAGGCAGATTTTTGTTTTTCCCTGCTCAAAAAACTTCATCATAACTGACCTAAAATCCATTTGCAGAGCACCAGAGTGTTTCTCGTCTTATTGATGACTATGCAAGTTGGTAACAGTCTTTGATATTAGATCTCTGTACCATTTTTCTTCTGAAGCTTTATTTGTTGGGGGGAAAAAAAAAGTGAAATCAGAAACAAAATAGCATTTATTTTCTTTTACATGAAATATTAGCAATGAACAACTCTGGGAATTGAGTAGAATTGATATGGAGCCTGCCACAGTGAGAAAATACTAAATAATAAACTGCCCATCAAGTCAGGAGAGACTTCATTCTCTGTAGTGAAGTGTATGCTGCAGAAGATGTAGATTAAGAATCACCTAGAGCACGAATGGGTGAAAAGGTACATTCATAATCCTTGACACACATCATGCTGGTTTTGTATACTCTCATCTGCAAAGGCAATCATTTCCCCTTTAGTGAAGAGAAGTCAGCTTTAGCCTGTTTGTTCTGGCAGCTCTTGTGGTGACGTGGATGTGGTAACAACGATCCTTTTATGATCAGGTTACCCACCTGGTGAATGTGGGGAAGGCTGTGGATGTAGTTTATCTGGACTTCATCTGCCACAACAGGCTCCTGGCAAAGCTGGCAGCTCATGGCTTGGACAGATTCAGGTGTTCCCAGGTGGGCAGGAGAGCCAATGGCATCCTGGCCTGGATCAGGAACAGTGTGGCCAGCGGGACAAGGGAAGTTATTGTTTTCCTGTACTCAGCACTGGTCAGGCCACACCTTCAGTGCTGTGTCCAGTTCTGGGCTCCTCAATTCAAGAGAGATGTTGAGGTACTGGAATGTGTCCAGAGAAGGGCAGCAAGGCTGGGGAGGGGCCTGGAGCACAGCCCTGTGAGGAGAGGCTGAGGGAGCTGGGGGTGTGCAGCCTGCAGAAGAGGAGGCTCAGGGCAGAGCTCATTGCTGTCTACAACTACCTGAAGGGAGGCTGCAGCCGGGTGGGGTTGGTCTCTTCTCCCAGGCAACCAGCAGCAGAACAAGGGGACACAGTCTCAAGTTGTGCTGAGGGTGTTTCAGGCTGGATGTTAGAAGGAAGTTGTTGGCAGAGAGAGTGATTGGCATTGTAATGGGCTGCCCAGGGAGGTGGTGGAGTCCCCTTTCCCTGGAGGTGTTCAAGCAAATCCTAGATGAGGCACTTAGTGCCATGGTTGGGTTGCTTGGCTAGGGCTGGGTGCTAGTTTGTACTGGATGATCTTGGAGGTGTCTTCCAACCTGGTTGATTCCATGATGCTGTGAAGTTCTGAGAACTAATAAATACTGAATGTGTTTGGAAACTTCCAGTCTTTGGAGGCTGCCATTTGGAAGTTAGATGATAGTACTAGTTATTATGCAAGGGACATAATCAGAGAACACCTTAACTGCACTTAACACCTCCAATAAGCAAGAATGCCAACAGAAAAGAATAATTCCTTTAAATGGGAGCTTTTTAAACAGGAACTGTAACCAAGACAGCTCTAGTGTTAATAATTCAAAGTTGGTTGAAAACCATTCTTGTATGACTGATTTATACAGACTGAAGTAGGCATATGTCATGCAACATGTGGATGTGAGGTCATAAGAAACCACTTTACAGTCTTCCCAGAAGTAGTGTGTCAAAAAGGTCACCTGTGGTAAAGGATCTTTTGGATTAGTCTCTCAAATCAATGCATGAATTAAAGGCAATTTACATATAAATGGGCTAATACTCTGGCTTTGAAATTAGATGAATTTTTAAGAGATTTAAGCAACAGCAGAAAAGGTCACTTAGGCATTAAGTATACATAATGCAATTTGAAAAAAACCTGCTTGTCTTGGAGCTGCACATCTCTGGTTTAGTGGTGTTTTGTATTCACAGCCTCTGCTGCTCAGAAAGCTCCTGCCAGCTGTTTGTGAGCCAGTGCAGAAAAAGGAGCCATGCTAGGGAGATCAGCTTGGAGATAAGCATGCTCAAAGACTTAGGAAGGGAAATGCTTTTATTCTTGCTGGGTTTGTGAGGCAAAACTAAAAGAAAATTAGTCCAAGTCAAGGAAGATTATTATAGAGTGGAAAGAAACCCCTATGGAATCCTAGGGAGACTTGGAAAAGTCCCTATAGAATCTTAAGTACACTTGGAAAAAATCCTATAGTCTTAGGGAGACTTGGAAAAAGCCTATAGAATCTTAGGGAGACTTGGGAAAAAAACTATAGAATCTTAAGGAGACTTAGAAAAATCCTTCAGAGTCTTAGGGAGACTTGGAAAGATCCCTGCAGAATCTCAAGGAGATTTGGAAAAATCCTATAGAGTCTTAGGGAGACTTGGAAAAAGCCTACAGAATCTTAGAGAGACTTGGAAAAAAGTCCTATAGAGTATTAGGGAGACTTGGAAAGATCCCTGCAGAATCATGAGGAGACTTAGAAAAATCCCATAGAGCCTTAGGGAGACTTGGAAAAAGCCTAGAGAATCTTAGAGAGATTTGGAAAAAAGTCCTATAGTATCTTAGGGAGACTTGGAAAAAGCCTACAGAATCTTAGGGAAACTTGGAAAAATCCTATAGAGTCTTAGGGAGACTTGGAAAGATCCCTGCAGAATCTTAAGGAGACTTGGAAAAACACTATAGAATCTTAAGGAGACTTAGAAAAATCCTATAGAGCCTTAGGGAGACTTGGAAAAAGCCTACAGAATCTTAGAGAGACTTGGAAAAATCCTATAGAGTCTTAGGGAGACTTGGAAAGATCCCTGCAGAATCTTAAGGAGACTTGGAAAAACACTATAGAATCTTAGTGAGACTTAGATAAATCCTATAGAATCTTAGGTAGACTTGGAAAAAATCCTACAGAATCTTATAGAGACTTGGAAAAAACTCTTATAGAGTCTTAGGGATACTTGGGAAAAAATCCTATAGGGTCTTAGGGAGACTTGGGAAAATCCTTGTAGAATCTTAGGGAGACTTTTCAGCTACTTCTCTATTTTCTCCCTCATACAAATTAAGGTTTCACTGTGGCTTGATTGCTTTCTCTTCAGCCTTCTATGAGAAGAATGCCTTATTCATCCCTATACAGCAGAACCTGAATGAAATTATGTCTAACAGTGTCCAAATGCATGCCACAGACAAAGGCATGATCCAAGAATTAATCATAGAATCATGGAATCAACCAGCTTGGAAGAGACCTCCGAGATCATCCAGTCCAGCCTGGCACCCAGCCCTAGCCAATCAACCAGACCATGGCACTAAGTGCCTCATCCAGGCTTTGCTTGAACACCTCCAGGGACAGCCACTCCACCACCTCCCTGGGCAGCCCATTCCAATGCCAATCACTCTTGCTGTGAAGAACTTCCTCCTAACATCCAGCCTAGACCTCCCCTGGCACAACTTGAGACTGTGTCCCCTTGTCCTGTTGCTGCTTGCCTGACAGAAGCGACCAACCCCACCTGGTTATAACCTCCCTTCAAGTAGTTGAAGTCATTTTACTAATGCTCCTTCTTCTTTCTCAGGATCTGTGCTGTTGACTTGATGTTTTGTTGACAGAGATGGATCATATTCATCTGACTGGTGTTTTTCACAACTCTGCTCGGGTTAAAAAGAGAGAAGGGTTATTACCAGGAATAAATAATGAAATTAGAGGGGGAAAAAAAAAAATCTAATCAGCCTTTGGGATGGTTTCCTTAAAGCCTGTTTTCTATCATATTGTGCAGTGCAAAACTGAATTTTATGTGACAATTATTAAATTGGTCCCTTCCCTTACAGGAAGGCAAAAGAAATCAACAGATGCTTGCAGTGAGCCCTGCAGTGTGGCACAATCAAAACCAAGAAAATATTATAGTTTGAGCTGATTTCAGGGGATAAAAAAATGAAGTTGTATAGATACAAATAGAATTGCAAGGCACATAAAAGTAGTCTTAAAGTAAGGCACAGAACACGTCAACAGATTGTTAGTGGTAGTGTTAGTCATGGCTCACAGGATGTTAGGGGTTGGAAGGGACCCAAGGAGATCATTGAGTCCAACCCCCCTGCCAGAGCAGGACAATCCTATCTAACACAGATCACAGAGGAACACATCCAGACAGGCCTTGAAAGGCTCCAGGGAAGGAGAGTTCACAACCTCTCTGGGCATCCAGTTCCAGTGCTCTGTTACCCTTACAGTAGAGAAGTTGCCTTGAGCAACCTGCTCAAGTTCTTTACAGTGAGGGTGGTGAGACACTGGCACAGGTTGCCCAGGGAGGTTGTGGCTGCTTCCTCCCTGGAGGCATTTAAGGCCAGGCTGGATGAGGCCTTGAGCAGCCTGCTCTAGTGGGAGGTGTCCCTGCCTATGGCAGGGGGTTGGAGCTGGATGATCCTTGAGGTCTCTTCCAACCTAAACCATTCTATGGTTCTATGATTCTATGACTGATTATCACAGGAGCTACCTGGGCCCTCAAATGACAATTTAAGATGGTTAACACCAACAGTTCTAACAAAGCATTTGAAGATTTTCTTTTAAGTTTATTATTATTTTCTCTTTCTGTGGTAAATTCATTCCTGCAGAACCAAAAATAGCTTGAACCAGTTACTGCAAAATTGAGAGAAAATTCATAGAATCATAGAACCATAGAATGGTTTAGGTTGGAAGGGACCTCAAGGATCATCCAGCTCCAACCCCCTGCCATAGGCAGGGACACCTCCCACTAGAGCAGGTTGCTCAAGGCCTCATCCAGCCTGACCTTAAACACCTCCAGGGAGGAAGCATCCACAACCTCCCTGGGCAACCCGTTATACCTGCAGACCCAAAAATAGCTTGAACCAGTTACTGTAACATTCCTCCTAACATCATGTGTGGATACTTTTAAAACAGGTAAATTAACATGAAAAACTATTCAGTTGATATAAACCCAAGATTGCAGTAACTTACTGGTTTTTTTTTCCCAGTGCAGATTGTATCCATAAATTGGATTATTTCTTTAGTTACCAATTACATGGAAATATTTGAGTAAAGGCTGCCATGAAATAAAAATAGTGAAGATTTCATCTTCTGGTACCATGGGTTCCAGTGCAACAAATATGACTTAGTTTTGAATGGTTTTGTGTAGAGACATTATTTTTTTGCATATATATAGATAGACACATACATATCTTATATATATAATATGTATTTATACATTTTGCATATATATATATATGTATGAGACTCTGAGCACAGGAGGATGCTCATGTTTTGAATCACTGCCTTAAGAGATATATGCAAAAATAAAGACATGATGCAGCCACTGGAAGATTTTAATTTATTATTAATATTCGTAGAATCAAGCAGGTTGGAAGAGACCTCCAAGATAATGCAGTCCAACCTAGCACCCAGCCCTATGCAGTCAACTAGACCATGCCACATCCAGGCTTTGCTTGAACACCTCCAGGGATGGTGATTCCACCACCTCCCTGGGCAGCCCATTCCAATGCCAATCACTCTCTCTGCCAACGACTTCCTCCTAACATCCAGCCTATACTTCCCCTGACACAACCTGACACTGTGTGCCCTTGTTCTGTTGCTGGTTGCCTGGCAGAAGAGCCCAACCCCACGTGGCTACAACCTCCCTTCAGATAGTTGTAGACAGCAATGAGGTCACCCCTGAGCCTCCTCTTCTGCAGGCTAAATAACCCCAGATCCCTCAACGTCTCCTCATAGGGTTTGTGTTCTAGGCCTTTCACCATCTTTGTTGCTCTTCTCTGGTCATGTTCCAGCACCTCAACATCTCTCTTGAATTGAGGGGCCCAGAACTGGACACAGTAGTAGTAGTAGCATTAATAGCAGTAATAGTAGTATTAGTAATAGTATCATTAATAATATTAAGGCACTTAGTGCCATGGTCTAGTTGATTGGACAGGGACAGGTGCTAGGTTGGACTGGATAATCTTAGAGGACTCTTCCAACCAGGTTGATTCTATGATTCTATGCCTACTATTACTATATTAAACTATAAATATATTATGAATATATAGTATGATATTATCCATTACAATATATTAATATGTTTATTATGGTAATACAGTTGTTTTTATTATTATTACTATTATTATCATTATTGTAGTAATATATAATATATAGTATGATAGAATATAGCCACAG
>WAAF01004545.1:240503-276936 GCA_013400475.1 Tricholaema leucomelas
CTGCCAACAACTTCCTCCTAACATCCAGCCTAGACCTCCCCCAGCACAACTTGAGGCTGTGTCCCCTTGTTCTGTTGCTGGCTGCCTGGCAGAAGAGACCAACCCCACCTGGCTACAGCCTCCCTTCAGGTAGTTGCAGACAGCAATGAGGTCTGCCCTGAGCCTCCTCTTGTCCAGGAAATGGGCAAGGAAAACTCTTCTAATGCAGGCAAGGCTCTGAGACAGTCCAAGCTACATTTGGAATTGTATCCTCTGGGAAGTTGTAAAAAAGCTTGGCATCACCTTTGTTACATATTCAAGGGCAAAAATACACAGTTTCAAAAGCAAAAAAATAACTCTCACCATGAGAAATCTCACTGAAACAAATACAATCAAGGCTGCTCCAGATGCTCACTTCTTTAGTGATGGGATCAATAAAAGAGTTTAAATTACAGGATTCAATTAAAAACTATCTCCACTCTGTCCTACCATATGCAATACACAAAACACCCTCTACTAACCACAGCCCCCTGCTTGTTTAAGAAGGAAACTACTTCTGGAATTAACATCTGTTATTGTCTGTGCTAACGGAGTCTACTGTGAGATTGGTCTTGGGTTACCATCACTCACTAATGCTGCTAACGCGAGCGATCTTTACAATGCTCTGTGTGCTTTTGAAAGCATAAAGAAGTTGAATGGTTCTTAACATCTTAAATGATTCCTGATGACTTTTGTCATAAAGGCAGCAATATATTAGTTTAGCAAGATGGCAGATCACGCAGTAGAATCATAGAATCAGTCAGAGTTGGAAGGGACCACAAGGATCATCTAGTTCCAACCCCCCTGCCATGGCCGTGGACACCCTACCCTAGATCAGCCTGGCCTTAAACGCCTCCACGGACGAGGGCAACCCATTCCAGGCACCACTCTCATGATGAACAACTTCCTCCTCACGTCCAGTCTGAACCTACCCACCTCCAGCTTCACTCCATTCTCCCTAGTCCTGTCACTCCCTGAGAGCCTAAAAAGTCCCTCCCCAGCTTTTTTGCAGGGCCCCTTCAGATCCTGGAAGGCTACAAGAAGGTCACCTCAGAGCCTCCTCTTCTCCAGACTGCACAGCCCCAATTCTTTCAGTCTGTCCTCATAGCAGAGCTGCTCCAGCCCTCTGATCATCCCAGTGGCCCTTCTCTGGACACACTGCAGCATCTCCACTTGTAACGGGGGCTCCAGAACTGGATGCAGTAATCCAGGTGGAGTCTCAGCAGAGCTGAGTACAGGGGGAGAGTCACCTCCCTTGCCCTGCTGGCCACACTTCTCCTGCTGCAGCCCAGGCTCTGCTTGGCTTTCTGGGCTGCAAGTGCACACTGCTGGCTGCCCAGGGAGGTGGTAGAGTCACCGTCCCTGAAGGTGTTCAAGAAAAGCCTGGATGAGGCACTTAGTGCCATGGTCTGGTTGACTGGATAGGGCTGGGTGCTAGGTTGGACTGGATGACCTTGGAGATCTCTTCCAACCTGGTTGAGTCTGTGATTCTATGATAAGCACCCCCAAGTGCCTCTCCTCAGGGCTGCTCTCCAGTAGGTCATTAACAAGAGGGTGTTTTCTAAATACTTCCCCCAGGTGCTTTATTCTCAGCTGGCAGCCACTCAGAAGTGTCTCTTGTCTGATTCTCTAATCTGATGTCAAATGCATCAGGTATGAAAAATCTCTACTGTTCATTTATAACTTCTCAAAAGCAGTACACTACATCCCCTGCAACAATCCAAAATGTTTAATCACTATTTTCAGATTGTAAGGAAAATATAGTATGAATTTAGCCAAAAAATTTACATTTGTTTCAATGAAAAATAAAACCCAAAACCCAAACCAAACCCAAACTCATTCTATTATTCCAGGTGTGTCCTCGAGGTGATCCAGTAAGATAAGGAATAGCACATTTCTTATCTGTCAAAAGTACTTTGCAGATCAAGACAGCTAAAGAGAGTCATTTCAGTTGATTCATAACTGCAGGCCACTGCAATTGAACAATCATACACATTGAAAATAGAGACTAACCAAATAGTCTTGGCTACCAGAATTTGCTGTGTATGTTAGGCAAGACAATACTGACGCTCCCTGACAATACACTGCTGCTCATCTACTGAGGGGGTACCTGACCCTTGCACATCTCCAATGTAAGGATAGAATCACAGAATTAACCAGGTTGGAAAAGACCTCTAGGATCATCAAGTCCAACCTGTCACCTAACCCTTTTAATTAACTAAGTGCCTCATCCAGCCTCCTTTTAAACACCTCCAGGGATGGAGACTCCACTACCTCCCTGGGCAGCCCATTCCAATGCCAATCACTCATTCCATGAAGAACTTCTTCCGAACATCCAACCTGAACCTGTCCTGGTGCAGTTTGAGACTCCTTGTTCTGTCACTGAGTGCCTGGCAGAAGAGACCAATCCCAGCTGGCTACAATTTCCTTTCAGGAGAACTAACAGCAGCCTTGCCTTGTTGCAGATAGTGAAAACCAGTGCAAGGAGTACAAATAGCATCTTCCAGCCCCTTTCTGTGGGGATGGGAGAGGGAAGGGAGGGCCAAAACAAACTCAACCCCCCCCCCCCCCAAAAAAAAACCCAAACCCACAAACCCAAAACAAGCATACTAGAGGGAAAGAACCCCTCCTGCTTCTCCACAAACTATTCTCAGCATTCAACAACTGTTCTTTTTACCTTCCCTGGGGAGGAAGCTGCCTCTGACAGACTCAGTCTCTAATGCCTGCCTCTCTCACTGTAATTGTGAAGCTGGCATCTGGGAAGACATCTACTTGTTCCCCTCTTTCACCAAAATGAAAATGTCTCCTGCTATTTGGTCAGTTTTGACTATCCCTCTGCTGGCCAAGACCTCATTTCTCTAGAGTAAAGCATGGCTTACAGGGTGAAAACCAGAAGAAATGATTTGTGGAAAAGGAAAGAGATACAACTGTGCATTTTGTTTCCCCTTTGCAAGTGACCTGTTTTGAAACAAAAAAAAAACAAACTGTTGCTTACAGTTAAGGAAGTAGAAATCTCTCAAACAAAGCACAAACTTAATAAACAACTTCTCCTCCCCATCACCAAACAGCGATAATTACTTCCCACAAGAGTTGATAACGACCATCCACAGCTTTATACCAGGGGAAAGGGATGAATATCAACATATGTGATAGCTGTTGGTTGTCAGAGTGAATAATTTAGAACTCATTTACTATGTATGTGTCTGCCAATACATCAGTTGCTGGAGTTGCTCGTTCCGTAGCTGAAGTACTGCACAAGTAGCGATTGCAAAACTATTTTTGTACGTAATGCTTAACAATTAATCAAACTGTATCCACTGCTTTTCACATGAACTGCCTTCCCTTTCACATTACACATCTCACAATGGGCTTCTTCTTAAATTGACTGATGATAAATCGTTCTGCCCGTGAAAATCCAAAGGGAGGGGAGAGAAGTTCAATATCCCACTCTCATTTTATTCCATCCAGTGAGTCCAAGCACAAGCAGCTATCTCTGGGTATTATCTAGCTCCTTTTTTCACCCTCCAGCAGGATAAACCCAGGTAATTTCTTTATTGGCTCTGATCAAACAAGCTAAGAGCTGCAAGGTAGGCTGACAGAAATCTCCTCCTATGAGGTCGGATTGAAAGAGTTGGGGCTGTTCGGTATGGAGAAGAGGAGGCTCCCTTCTGGTGGCCTTCCAGTATCTGAAGGAGGCCTACAAAAATGCTGGGGAGGGACTTTTCAGAATATCAGGGAGTGACAGGACTGGGGGGAATGGAGCAAAGCTGGAGATGAGTAGGTTCAGACTGGATGTGAGGAGGAAGTTGTTCATCGTGAGAGTGGTGAGAGCCTGGACTGGGTTGCCCAGGGAGGTGGTTGAGGCCCCATGGCTGGAGGTGTTTAAGGCCAGGCTGGATGAGGCTGTGGGCAGCCTGCTCTAGGGTAGGGTGTCCCTCCCTGCCCATGGCAGAGGGGTTGGAACTAGATGATCCTTGTGGTCCCTTTCAACCCTGACTGATTCTATAAGTCTATGATTCTATGATTCTAAGTTTTGTCCTAACCTATTCATATTCATAATGGGATGATTACTGAGTTTCTGATCCGTTTGCATGCTTAATTAGCCTTGCTGTACTTCTAATCTAACCTAAGATGTTGTTTACATTTCAGTGTGTTCCTTTTTAGCAGTTCTGTTTCAGCTTAGGGAAAACAAAATAAATTCCCCTCTTTGCAATGGTCGTTTATGGTTTTGAGGACATCAGGCTGGGTGGGTGGGCAGAGGTCAATGGGGTGAGATTTAACAAGGCCAAGTGCAGGGTTCTACACTTTGGCCACAACAACCCCAAGCAGCACTACAGGCTGAGGACAGGGTGTCTGGAGAGCACCCAGGCAGAAAGTGACCTGGGGGTGCTGGTAGAGAGTAGCTGAAGATGAGCCAGCAGTGTGCCCAAGTGGGCAGCAGAGCCAATGGCATCCTGGCCTGGATCAGAAACAGTGTGGCCAGCAGGACAATGGAGGTTATTCTGCCCTTGTATTCAGCACTGTTCAGGCCACACCTTGAGTGCTGTGTCCAGTTCTGGGCTCCTCAATTCAAGAGAGATGTTGAGGTACTGGAAGGTGTCCAGAGAAGGGCAACGAAGCTGGTGAGGGGCCTGGAGCACAGCCCTGTGAGGAGAGGCTGAGGGAGCTGGGGGTGTGCAGCCTGCAGAAAAGGAGGCTCAGGGCAGACCTCATTGCTGTCTACAACTACCTGAAGGGAGGCTGTAGCCAGGTGGGGGTTGGTCTCTTCTGCCAGACAAGCAGCAACAGAAGAAGGAAACACAGTCTCAAGTTGTGCCAGGGCAGGTCTAGGCTGGATGTTAGGAGGAAGTTGTTGGCAGAGAGAGTGATTGGCATTGGAATGGGCTGCCCAGGGAGGTGGTGGAGTCCCCTTTCCTGGAGGTGTTGAAGCAAAGCCTGGATGAGGCACTTAGTGCCATGGTCTGGTTGATTGGCTGGGCCTGGGTGTTAGGTTGGACTGGATGATCTTGAAGATGTCTTCCAACCTGGTTGGCTCAATGATTCTATGATACAGAAATATTTTAACATCAAGGAGAAGAAAGAAGCCCATACCATGTAGGTCTGTGCAGAGAATGAGTAGAGTGATCCTGTAGTATGCAAGAAAGGGGCAATATGGCCCTATGAATTACACTCTCAGTTACAGTAGTGTATTATAGGAGAATGGAGATCAAACATTCCTGACATGCCCAATATATATGCAGCTGCCTCTTATTTGGTGAAGGTCATGAGTAAGGCCAAACCTGTGACTGCATTGTAGCTAAGCAACTCAGCAGTCCTTTTTCCAAATGTGATTTGATAATGAGTTATGAGGAGATATAAGCACAGAGCAAGAAATACATGTTAAGGAGATAGGTGTATGCAACAATCCACACTGTACTGTAAATTAGTGACAACATGAAGATTTCTCTAGGTGTAAGTATAAAGCCACCACGAACAGAATTAACCCAATGTGGTGTTTTGTCAGTCTATATAGTGTTTAACAACACTGCAAAGTGCTTTAAGTAATAGTTGATTCTATTAAATTTGTCTATCCAGGTGCACATTTTGTGGGATAGTAATTTCTTCATCAGTGAACTGTCTGTTGTTTTGCTGCCATCAATATGAGCAACCTTCATCCCATAAACCCCTTTTGGTTTTGTCAAGTATCATAAGCATCTCTAAAAGAGGAATCAGCTTGTTTCAGAAACAGAATTCCAGTGTTTGGAATTGACTGTTGTTGAATCAGAAGAATGGAGACATTGATATTTTACTTTGTATTCTTCCAAAGCACCTTTCTCAGATGTAAACAACAACTGAACAAGGATATGCAGATTGGTTGGTGCTATGAGAGGTCATTGATATGGGAAAGAAAGGCTTAAAGGAAGAACAAATGCTGGTTGGTAGAGATACAGCATTTGAAAATATAAGGGCTCATTAAAAGGTACACTTCACTGCTAATGACCTCTTGTCCTGGAAGCCTAATAGGCCTATAAGATGTCCTGGCTTGCCCCACACTTCTGCTGATGCAAGGGCAGGAGAAAAACAAAGACTGGGGCCATTATGTCCCCTCCCACAGTGATAAACAGGTATGCACAGGTGTTTAGGTACTCCTTGGTGTCTTGCCCAAATAAGGGTGAGCAAGCCCTGGGCTCACCTAATATGGGCAGTTTGGCAAATGCCATTTTGTTTGGTGACTCTCTCTGGCCAAAGAGCCTTTACACTCGGGCAAGTAATAGAAATTGAGCTACTGCCTGGCTGCTTCTGCCTCTGCCTCACTGCTCTTGGACAACGTGTTCTGCTCTGCCTTGTGCTTCAGACCAGCTCAGCCTGGAGAAGAGAAGGCTCAGGGGAGACCTTATTGCTGTCTACAACTACCTCAGGGGTGATTGTAGCCAGGAGGAGGTTGCTCTCTTCTCTCAGGCAGCCAGCACCAGAACAAGAGGACACAGCCTCAAGCTGCGCCAGGGGAAATTTAGGCTTGAGGTGAGGAGAAAGTTCTTCACTGAGAGAGTCATTGGCTACTGGAATGGGCTGCCCAGGGAGGTGGTGGAGTCGCCGTCCCTGGAGCTGTTCAAGGCAGGATTGGACGTGGCACTTGGTGCCATGGTCTAGCCTTGAGCTCTGTGGTAACAGGTTGGACTTGATGATCTATGAGGCCTCTTCCAACCTTGGTAATATTGTGAGACTGTGATACTGTGATTTTGGGCTTGAACTACCTGGAAACTTAAGTGCCTCAAGTTTCCCAGGAGAAGGCATTTAAGTGCCTCACAACGTGGCGAGAAGTGCCACCACCATGGTGCTCTCTGCACATCTGCAAGAGATGCTGCCTGCACCTCTGCAAACCTCCATGCCAAGAGGAACCAGGATCAGGTCAGAGATCCTCTGCCTCTTTCCTAGCACTCTGGTTAGATCTAGAAGCCTCTCAATGGCTGAGCCGTTCCAACACTGACACAAAGGAGCCAGGGTCTATCTTGAAATGTCTACTCCCCTGCAGTGAGTAGCACAGACTTGCCCTAGGGCTCCAGGATGCCTATTCGTGAGGCAAAGCCATTTTTGTGGCTCAACTTTTCCAAATGTTCTGATTCTCCTAACTGAATGAATTTCCCAGAAGCATCCTTGGGAAGATTTTCCCCATGGAATTAGAACCCAAATGTAACTCATTGGTATATAGTTGTGGGCAGGGCTTTCCAGAAATAAAATTAACTACACATTTTATAATTCCTGCCTCGTCAATTGCCCTAGCAAAATCACCACTCTAGGATGTTCACTCTAGTACTAGTACCTAGATTACAATTGGCAGATGTCAAAGTTGATCTCCAGAGTCTGGATTTGCAGAGCTAACTGAAAATGCCCTGAAAAGATCACTTGGGACTGCCTTAATATCAGCTACTGGGAGCACTGCCAGAGCAACATACTCTGTTGACAAGTTTCAGCAGTCCTGAGTACCATGTCTAGATGAGGATATGCACTAAAAAAAAGATCTTTCTGAGACTGAGAAGATGATAAAAGTACCTCTAAGGGGAAATAAGAATAAACTAATGCATGGGTAATTGAATTTTAGTAGGCAACAATTCTGGGAAACAAAGTCTGGAGGGAAACAGCAACAACCAATGATTCCAGTACCGATCTCCAAAGGAAGGTCAAAACACTGAGAACTAAGTTTTTGAGACTGAGAGGTTTCTTCAGGAATCCATCTTCAACATTAGCTATGACAGCATTAATAGTTATGAGCAATTTTTTGCTTGCTTTTGACTCTTACTTTTACTTCTTTTGTTAATGTAAGTAGTTCACTGTATCAGTGACTAAGGTTCAAGTGAGAATGGATCCTCCTGTCTTGAATGTCCTGTGAATACAGAGTAGTCCATATACCTTGCTCTGAAGAGCGTGACTCAACACTACATGTTGAGTCACTCACAGCTTTTAGGATTCAGTATGGCCAGGAACAAGGGAAGGAAGATAAATGCTGATTCTCTTTCTTCTCAACTAGAAGGGAACCCGCCTGAACATGAGCCAGCAGTGTGCCCAGGTGGCCAAGAGAGCCAGTGGCATCCTGGCCTGCATCAGGAATGGTGTGGCCAGCAGGAGCAGGGAGGTTATCCTGCCCCTGTACTCTGCACTGGTTAGACCATACTTTGAGTACTGTGTCCAGTTCTGGGCCCCCCAGTTTAGAAGGGACATTGAGATGCTTGAACGTGTCCAGAGAAGGGCGATGAGGCTGGTGAGAGGCCTCGAGCACAGCCCTACGAGGAAAGGCTGAGGGAGCTGGGATTGTTTAGCCTGGAGAAGAGGAGGCTCAGGGGTGATCTTATTGCTGTCTACAACTACCTGAGGGGTGGTTGTAGCCAGGAGGAGGTTGCTGTCTTCTCTCAGGCATCATCTGGATGCATTCCTGTGCAATCTGCACCAGCTTCTATCATACTGCTCTGGCAGTGGGGTTGGATTGGATGATCTCAAGAGGTCTCTTTCAACCCCTACCATTCTGTGATTCTACGATTGTGCTAGTTTGAGCCTAGCTAGAATGTTTTGGTGAGAAGGATTGGATCATAGGCTGAGAAATGAAAACAATGGTGAGGTCTACTTCGCTCACAGTCTTGCTGGGATGTGTAGAAAGGAAAAGTAAAACAGATAAAGTCACTTCACTTGCACTTCGCTCTGGGCTTTTGCTCTCGGCTCTTTGCCTGCTGGGGAGCTGAGGCTGCTGGCTGAACTCCATCTTGCTTTCTAACCTCACCCTCCATTTGCTTTGGCCGATTCACCTTCGCTTCTTAATCCTCTTGGCCGAACCTCCATTATTCCTTGGGACTGGGGTAAGGTTGAGAGGGGTAGGGGGAAGGTGAGGGGGTGGTTGAGAGCCCCTCCTGGGGACTCAGGTTTCTGGGAGTTGTGTTTCTGTATTACCTTTTTACCTTGTCTATTTCTGTCTATAACTGTATATACTGTAACTATCTGCTTGTACATTGTGCCAGCTGTAAATATAAGCTTCATTCATATTTCCAGAGCTGGCTGAGTCTAGTCTGGGTGATTTCTAAAGTGTGGGGGGGCAGGGGACACCCAAACCACCACAGCGATCTAGGGCAGTGATGGAGACGCCATCCCTGGAGGTGTTCAAGAGGTGTGTAGACCTGCCCCTTAGACATGGTTTAGTAGTGCATTAAGGGTTGGACTAGATGATCTTTGAGGTCTCTTCCAACCAGATCTATTCTGTGATTTTGTAATAATTTGCCTTTTTCTTTCTTCTTTCATGACTAGCTGATTTGATACTGCTCTTTCAGAAGCCATTAGAATTACAGAATCCAAGCTGTTAAAAGAAATCTCACCACATAAAACACCCAAATATTTTGTCTTCCTTATTAATCCCATTAAAAACCTTCTACTCTTCATCCTGCAAAATAAAGCATACCCATATTTTTCAAGCCAAGCAATTTGACAGCATAAAGGCAACTTCAGAGGCCAACTTAGATAAAATATATATATTGTGTGTGTATAAATACTACTTTTCAAGTCAGCACTTTAAAGAGACTGACAAACATTAACAATAGGCTTAGCCATCTACTAATTAAGCTTTATACTTGAACATATTTCAGGTGTGTCTTAGAACTATGCTATTATTTCAGTTATTTGACCTTCCCTGACAGCACAAACTTTCATCCCTCAGTGTATGTCTCAGAATCATTATTTAAGACTGAAGGAGATCGATGCATGAAAGATACTTAAAAATAGCTGTGAAAGGTTACAGGCAGGATTTCAGCTCTTGATTATAAAACTCTATCAGCTCTCAGTTTCCTGAGAATTTTTATTCTGTGGCATGGCTTCCAGGCCCACCATTTTGATTCTTTGCAATAAAGAGCACAGGATTTAAAACTCAAAGCTACAGGATGAGGTTTACAGGGCAGAACCCAGGAGAGCCTTTTAAGCATGGAGCAGTAAGAAACTTGATTATTTTGCTGGTGTTTTCATTATTATCTAAAGGAATAAATTGGCCCCATTCCTGGAGGTGTTTAAGGCCAGGCTGGATGAGGCTGTGGCCATCCTGATCTAGGGGAGGGTGTCTGTGGTCATGGCAGGTGGTCATGGCAGGAGTGTTGGAATTGGTCCCTTCCAACCCTGATTCTATGGTTCTATGAAATTAGTTATTATCATTAATCACCATGTCTCTGGAAGGATGAGGAGGGCTCAAGTAAAAGGTGCAGAAAAATCAAAGCAAAAGGTGCAGATTGTATCTGTTTGTCAGGAAGGTTTTAGACAGGTTTAGCATTTTCAAGAGTGAAAGAGGCATTCATTTGTCAGAGTACAAGTGGGTGTTTTTTAACTCAATTTGTGGTCTCAGCAAGTTGACTGCCTGAACATGAGCCAGCAGTGTGCCCAGGTGGCCAAGAGAGCCAATGGCATCCTGGCCTGCATCAGGAATGGTGTGGCCAGCAGGAGCAGGGAGGTCATTCTGCCCCTGTACTCTGCACTGGTTAGACCACACCTTGAGTACTGTGTCCAGTTCTGGGCCCCCCAGTTTAAGAGGGACATTGAGATGCTTGAACGTGTCCAGAGAAGGGCAACGAGGCTGGGGAGAGGCCTCGAGCACAGCCCTACGAGGAGAGGCTGAGGGAGCTGGGATTGTTTAGCCTGGAGAAGAGGAGGCTCAGGGCAGACCTTATTGCTGTCTACAACTACCTGAGGGGTGGTTGTAGCCAGGAGGAGGTTGCTCTCTTCTCTCAGGCAGCCAGCACCAGAACAAGAGGACACAGCCTCAAGCTGCGCCAGGGGAAATTTAGGCTTGAGGTGAGGAGAAATTTCCTCCCTGAGAGAGTCATTGGCTACTGGAATGGGCTGCCCAGGGAGGTGGTGGAGTCGCCGTCCCTGGAGCTGTTCAAGGCAGGATTGGACGTGGCACTTGGTGCCATGGTCTAGCCTTGAGCTCTGTGGTAAGGGGTTGGACTTGATGATCTGTGAGGTCTCTTCCAACCTTGGTGATACTGTGAGACTGTGATAAAAACTGTACCTTCTCTAGGAAGAGTTCCAGATAAGCTGTTGTAAGCTGTTACATAACTATGTCCCACATGATGGGACTAATCATATTCCATCATTAGAAGGAAAGGTAGGAACAAGAAGGATTTGTACACTCACAGTATTGTAGAATTTAAAAATTCATGTCTATATTTTCATCCTTGGACACATCCCCAACATTAAGATTCATACTCCTGCCAGCTATTTGTACTAAAGTACATTTCGTATCTGGCATATCTGAATTTCAGTGTGGATGGATTTTTGTTAACACTGAGGTTCACAGGCTCACAGGATGTCAGGGGTTGGAAGGGACCCAAAGAGATTATCAAGTCCAACCCCCCTGCCAGAGCATGACCACACAATCTAGCATAGATCACACAAGAACACATCCAGACAGGCCTTAAAAGTCTCCAGAGAAGGAGACTCCACAACCTCTCTGGGCAGCTACAGTAAAGAAGTTCCCCCTTGTATTGAGGTGGAATCTCCTGTGCTGCAGCTTACATCCATTGCTCCTTGTCTTATCCCAGGGAGCAAGTGAGCAAAGCCTGTCCCCCCACTCCTGACCACTAGCCCTCAGATGTTTATAAACATTGGTTAAATCCCCTCTCAGTCTTCTCTTCTCCGGACTAAACAGCCCCAGGTCCCTCAGCCTCTCCTCATCAGGCAGTGCTCCACTCCCCTAATCGTCCTTGTAGCCCTCCACTGGACCCTCTCCAGCAGATCCCTGTCCCTCTTAAGCTTGGGAGCCCGAAGGTGAAGGCAGTACTCTAGATGGGGTCTCAGCAAGGCAAAGTAGAGGAGGAGGAGAACCTCCCTTGATCTGCTGGACACACTCTTCTTAATACACCCCAGGACCCCATTGGCCTTCTTGGCCACAAGGGCACATTGCTGTGCCATGGGTATCTTGTTATTCACCAGCATTCCCAGGTCCCTCTCCACAGGGCTGCTCTCCAGCAGATCACTTCCCAACCTGTACTGGTGCAGTTTATTATTCCTCCCCAGGTGTGGGACTCTGCACTTTCCCTTGTTGAACCTCCTTGGGTTTCTCTGTTGGTACATTGGTGAGTCCTACTTTATTAAATGAAGCCTCATCAAGAATGACTGCAGCCCTACAACCACTGAGAAACATGTTCAGAAGTATGAAATGATAGCCTAAAGGCTCAAAGTGATCCTGAAAGCCTATCATGCCACCTGCCACAAGTGATTTTTCTTTAATATAAAGCATTTAATAATAAAGTGCAGTCTTTTGAACTCATCCCTGATTTCATACTGCTTCTTGCATTAAAAAATCTTAACAAAGTACTGCCTCCTCTCCATGCCAGTCAGATGTACCTGTGAGGAGGAAATATGTGCAAAGTGAAAAGTTCTCTGTGTGATGGTTTGGGAGTTACCTCCCCCCCTCACCCTTATGAAATCACCCAGACTGGACTTAGCCAGCTAGGAAGTTAAGGAATGAAGCTTTATATTCACAGCTTAGCACAATATACAAGCAGATAGTTATAATATATACAACTGTAGACATACATATACAGGTTAAAGGTAATACAGAAACACAACAGCCCTCTCAGAAACCAGAGTGCCCAAGAGGGGCTCCCAACCACCCTTCCATCTTCTTCCACCCCTCTACCTTATCCCAGAGTATGCCTTATGTGCAAGGTGAGGTTGGGAGATTGGCAAGGGGGGTTAGAAGCAGGATTAGTTACACAGATCTAAGCAGAAGTGAAACACACACTCTGAGAGACAGAGATACACGCACATGTCTTATCTATGTTTGTGTTCTTGTTTTTACACATCTCAGCAAGCCTATGAGTGAAGCAGACACCAGCATTGTTTCCTTCTCACAGCCTATCATCTAATTTCTCTCATTAAAATATTCCACTTAGCCTCAAACCAGCACACTCCAATCTTGTATTGCACTGGAATTTCAGTCTTTTTCTTGGCTGGCTTTTAGGATTCTTTAGCTGAAGCTTAGATTGTTGGGTTTTTTTCCCCATGGAATTTCCAAAGAAAAGAAACTATCCCTCCAAGAATTTGGTGGGCTCGGGGATCCTTCTATGGAAACTTTCAAAACCTGCCTGGATGCATTCCTGGGTGAACCACGCTAGGGGATCCTGCCTTGGCAGGGAGCTCAAACTCAATGATTGCTGGAGGTCTCTTCCAACTGCTGAAGTTCTGTGATTCTGACAGTGAACTCCCTCATTTTCTGCATCTGTTTCAATAGCAATGAATGAATGAAACCATGTCAGTACTTCTGTGCTGTATCACAGTCTCACAGTATCACCAGGGTTGGAAGAGACCTCACAGATCATCAAGTCCAACCCTTTACCACAGAGCTCAAGGCTAGACCAGGGCACCAAGTGCCACGTCCAATCCTGCCTTGAACAGCTCCAGGGATGGCGACTCCACCACCTCCCTGGGCAGCCCATTCCAGTAGCCAATGACTCTCTCAGTGAAGAACTTTCTCCTCACCTCGAGCCTAAATTTCCCCTGGCGCAGCCTGAGGCTGTGTCCTCTTGTTCTGGCGCTGGCCATGTCTATAGTATCAATGTTTTTGCATATCAGGCAATTAGCTTGAAAAGATGGGAATGTGGAATGGAGCTCAGCCATAGCTTCTTGAGGGGTTGCCTTCTGGGAAAATGCCTTTTCCAGTCCTATACAAAGAAATACAGTTTGAGGTGGGATTGGTCTAACAATTTTAGTCAGGTCTTAAGCTGTTTAGAACATAATGCAAAAACATGACAACAAGCTTTGACTATGAAAATTTTGCTGAGAGAACCTTTTCATAGTTTGAGACCACTTTGCCCTCTCCCAGCCTCTGCCACATTTAGCTCTTTTCTGGATATACAAGTTGAAAATGTCCCTGATAGGAGTTGTCTTCTTCCTGACAGATTTTCCTGCTTCCAGAGTCATAGAATCATAGAGTCATAGAATCAACCAGGTTGGAAGAAACCTCCAAGATCATCCAGTCCAACCTAGCACCCAGTCAACCAGACCATGACACTAAGTGCCTCAGCGAGGCTTTGCTTGAACACTTTCGGGGATGGTGACTCCACCACCTCCCTGGGCAGCCCATTCCAATGCCAATCACTCTCTCTGGCAACAACTTCCTCCTAACATCCAACTTAGACCTCCCTTGGCACAACTTGAGACTGTGTCCCCTTGTTCTGTAGCTGGTTGCCTGGGAGAAGAGATTGACTCCGTCCTGGCTACAGCCTCCCTTCATTTAGCTGTAGACAGCAATGAGGTCAGTCTTGAGCCTCCTCATCTCCAGGCTAAGCACTCCCAGCTCCCTCAGCCTGTCTTCAGAGGGTTTGTGTTCAGGCCTCTCACCAGCTTTGTCTTCAATACTGACTTTGTTTTACTGAGTTCTGAATTTCTTCAAGATCTTTATCAATAGCAATCATGGATCATAACTAGGAATTTTAACAATCCTTCCTAGAGTCTATGTTAGATGACAGAAATACTGAGCAAAGAACTTAGAAAAGTTCATCCTTTTAATTGATAAGAAATTCCCTCAGCACCTTTATGTCTTGCCTTTGTTTTCCCATTTAAACTTTGGTACTAGAGAAACTGAATTGTTTTATGATTAAGTTCAATTTACAGTCGCTTTTATTGTTCCTCAAGAACTTTCTTTTCAGGACAAGTGGATCTGCTTTTCAAGATGTTTGAGGTTTTTTTCTTTTGGCCTCTTGATATAATAAATAATCCAAATACCATACAATATTGTATGAACACTTCTAGCCTTCTGCAAATAGCATTTCACTGTGCAAGTTCTGCAAAGTAAATTGTTTTGCTTCTCCAATTTGTCTTGTGGAATATGTAGTTGAACTAAAGTTTGAGGGTCGCTCATCCTTTCCATAATGCCTCTTATTTGATAGTTTAGGCAGAGTAGCTGGTTTTGAGCTAATTCTCAGGATGTGTGGAGCTTTAACCACGAGGCATACCCTTGTCTGATTCTGAACTTCAGTTTATTTATTCTTTGTGGAAATGAAGCAAAATGGATTTTCCTGTTTATATATCCAGTTTCATCTTGCTTTAATTTGTGCTGTAGCATCTTGTACTCAGCACTGCTCAGGCCACACCTTGAGTATTGTGTCCAGTTCTGGGCTACCTCAATTCAAGAGAGATGTTGAGGTGCTGGAAGGTGTCCAGAGAAGGGCAACGAAGCTGGTGAGGGGCCTGGAACACAAACCCTATGAGGAGAGGCTGAGGGAGCTGGGGGTGTGCAGCCTGCAGAAGAGGAGGCTCAGGGCAGACCTCATTGCTGTCTACAACTACCTGAAGGGAGGCTGTAGCCAGGTGGGGTTGGTCTCTTCTGACAGGCAACCAGCAACAGAACAAGGGGACACAGTGTGAA
The DNA here is from genome assembly GCA_013400475.1 of Tricholaema leucomelas. Classification (NCBI taxonomy): domain Eukaryota; kingdom Metazoa; phylum Chordata; class Aves; order Piciformes; family Lybiidae; genus Tricholaema lacrymosa; species Tricholaema leucomelas. Next base: position 255,895 of record WAAF01004545.1, read on the forward strand.
GTTGTGCCAGGGGAGGTCTTGGCTGGATGTTAGGAGGAAGTTCTTGCTGGAACGAGTTATTGGCATTGGAATGGACTGCCCTGGGAGATGGTGGAGTCGCCATCCCTGGAGGTGTTCATACAAAGCCTGGATGAGGCACTCAGTGCCGTGGTCTGGTTGATTGGCCAGGGCTGGGTGCTAGGTTGGACTGGATGATCTCAGAGGTCTCTTCCAACCTGGCTGATTCTATGATTCTATGATTAATTCTTGGATCATGCCTTTGTCTGTGGCATGCATTTGGACACTGTTAGACATAATTTCATTCAGGTTCTGCTGTACAGGGATGAGTAAGGCATTCTTCTCACAGGGGTCTGAAGAGAAAGAAATCAAGCCATAATGGAACCTTAAATTGTCATTTAAGAAGAAAATAGAGCATCTGGATGAAGCACTTAATACCATGATCTAGTTGATTGGATAGGGCTGGGTGCTAGGTTGGACTGGATGATCTTGGAGGTCTTTTCCAACCTGGTTGATTCTATGATTCTATGATCTTCTAATCATTCTTGTACGTGTGCTGACTTCACTGCAGACAAAAACCTGTCAGACTGCTCTAATCCCTGTCTATAACAACTTGATTGCATTTCAGTTTTATCCCCAAAATGATTATTGTTACTCATAGCACTCTACATTAGATATAGTTAGGAGATTTGGAGTATGTTCCAAATCTTAAGCATGTGATTACTGGCTCTGGCTGAGCAGCAATTGAGACTTGGATTTGGATTATTGGCAAGGTAGCTGTTGCTACCACTAAGTACAATAAAGCAGCTTGGGATCAAGGCAAACACTTCTGTTCCAGTGTCTTTCTCTTTTGGAATAAACAGGTCTGAGAATGGATTTTTGTTCTGATTTTTGTGTTTTGTAATCACTTCGTTTATGTATTTATTTATTTCAATGTGTGGTAGTCACATTTTTAGGCACCAGTTTATTTTAACAGTAAATGTCTGATGTCTCTGCTGCTGTAATATTTTCTCACTGCTCTTGATATGAGGAAAAGAAATATTCCAATGTCTTTACTGCTCATCTTAAGGTAGGCAACTCTCCCCATGGTAGGCAACTTTCTTTTATCTTAAAACCAGTTTAGCTTGGTTGCATCTTGCCAGGTAATATTTGAGTTTGTGTGCTGGTTGGAGGCTAATTGGGCTATTTTAATGAGAGAAATTCGATTATTTGTTGTAAAGAAAGAATAACAATGAAGTCTCTACCATTCATTGCTTTGCTAAAAGGTATAAAAAGCCAAATTGTAAACAGTTTGTCCCTCTTTGCTCTGGGATGCTTCTTCCTTCACTTCTCCTTTGCTCCACTCTAATAACAGGTGGCAAAGTTAACCTTTGTGGGTTTGTTTTCTGTCTGGAAAAGAAAGGGAGAGAGAGGAGGTGGTTTTGAGCCCCTTCTGGGCTTCAGGTGGTCAGTCCAGGAGGGAATTTGGACTTCTGTATTATTTCTCATTTGTATATAACTGAAAATACTTACAAATATAGAATCATAGGATGGTTTATTTTGGAATGGACCTCAAAGCTCAGCCAGCTCCAACCCCCTGCCATAGGCAGGGACACCTCCCACTAGAACAGGTCGCTCAAGGCCTCATCCAACCTGGCCTTGAACATCTCCAGGGAGGTTGTGGAGCACAGAATCACCGAATGTGATCTTTGATGTGATGGAGTGCAGCTGTCTGTGTGCTCTAAGTACTGAAAGGCAAAAGACTTCTTCTATTAAATGTTATCTTCTAGGGTTTTAAAACATCAAAACTCTGTAATGCAATTTTTCCCAAAGCTGAAAGGTAGGTAAGTTCGTGGGCTGCTTGTGCTTGGCACTATAACATCAAGAGGAAGGGTGATGAATGGCTGAGAGCAGCCCTGAGGAAAAGGACCTGGGGGTCTGGGTCGACGAGAAGCTCAACATGAGCCTGCAGTGTGCACATGCAGCCCAGACAGCAACCCTGTGCTGGGCTGCAGCAAGAGCAGTGTGGGCAGCAGGGCAAGGGAGGGGATTCTCCCCCTTTACTCTGCTCTCCTTAGACCCCACCTGGAGTACTGTGTGCAGTTCTGGAGCCCCCAACACAAGAAGGACATGGAACTGCTGGAGCCAGTCCAGAGGAGAGCCACGAAGATGCTGAGAGGGCTGCAGCAGCTCTGCTATGAGGACAGGCTGAGAGAGTTGGGGCTCTGCAGCCTGGAGAGGAGAAGGCTTCGAGGAGACCTTAGAGTGGCTTTCCAGTATCTGAAGGGAGCCTACAGGAAGGCTGGGGAGGGACTATTGACAAGGTCTGGTAATGTTAGGACGAGCGGGAATGGGTTTAAGCTGGAAGAGGGGAGATTTAGACTGGATGTTAGGAGGAAGTTCTTTACAATGAGGGTGGTGAGACACTGGCACAGGTTGCCCAGGGAGGTTGTGGATGCTTCCTCCCTGGAGGTGTTTAAGGCCAGGCTGGATGAGGCCTTGAGCAGCCTGCTCTAGTGGGAAGTGTCCCTGCGTATGGCAGGGGGTTGGAGCTGGATGATCCTTGAGGTCCCTTCCAACCTAAACCATTCTATGATTCTATGATTCTATTTTCTCCCTAAAATGAATTTTTGTTTCCTGCTATTTAAGCTTAAAGATGAAATAATGTATCTTATTAATGGTTTTGGGTTTTTTTGTTTTGCAATGACTGCAGTTTAAGTGAATGGATAGTTTGAGAGGAAAAGGCTTGCTGGACCCTTTTATCACTGTATCTTGAATTCATTTCATACCCCTCTCTATATCATAATGAAACTACTTCGTTGTGTCATTTCCATGCATCTCCTTTTGCTTTCCCCCTCCTCATTCTAATATCTGCTTGCAATTGTATTACAAAAGAATGAAGGAAGCACTGTATGTGCACAAGGGACATTTTAAAATCCTAATGTCAAGGGTCATTAGTCCTTTTGTGTTGTTAGACTTATAAAGGTCCATTTCTGCATACAGAAAAGATTATAGGGTAAGGAATCCATCGTGGGAATAATTCTTTCAGGTTAGCCTTTCGCTTTGTGAGATTTGCCAAATGTAAATGAAAAAGAATACTAAGTCAAGATAGTTTGCATGTATTTGGATTGTCTACCCCTGGTACCCACAGCATCTATGTTGAAAACTGATGTCATAATTACCCCTGAGGAGGCTCAGGACAGACCTCATTGCTGTCCACAACTACCTGAAGGGAGGCTGTAGCCAGGCTGGGTTGGTCTCTTCTGCCAGGCAACCAGCAATAGAACAAGGGGACACAGTCTCAACTTGTGCCAGGGGAGGTCTAGGCTGGATGTTAGGAGGAAGTTGTTGCCCGAGAGAGTGATTGGCATTGGAATGGGCTGCCTAGGGAGGTGGTGGAGTCACTGTCCCTGGAGGTGTTCAAGTAAAGCCTGGATGAGGCACTTAGTGCCATGGTCTGGTTGATTGGCTAGGGCTGGGTGCTGGGTTGTACTGGATGATCTTGGAGGTCTCTTCCAGTGTGGTTGATTCTGTGATTCTATTCTATGATTCTAATTGTTCCCCACAACTTAGATTCCTTCTATTTTTACAGTCCTTTTTCCTTCAATCTTTTAATATTTCCCCCCCCCAGCTGCACATATTTCATGGAAAATTACTGTAGAAGCTTTTTATTTTGTTTGTTCATTTTCTTGTTTGTTTGTTTTCCTTTGAAATCATAAACCAAATATACTTATATCTGCTTATTTTAATTAGTTACAAGTGTTTGTTTTCCTGAAGGCAGAAATGTATTAATCATAGAATCAATCAAGGTTGGAAGGGACCACAAGGATCATCTAGTTCCAACCCCCCTGCCATGGGCATGGACACCCTACCCTAGATCAGGCTGGCCACAGCCTCATCCAGCCTGACCTTAAACACCTCCAGCGATGGGGCTTTGACCACCTCCCTGAGCAACTCATTCCAGAGTCTCACCACCTTCGTGGTGAAGAACTTCTTCCTAACATCCAGTCTGAATCTACCCTTTCTAACTTTGTTCCATTCCCCCCAGCCCCCCACTCCTATCACTACCTGACAGCCTAAAAAGTTCCTCCCCAGCTTTCTTGTAGACTGGAAGAGGCCTCCAAGCTCATCCATTCCAATCTATCCAACCAATCCATCCAGTCCAACCTATCATCCAGCCCTGTGCATTCAACTAGACCATGGCACTAAATGCCCCAGCCAGGCTTTGCTTGAACACTGCCAGGGATGGTGACTCCACCACCTCCCTGGGCAGCCCATTCCAATGCCTGGCACCACTTGAGGCTGTGTCCCCTTGTTCTGTTGCTGGTTGTCTGGCAGGAGAGACCAACCCCCACCTGGCTACAGCCTCCCTTCAGGTCCCTTTAATGTGTTTACTCCTGGTGTGGGCAGAAAAACATGTCCAGGCAAGACAAGGCATGTATATAAACCTATTTTGGGCTATGGGCCCTCCACAACAGCTTAGAAAGATCAAAGGACTTGCTGTTCTCTTCAAATGTGGGACAAGAATAAACCCACTAGATTGTGCTAATACTTGACATTTTTCTTCCTGAGCTAGAGGACTCTTATCAAAACCCACATCTGCCTTCATGCAGTCTGAAGCATAGGAAGACTCTCTTCATATTGATTATGTGGAGGTTTTCTTTCTCCCTTGTAACTGATTGCAGAATTTGTTTCTGGAGGAAAACAGTTAAGCTTTCCTCTTTCTCTACTGCAGGAACATCTGGACTTCTCAGAAATCTGTAGCTAATCACTCTGGTAGTGTTCTTGCAGTACGATAGTGGCACAGGTTTATTGACTCATAAGAAACAAAACCAAGGGGTGTAGCGAGAGAAAGGAGAATTTAACATCACAGACACTCTGCAAATGCAACTTTTTTTCTTATTTATTTCAGTAGCCTTTGGCTGATTTATTTTAAAATCAGTAAGCTTTGAATCAAACAGAAAATGACCTCCCTTCTGTCTCTTCTTTCCTCCTGGGCTGTGGCCATTTGAGCTAGATTTCCAGCTCAGACATAGGGGAGAGGTGAACTTTCTAGGGATAGGTCATATAATGGTAATAATGGCTAAGTTAATATCATTTCATTACAGCATCGAGAGCTTTATGCCTAGAAGCACAGCTTGGACTTTCCCCTTGCTGTTTCTGCTGCTCCCACTGCTATCTTGATGATCAGAGGGCTGGAGCAGCTGTGCTATGAGGACAGGCTGAGAGAGTTGGGGCTTTTCAGCCTGGAGAAGAGAAGGCTTCCAGGAGACCTTAGAGTGGCTTTCCAGTATCTGAAGGGAGCCTACAGGAAGGCTGGGGAGGGACTATTGACAAGGTCTGGGAATGTCAGGATGAGGGNGTGACCCCTTCCCCATCTTCGTCAAGGTGATTATATTTCTCTTGTAGTTCATTTCTCCTTATACTGTTATATTTAAACTACAAGAAATACAATTCCATCTTTTCCCTGACTTTCCAAAAGAATCTGTGTTGTGGTGAGTTTGTTCTACCAGGGGAGGGATCCACCCTAACCCAGGACATGGGTATACCAAGTGCTTCTTTCTCTATCACTGATCATCTTTATGTGGTTTTATATATAACCTACCCTATCTGAGGAAAGTCCAGAGCATCTCATAGTGCTGCCTAGGGAAATTTTATCAGCAGCAGGATAATATTAAGAGGAGGAATCAAGCAATTAATTATGTTCAAGGTAAGATCAGCATATCTGACTAGATATTATATTAGTAAGCGAAGCAAAATTTCAAAGTTAATTTAGACTATGTGAAGTAAAGTCATCTTTTTTTTTCAGATGCATGAGAAGAGATGATTAAACTCCAGATTTCAGTGTAAATTAGCTTCTAAACATAGAGGTTTGCAGCTTGAATTGAATCAAAGAGTATTTCAGGGGTTCAGGGTGTTAACTATTTGCTGATGGCTTTGCTGGATTCATTTTTGGAAATGATATCTCACTGGAGTTGTCCAATTCACAGTATATAATGGATTAATGGTTTGGAACTTTATCTATAATTCTTCAGCTTTATGTTTAAACAGTTCATAAACTCTTGATATCCTTTTTTCCCCCTCTTGAATTCATTAAGAAAATACCATAAAGCAAAGCTAGCCCTAGTTCATATTTTATTATTCAGAAAGATGCATGGCTATATCAATATTCTCCACCACTGTAATGGAATAATTTAAGGACTTTGAGGAAGGAAAAAAAAAACCAACAAAGTCAGTCTTTTGTTAGGTCCCTCCTCCTAAGAAGAGCTGAAATGGACAAATTCATCAAATGCCTGATGGATAGGGTGGTTACCATTTAAAGCTTAGAAAGCTGAGGTGCTTTTCCTTTGCAGCTTTTGCAAAGCCTGTAATACTGTGACCATGGGTATGGCAGCTGCCTGAATACAGTGCAGGGCAACCATTGCTTTTATTCATAGAATCACAGAATCATAGAATGGTTTAGGTTGGAAGGGAGCTATGAAATGACACAAGCTGGGGGCTGATGTGGCTGGGCTGGAGGGCAGAAGGGCTCTGCAGCGGGACCTCGACCACCTGGACAGATGGGCAGAGTCCAAGGGGATGGCATTCAATGGCTCCAAGTGCCAGTGCTGCACTTTGGCCACAACAACCCCATGCAGAGATACAGGCTGGGGTCGGAGTGGCTGGAGAGCAGCCAGACAGAGAGGGATCTGGGGGTGCTGATTGATACCCGCCTGAACATGAGCCAGCAGTGTGCCCAGGTGGCCAAGAGAGCCAATGGCATCCTGGCCTGCATCAGGAATGGTGTGGCCAGCAGGAGCAGGGAGGTCATTCTGCCCCTGTACTCTGCACTGGTTAGACCACACCTTGAGTACTGTGTCCAGTTCTGGGCCCCCCAGTTTAAGAGGGACATTGAGATGCTTGAACGTGTCCAGAGAAGGGCAACGAGGCTGGGGAGAGGCCTCGAGCACAGCCCTACGAGGAGAGGCTGAGGGAGCTGGGATTGTTTAGCCTGGAGAAGAGGAGGCTCAGGGCAGACCTTATTGCTGTCTACAGCTACCTGAGGGGTGGTTGTAGCCAGGAGGAGGTTGCTCTCTTCTCTCAGGCGGCCAGCACCAGAACAAGAGGACACAGCCTCAGGCTGCACCAGGGGAAATTTAGGCTTGAGGTGAGCAGAAAGTTCTTCACTGAGAGAGTCATTGGACACTGGAATGGGCTGCCCAGGGAGGTGGTGGAGTCGCCGTCCCTGGAGCTGTTCAAGGCAGGACTGGACGTGGCACTTGGTGCCATGGTCTAGCCTTGAGCTCTGTGGTAACAGGTTGGACTTGATGATCTATGAGGTCTCTTCCAACCTTGGTAATACTGTGAGACTGTCATACTGTGACCTCAAGGATCATCCAGCTCCAACCCCCTGCCATAGGCAGGGACACCTCCCAATAATGTATTGTCTGAATTCTCTTGCATTAACTCCTTTAAGACTAACTCTAGTGCTAAAGTGTGTTCCCCAAAACCTGATTTCAACATTTTGAGCTGGACACAGCTAGGTCTGTTTATGATTCCCGCCATAGGCTGTTGTCTTGAGATTTATAACTGATTCTTTATCATCATATTCACAAAGAACTCTGTTCACTTTCCAGGGCAGTGCTTTCCCCCTCTATGCCTTTGCTTTATTTTTTTTTTTTTAGTCCTTGCTTTGTTGTCATATTCAACATTTCTGTTTCAATTCAGTTGGCTTATATTATGTGAAACATCTTCCTTCGTGAGTGCACTGGCACATCTAGGGCAGCATTCTGTTTGACAGCAGGAATCTGAGATGCTTTTCAGGGAGAGAATCTGCTCCCTAACTATAGTCCATCCTTGTTGTGGTGGTTTGGGTGTTCCCCACCTCCCACACTTTAGAAATCACCCAGACTAGACTCAGCCAGCTCTGGAAATATGATTGAAGCTTATATTTACAGCTGGCACAATTTACAAGCAGATAGTTACAGTATATACAGCTAGATACAGAAATAGACAAGGTAAAAAGATAATACAGACACAACTCCCCTCCCAGAAATCTGAGTCCCCAGGAGGGGCTCTCAACCACCCCCTCAACTTCCCCCTACCCCTCTCAACCTTACCCCAGTCCCAAGGAAGAATGGAGGTTCAGCCAAGAGGATTAAGAAGCAAAGGTGAAGCAGCAAAGCAAATGGAGGGTGAGGTTAGAAAGCAAGATGGAGTTCAGCCAGCAGCCCCAGCGAAGTGCAGAGCAAAGTGACTTTATCTAATGTTTTGCTTTTCCTTTCTACACATCTCAGCAAGATTGTGAGGGAAGTATCACAGTATCACAGTATCATCAGGGTTGGAAGAGACCTCACAGATCATCAAGTCCAACCTTTTACCACAGAGCTCAAGGCTAGACCATGGCACCAAGTAGACACCATTGTTTTAATTTCTCAGCCTATGATCTAATTCTTCTCACCAAAACATCCCAGCTAGGCTCAAACTAGCACACTTGTCATCCTTTGTGATGGTTTGGGTGTTCCCTGCCCCCCCCCGCCATCACTTAGGAAAATCACCCAGACTAGACTCAGTGGCTCTGGAAACTGAACAAAGCTTTATATTTACAGCTTAGCACAATATACAAGCAGGTATTTACAATATATATAGAAATAGTATGGTGGCCTTGGAACTAGGTGATCCTTGTGGTCCCTTCCAACCCTGACTGATTCTATGATTCTATGATTCTAAATGTACAAGTTAAAAAGGTAATACAGAAACACAACAGCCCTCTCAGAAACCTGAGTGCCCAGGAAGGGCTCCCAACCACCCTTCCACCTTCTCCCATCCCTCTACCTTACACCAGACTTTGCCTCACGCTTCAAGGTAAGTTGGAGGGTTGGCCAGGGGGGTTAGGAGGCAGATGGATTAGGCACACAGCAGGTTAGAGAGAGAAGTTTGTCCCAAAGCCCAGAGAGAGGCTCCCTTATCTATATTTATGTTCTTGTTCTTATACATCTCAGCAAGCCTATGAGTGCAGCAGACATCAGCATTGTTTCCTTTTCACAGCCTATAATCTAATTCTTCTCACCAAACTATCCCAGCTAGGCTCAAACTAGCACATCCTCCTACTATCTACTACCATTTTTGATCTTTACCTATCAGACCTAATTCTGATCCTTTAAAGAACTGAAGCAATCTCTGTATTTTACAAGATATCTTTGCAAATTCTCATAGGCCTTCACTCTTTCCAGTTCTTTTGGTGCTTTCTCTTTCCAGTTCTTTTGGTGCTTTATCTTCTCAAAGGCAAGGTGCAACTTTTCTACTGATTACTCACAGAATCACAGAATGTGTGTTACTGTTTGTAACATCAGTAAGCTGGAGACAGGCCCCACATCTGTGGAAGCAACTCTTCAGATCTTCAGCTGTTGGTGCATAAATGCATCAGACTCAAGCCAAGGAGGCAAAGAGCCAGCTGCGGTTTCTCAGCATTCCCAGAAGCATCAGCTCTCACAAGACAATAGCTTTTGGCTGAGTAACATCAAGTATGAGCTCTTCAGTGGCTTCTCTGATCTGAGTTTGCAATTCTGGAACTTATATTTTGGCAAAGAATCCATATAGTTAGAACAGTGAGGAAAACATGAAGCTGGGTATATCTTTCTTGGTTCCAAGTGAATGGTAATCCATTTATCCAAATTCTCTGTTCAGGCATATCTGCATCTAACCAAATCATTTTTACTCTTTACTCAAAAGGAGGATAACCTCTTCTATTTCTTTCTCCCTTTTATTTTTTTTTCCCCTTACCTTTTGAAATTCTAAGCTGCTGGAAAGCAATGTGAATAATTGATACCTTTTATTACTCATTGTTCATTGCTCTGGCATAAAGAAAAAAAAATGATCTTTTCTAGTTTACTCTCCTGTGTACTCAACTGGCTTTAGGCATGCAAAAATTAGCAGCCATAGACACTACCATTTCTGAGAAGGTTTTTCATTTTCTGGCTAGTTTGATGGACTTGTAGTTTTAATTAACAAATCAAGAAACAGTAGTGTGGTAGTAGTAGGGCTTTGGTGAAACATAACCAGCCAACCCCATTTTTTAATTACACTAGAGATTCATTTGTCTCCATGTAAAATCAAAGTGCTAGGAAAGAAACAATTTCTATTTCACTTCCCTTGGAAGATATAGAGAGATAAAAGAGAGATGTTGAGGTGCTGGAACATGGCCAGAGAAGGGCGACAAAGCTGGTGAAAGGCTTGGAACACAAACCCTATGAAGAGAGGCTGAGGGAGCTGGGAGTGTGCAGCCTGCAGAAGAGGAGGCTCAGGGGTGACCTCGTTGCTGTCTCCAACTACCTGAAGGGAGGTTGTAGCCAGGTGGGGTTGGTCTCTTCTGCCAGTCAACCAGCAACAGAAGAAGGGGACACAGTCTCAAGTTGTGGCAGGGGAGGTCTAGGCTGGATGTTAGGAGGAAGTTGTTGGCAGAGAGAGTGATTGGCATTGGAATGGGCTGCCCAGGGAGGTGGTGGAGTTGCCACTCCTGGAGATGTTGAAGCAAAGCCTGGCTGAGGCACTTAGTGCCATGGTCTGGTTGATTGGCTAGGGCTGGGTGCTAGGTTGGACTGGGTGATCTTGGAGCTCTCTTCCAACCTGGTTGGTTCTATGACTCTGTGATAACTGTTTCCCTTCTGAATGTTTTAGAGGTAGCTAGAGTTTAAATGCTACAAGATTCTATGCTGGGAGCTAATCAATATTTGAGATTTGTATCCAGCACAGATTTGATGTTAAATGAAGTGTAAAACAGGACATTGCAATCCTTCTTTTCAAATGTCTTAACACTAGTTCTGGTTCCAGATAAGTTCATCTAAAAAGAAAAAGGAATTAATTTTACAGACCAGCTTGAAATATTCCCACTGACATGTAGTAGAACCTGTTCAGTGAAGGTTTTACAGGCTGCTGCCACAGTATTTTAAATATATTTTAACTTTCTTTGGGCACAAAGATCACAGGATGTTAGGGCTTGGAAGGGACCTCCTGAGATCAAGTCCAACCCTCCTGCCAGAGCAGGACCATAGAATTTAGCTCAGGTCACACAGGAGCACATCCAGACAGAGCTGGAAACTCTGTAGTGAAGGAGACTCCAAACCTCTCTGGGCAGCCTGTGCCAGTGCTTTGTGACCCTTATAGTAAAGAAGTTCTTATGTTGAGATGGAACTTCCTATGCTGTAGTTTATACCTATTGCTCCTTGTCCTATCACAGGGTGCAGCTGAGAAGAGTTTCACAGGATCACACAGGATGTTAGGGGTGGGAAGGGACCCAAGGAGATCATCGAGTTTGTCCCCTCCCTCTTGCCCCCCAGCCCTCAGTTATTTATAACCATTGATTAGGGCCTCTCTCAGTCTTTACCACACCAAACAGCCTCAGGTCCCTCACCCTCTCCTTACAGCACAGGGCTCCAGCCCCTTCATCTTTGTAGCCCTCCCTTGGACTCTTTTGAGTAGATGCCTGTGCCTCCTGAACCAGGAAGCCCAAAACTGAACCCATTGTTCCAGGTGAGGTCTCAGCAGTGCAGAGTAGAGGGGGAAGAAAGATACCCTGTTACCAGTAGGCTTTGTATTTTCATGTAAATAATAAGATAAACATGAAGCTGTGTAGCCTTGGAAGTAGTAGAAAGAGCAGGATGTCATATCTAAAGTCTGTCTCCAGCTTTGCCACTGACAAAGACTTTTGCCATGTTATTTTTATCCCTTGTTCAGTAAAAAAGGGCTAATGACACTGGCTTAATGTTGTAAACTGTTTTCAAGATGTGAAAACTTGGTGTGGTGACATTGCTTTTCTAAGTGTGCTAGTGGTACACTTCAGTTCTGGAAACAGCTTTGATCTTTGAGGAGGAGACGTTCTCTAATCTCTACCCTGCTCGCAAGGCTTGAGGAGCAGGTGTGCTTTGGGAGAGTTAATGAGAGCCCTGGTGAAAAGTGCTGCTGAGGGTGATCTCTTACTGTGTCATGCTGAATTAGCAACTTCTCCTTGTTTCTTTTGCTAGTCCTCTTTAATTTTTAGTGATAGGTTAAGGATTTTCAGAAGCTAATCTTTATTTAGAGTTATTCAAGTTGGAAAACCTTGGATTAATTAATCATGCAGGGTGCTGGTCTCTTTAAGGGGAGAAAGAAGGCAATTAGCAATGTAACTGGAGGCAGCTGTTGGTGGTTAAGCCCAGCTTGCTTTTGGCTTTGCCATTCTGTTTCCTTCTCAAGCACTGGCACAAGCTTTTGCTTTTGGTGTCAAGTGGTGTGTCCTGCAAATGGGATTGTCCTTTTGTTTCACAGTTATGTTTTAGTTCAGAGAAGTATTTTACCTGTGAAAAGAATGGATGGATGGCACTTAGCCACAACTATTAGTTCGGATTTAACAGCAGCATCTGAATAGGTATGGTTGGATAGCATGAAAAAAATACTGGAATGCTTCTTCCGTGCCTTTCCGGATGCTGGTGCAGATGAGTCTGGGAGCACCGAGAGCTGCGACTTAAGGTAAGGGAGCAAAATTCTGGCTGCTTTTGAGGTCTTTGAGCCAGTAAAGTACTTTCGTTAGTGCCTCATTGTGATGGTTTGGGTGTTACCCTCCCCCCCTCCACCCCACTCTTTTAAAATCACCCTGGAAGTTAAGGAATGAAGCTTTATAAGCTTTGAAGCTGCGAGTTAAGGAATGTAGCTTTATATTCGTTTCTATTCACAGCATAGCACAATATACAAGCAGATATTTACAGTATATACAGCGATAGACAGAAATCACAGGCTCGAAGGATGTTAGGGGTTGAAAGGGAGCCAAGTAGGTCATTGAATCCAATCCCCCTGCCAGAGCAGGACAATCCTATCTAACACAGATCACAGAGGGACACATCCAGACAGGCTTTGAAAGCCTCCATAGAAGGAGACCCCACAACCTCTGTATACAATATATAATCCCCCTGCCAGAGCAGGACAATACTAACACAGATCACAGAGGGACACATCCACACGGGCTTTGAAAGCCTCCATAGAAGGAGACCCCACAACCTCTGTGTACAATATATAATCCCCCTGCCAGAGCAGGACAATACTAACACAGATCACAGAGGGACACATCCAGACAGGCTTTGAAAGCCTCCATAGAAGGAGACCCCACAACCTCTGTATACAATATATAATCCCCCTGCCAGAGCAGGACAATACTAACACAGATCACAGAGGGACACATCCACACGGGCTTTGAAAGCCTCCATAGAAGGAGACCCCACAACCTCTGTGTACAATATATAATCCCCCTGCCAGAGCAGGACAATACTAACACAGATCACAGAGGGACACATCCAGACAGGCTTTGAAAGCCTCCATAGAAGGAGACCCCACAACCTCTGTATACAATATATACAAGTTAAAAGTGATACAGAAACACAGCAGCTCTCCCAGAAACCAGAGTCCCCAGGAGGGGCTCCCAACCACCCTTCCACCTTCTTTCCACCCTTCTACCTTATGCCAGACTTTGCCTTATGTGCAAGGTAAACTGTGAGGATTGGCAAGGGGGGTTAGAAAGCAGAAGGATTAGTTACACAGAAAGCAGGCCAGGGAGAAAAGTCCAGGCACCAGCTGCAACAGGGACCCATGCTGTCTTATCTGTGTTTATGTTCTTGATTTTATACATCTCCTAAAGCCTCTGGGTGAAGTAGACATCAGCATTTGTTTCCTTTTCACAGCCTATAATGTCTCTCACTAAAATATTCAAGTCAGCTTCAAACTAGCACCCTCATCTTTCCTCCTACACACCTATATACTTCTGGAGGAGAGTGAACTAAAAGCATAAAATGTAAATGCATTTAAACTGTGTCACTTGATAAGGTGAATACACCTCAAGAAGTAGCATTCTTCTGTAAAATATTATCCCAAACATGAGCAGAAAATGGGGGAAAAAAGTGGAGAAATAACCACGATAAAATTATCTCTTTGATTGCAGCAGGAAGGAAGTTTGACACAGTACTTTTGTGATTCCTGAAGTGGTAGAAATGGAATCCAACTAAGTGTATTGATGTGGTGATTTCAAGGGGGAAAAAAAGAATAAAACAGAATTTATGTGATGCTATTTACTTTGGGGTAGCCTTTGAGTAGCCTTTCTGGTTTATACTTCATGCTGCCAGTATCATTTTTGTAGTTTGGTTTTCAAACAAGGCAGTCTCAAATACCAGGTAGATGATGTTAAGGAGGGGTTGAATCTGGTTTGGGAGTGAATTGTAATGAGGCTGATGTAAAATGATTAAATATTTTAGCCTGGAGAAGAGGAGGCTCAGGGATGACCTCACTGCTGTCTACAACTGCCTGAAGGGAGGCTGTAGCCAGGTGGGGTTGTGTTCTTCTGCCAGGCACCCAGCAACAGAACAAGGGGACACAGTCTCAAGTTGTGCCAGGGGAGGTTTAGGCTGGATGTTAGGAGGAAGTTGTTGGCAGAGAGAGTGATTGGCATTGGAATGGGCTGCCCAGGGAGGTGGTGGAGTGGCCGTGGCTGGAGGTGTTCAAGCAAAGCCTGGCTGAGGCACTTAGTGCCATGGTCTGGTTGACTGGCTAGGGCTGGGTGCTAGGTTACACTTGGTGATCTTGGAGTTCTCTTCCAACCTGGTTGATTCTATGATTCATTTTGATGAGTGTCAGTGACCGATAGCAACAGATAAAAACATCCCTGGCACGCATCCTAAGTTATGTCACCAACAAAGGGAGATGCACATGCCTAGCATCTGTGACCTGTGTTTACCAAAGGCAAGGCAGGCTGCAAAACAAGGCTAAATATGGTGTCTGTGATAGACTGAGAGGTGCCAAGGCTTTTGTCTACTCTCCCGCTTCTTCCACCTGACAAGTAGACGGGGGGGCACAAGGTGGGTATTCAGGCAGGTGTTTAGGATATGTCTTGGATTCTAGGCATAATTTGGACCTTCCACCACACATGGGCATCTCTTCCTGCTTTATACTCTTCTTTTTTTTTTTTTTTTTTTTTTTGTGAAAATGAAATTGTGTCCAACTATGAAGCTTCTGCAAGCTTGAGTGTTTCGTGGTATTTATACTTACGGCCTTCACTAGTGCATTCTTGTCGTGGGAACAGAAGGCAGCATTGCCTAACCTTCTTTCCAGAACATCTCAAGTTTGTTATTCTCAAGATACTTAGAAGCTAAATTGAGCAATGCTGTTCCATTACAGAATACAATAATTGGAAAGAGGGCAAATGTTTGCATCCCGAATATTGTTTATCAGCTAATTGTTTATTATAGTCTAGCAGCAATTGCAGGTGCAAAGTGGAATACTAATTACACTCTGCATTTCTGTACAATGGTGTAGTAGTTTTATCAAGGCTGTTTAGCTGCACAATGCACACAGCCCAGACTATGGTACAGCAATAAAAATAATCTCTTCAATTTGCTATTAATCAATCTACAAAATGGAATTAGTATTTTTGGAACAAGTTACAAACTAATTACAAACATCACTTGCATGTTACCCTGTGTTGCTGCTGTATTTATTTGTTGATGTTAGCTGTAACTCATAGAATCAGTCAGGGTTGGAAGGGACCACAAGAATCATCTAGTTCCAACCCCCCTGCCATGGGGACACCCTACCCTAGAGCAGGCTGGCCACAGCCCCATCCAGCCTGGCCTTAAACACCTCCAGGGATGGGGCCTCAACCACCTCCCTGGGCAACCCATTCCAGAGTCTCACCACTCTCATGATGCTGAAGAACTTCCTCCTCACGTCCAGTCTGAACCTACCCCCTCCAGCTTTGCTCCATTCCCCCTAGTCCTGTCACTCCCTAATATCCTAAAAGAATCCCTCCCTAGCTTTCTTGTAGACCCCCTTCAGATCCTGGAAGGCCACAAGAAGGTCACCTCAGAGCCTCCTCTTCTCCAGACTGAACAGCCCCAAGTCTTTCAGTCTGTCCTTATAGCAGAGCTGTTCCAGCCCCCTGAGCATCCTCATGGCTCTCTCTGTGGAGAATTTTTCAGAGTGTGAACTGCCAGGAGCCTGGTGTCAAACTGCATCTAGATTTTTAGCCCAGGTATCTTCATGATCCTGCACTGTGCTGGTGGTGAAGGCATCTGGTGTTTTGAGAGGGTTTGGGGGTATTTTTAATGGACATTAGAGAGAAAATGGAAGACATGAGATGGGGGGGTTCCTTTTTCTCATGAGCTAGAAGCATAATTCAATCCATTTTCTACCAATTAAAAAGGTGGGGTCTGGAAAAGAGGATTTCTCAAAGCTCTTTCCTTTTGTATCTCTTACAAAGAATCTTGCTGTCATAAAGGCAAAGTGCTTCTGACAGTGCAGCAATTCAGTGGTTTACTCACCTAGGCTGGGTTTTGTGCCTGCTTTTATGGGAGGAGCTAAACAGAAGCAAGCCCTGAATGCTCATTTGGTTGGCAAACGTTGCATAAGGCTTAATTGTCCAGTCACTGTGTGTTTATTAGGAAGAGAAGCTAGGTAGTAGTTAAATAGAACTGACAGACTAGCAGCAGAAAGCTTCCTTCTCCAGTTCAATCATGGTCTTAGCACCTAATAAACCCTGATAGAGGGGAAAGGGATTATTCATTCATGGCCAAGGCTTTGTCCTGCAAAGTGAGCTGGAATCAAGCAATCAGCATAATTGTTATTGCCAGATATTATCTTATTAGGGACAAGTATCACTGATTAAGTCTCCTTTGTGGACAAAGGAAAATTTGTTGCTGACTACAGGAATTCTAAGGCTGAAGTTCAGATATGTTGACTGTCTTTTGAAAGTAAATGGTAGCTCATCTGTCTGAATGTTTTTTTGTATCAGTCTTTGAGACACACATTGCTTTAAGTGTAACTTCAAAATTCCTCTTGTTGTCTTGTTTTGATGAAACTGGCTGGCATTCCCTGTTGATCATCCTCTCCAGTAGACTCCAGTAAGGCTGAGTGAATAACAAGCAAGCTTCCTTTTCATCTTTTACCTTCAAGTGGTTCAGTATATTGCTATTTTAAAACTATATTGTGTTCTCAATAATCTGCCAACCCAAATAATAGTTTGCTTAGAAGAAGCTGAGCAGCTAAATTATCTGGCTGCTTGCATGTCTGTCTCGTCATTGATAATGGAATACCTGATGCCTGAAGCTAATCAGAGGGTGTCTGGGCTACCTGTGTTTCTCTCACACCTGTTGTCTCTCAGTTGAACAGTCAAGGCTTGTTAAAGTTTCAGGCTCCACCTGTCCTGGCCTTGAATGATTCTTGTGTTATGGCTGCTCCTAGGGATACAACAATTTTAGTATAAGCAGGTCTGGTGAGATATTGCTTACTGCAGCTCTCCTTTGAGAGCTAGCAAAAAAAGAGTACAGAAAACTCAACATAACCTGTTAGCAGCAATAAGAACAGAACTGAAGGGGAGGGCCAGGTGGCCAAGAGGGCCAATGGCATCCTGGCCTGTATCAGGAACAGTGTGGCCAGTAGGACGAGGGAGGTTCTTCCCCTGTACTCAACACTGGTCAGGCCACACCTTGAGTACTGTGTCCAGTTCTGGGCTCCTCAACTCAAGAGAGATGTTGAGGTGCTGGAACATGTCCAGAGAAGGGCAACAAAGCTGGTGAGGGGCCTGGAACACAAACCCTATGAGGAGAGGCTGAGGGAGCTGGGGGTGTTTAGCCTGGAGAAGAGGAGGCTCAGGGCAGACCTCATTGCTGTCTACAGCTACCTGAAGGGAGGTTGTAGCCAGGTGGGGGTTGGTCTCTTCTCCCAGGCAACCAGCAACAGAACAAGGGGACACAGCCTCAAATTGTGCCGGGGGAAGTATAGGCTGGGGGTTAGGAGGAGGTTCTTCACAGAGAGGGTGATTTGCCCTTGGAATGGGCTGCCCAGGGAGGTGGTGGAGTCACCATCCCTGGGGGTGTTCAGGAAAAGCCTGGATGAGGCATTGGTGCCATGGTTTAGTTGACTGGATAGGGCTGGGTGCTAGATTGGACTGGATGATCTTGGAGGTCTCTTCCAACCTGATTGATTCTATTCTATTCTAACTGACATCATTTACTTGGACCTAAGTAAGGCATTTGACTCTGTCCCACATCACATCCTGCTCACCAAACTGGAAAAACACAGACTGGATGGGTGGAGCACTGCTGGATAAGGAATGGGCTGGATGGTGGCAGACAGAGAGTGGCAATCAAGGGCACAATGTCCATCTGGAGGCCAGTGCCAAGTGATGTCTCTCAGGGGTCAGTGCTGGCACCAGTGCTGTTTAACATCTTTGTCAGTGATATGGACAGAGGATTCAAGTGCACCCTAGCTGCGATGAAGAGATGGGGAGCAGCTTGGTGCAAGCTAAGTTCCGTTTATTGTATGTTCAGCACTTGGTTATATACCTTAATGTACAAGCTAAAAGATCATGCCAAATCCTGGTTGGTCATTAAGAGAGATCTCAGTACAGACATCAAGACAGACCTGGTACCTTAGCAACTGGATCAGCAAGGATTAACAAAACCCCGCAAGTTCATGCTTTACATTGTTGCATCTCTTGCAATGTTCTCTAAGGTCATTTTGACCCTCTATGTTACTTGACTCACTGCTTTTCCACTTACACATTCTGAACCCATGGCTTATGTTCCAGTGTGTCAAGATCAAGCAGCTGGACACCACTAAAAGTCCTACAATTCCCAACACACTTTCAGCAAGTGTGCAGATGGCACCAAGCTGTGTGGGTGTAGTTGACTTGCTAGGAGGCAGGGATCCATCCAGAGGGACGGGGACAGGCTGCAGAGGTGTGCCCAGGCCAGCCTCATGACATGCAACAAGGCCAAGTGTAAGGTCTTGCACCTGAGTTGGCACAATCCCAAGCATAACTCCAAGCTGGGTGGGGAATGACTGAGAGCAGCCCTGAGGAAAAGGACCTGGGGGTCTGGGGTGATGAAAAGCTCAACCTGAGCCTGCAGTGTGAGTGCAGCCCAGACAGCAACCCTGTGCTGGGCTGCAGCAAGAGCAGTGTGGGCAGCAGGGCAAGGGAGGGGATTCTGCCCCTTTACTCTGCTCTCCTCAGACCCCACCTGCAGTCCTGTGTGCAGTTCTGGAGCCCCCAACACAAGAAGGACATGGAACTGTTGGAGCCAGTCCAGAGGAGAGCCATGAGAATGCTCAGAGGGCTGCAGCAGCTCTGCTATGAGGACAGGCTACAAGAGCTGGGGCTCTGCATCTGGGAGAGGAGAAGGCTTTGAGGAGACCTTGTAGTGGTCTTCCAGTGTCTGATAGGGGTCTACAGGAAGGCTGGGGAGGGACTATTGACAAGAATGTGTAATGACAGGACAAGGGGGAATGGGTTTAAACTGGCAGAGGGGAGATTTAGACTGGATGTTAGGAAAGGGTTCTTTACAGTGAGGGTGGTGAGACACTGGCACAGGTTGCCCAGGAAGGTTGTGGCTGCTCCCTCCCTGGAGGTGTTCAAGGCCAGGTTGGATGAGGCCTTGAGCGACCTGCTCTAGTGGGAGGTGTCCCTGTATATGGCAGGGGGTTGGAACTGGATGACCTTTGAAGTTCCTTCCAACCTAAACCATTCTACGACTCTAATATTCCCTGTGCTTTAACTGTTCTAGAGTGCTATGAGTTCTTTTCTGATCCAAGGTTTCTCCTTTGTTTTGTACCAATCCATGTTTTCAGTTGGAGACTTCTAAGCTACTCAAGTATCTGCAATGTTATGCCTCAAACTGCTGCAAGCTATTGGCTGCACTCTTGCATGCATGTTTTGCTCAGTGGCAGGATGTGTCCTGTCCATGCCTGTAGTGCTTTACATCTTCCATCAAGAAGAGTATACAGCAACATAGGTAATGACCTGTAGTCTTAATTGTCCTCTTCCTAGCATCAGTTGGCTATTTTTATTCTCTGTCTCTCACTCCTTGATCATTTACTAGTATTTTTCCCTTGTTTGTTAGCTTAGAGAAGAGCTGCAGTAGCCTGGAGATTTCAGTTTCTTCACGTAAAAAGTATATGTTTGAGAGGGAGAAGAACAGGATGCTGAAAACTCTGCCCCTGCTTTGCTCTTGATTCTTATTGAATCTAGCATGTAATTGTGCTCAAGTTATACTTCACTTGACTCAGAATTTAGTTAACTTGACTGAAATGGCTTTGTTTTTCCCTCTTGCTTTTTCCACTCTAATAAGCAGAAGGAAGATGGTTGCTGTGAAATATGTGTGCTTTCTGTTAGGCCACAGGAACCTGCAAATCTTTCCACTAAGATTTGAAAAGTCAATCATTAAGGAGGATCAGAGAAAGGCTACTGGCTGGTCAACAGCAAGTTTATCCAATTCACTCTCTTGGTTAGGTTTATTAGGCTTCATGTCTGCTTCTTTGGAAACAGATACAGCAATTTCATCTGCTGTGGCTGTAGACTTGGAGACTATGTGCATTACCCAGGAAAAGAGTCTGCCTTCAGTTTGTGAGTTTGATCTGAATTTACTGTCGCTGAATGTGTCTTTATAGCTTCCTCTTAGCAGAACTAGCATCTCACCTTTAGTTATCCACTCTGTATCCTCCCCTTGATCCAAGGACATGTAAGTATGTATATATGTCCACAAGTACATCTCTAGAGAAAATAGTGTATTTCTCTGACCATTCAAAGAAGGAACCTGGTAGGGTGTCTCTGTCCTTGGAGGTGTTCAGGAAACGCCTGGTTGGGGCACTTAGTGCCATGGTCTGGTTGACTGGATAGGGCTGGGTTTTAGGTTGGACTGGATGATCTCGGAGGTCTCTTTCAGCCTGGTTGATTCTATGATTCGCTTCTATGATTTGGGTGTCTCAGCAGCCACATAAAGCATTAAAGCAGCTGCTGGTGAAGAAACCATTGTGGTTTGATGTACTTCTCTCTAATTACTGGTATGTGAAAGCACACAGTAAAGCACATGAGAAGATGTGGAGGATTGCTAGGATTAAAGGAATTTGGTTATGTTGGTGGAACAGAAATGTATTGGGATGGTCTGGCTGGAGGGGAGGATTCAGGATGAACAGACTGGGAAGGCAGTGGCAGGAGTGCATCCCATGAAAAGGGCTTTACTTTGTGTGATGGTTTGGGAGTTACCTGATCCCCCACTCTTATGAAATCACCCAGAC
>WAAF01004545.1:276998-292882 GCA_013400475.1 Tricholaema leucomelas
AGCAGCCACATAAAGCATTAAAGCAGCTGCTGGTGAAGAAACCATTGTGGTTTGATGTACTTCTCTCTAATTACTGGTATGTGAAAGCACACAGTAAAGCACATGAGAAGATGTGGAGGATTGCTAGGATTGAAGGAATTTGGTTATGTTGGTGGAACAGAAATGTATTGGGATGGTCTGGTTGGAGGGGAGGATTCAGGATGAACAGACTGGGAAGGCAGTGGCAGGGGAGAAGTGGCAGGAGTGCATCCAATGAAAAGGGCTTTACTTTGTGTGATGGTTTGGGAGTTACCTGATCCCCCACTCTTATGAAATCACCCAGACCAGACTCAGATGAGTGGGAAGTTAAGGAATGAAGCTTTATATTGACAGCTTAACACAATATACAAGCAAAGATTTACAATATATACAGCTACACAAGTTAAAAGTAATACAGAAACACAACAGCCCTCCCAGAAACCAGACTCCCCAGAAAGGGCTCCCAACCACCCTTCCACCTTCTTTCTACCCCTTTACCTTATCCCAGCCTTTGCCTTACATTCAAGGTGAGTTTGGAGGCTCAGCAAGGG
Organism: Tricholaema leucomelas; assembly: GCA_013400475.1. NCBI lineage: Eukaryota > Metazoa > Chordata > Aves > Piciformes > Lybiidae > Tricholaema lacrymosa > Tricholaema leucomelas. The sequence continues at coordinate 277,568 of WAAF01004545.1, forward strand.
GAATTAGATAGCAGAAGGATTAGTTACACAGAAGCAGACCAGAGCATCAACTGTGATAAGAAACACACACACACACACACTGTCTTACCTATGTTTTGTGTTCTTGTTTTCACACATTTCAGCAAGCCTATGAGTGAAGCAAACATCACCNGTGGGAAGTTAAGGAATGAAGCTTTATATTGACAGCTTAACACAATATACAAGCAAAGATTTACAATATATACAGCTACACAAGTTAAAAGTAATACAGAAACACAACAGCCCTCCCAGAAACCAGACTCCCCAGAAAGGGCTCCCAACCACCCTTCCACCTTCTTTCTACCCCTTTACCTTATCCCAGCCTTTGCCTTACATTCAAGGTGAGTTTGGAGGCTCAGCAAGGGGAATTAGATAGCAGAAGGATTAGTTACACAGAAGCAGACCAGAGCATCAACTGTGATAAGAAACACACACACACACACACTGTCTTACCTATGTTTTGTGTTCTTGTTTTCACACATTTCAGCAAGCCTATGAGTGAAGCAAACATCACCTTTGTGTCCTTTTTACAGCCTATAATCTAATTTCTCTCATTAAAATATTCCAGTTAGCCTCAAACTAGCACACTTTGACGTAGGTGGTGAGCCAGTTTGTGGCTTTTTGGGTAAATATAACTCAGTAAAATGATCATCAGTAAAAATCTTACTCCTTTTTATTCTTCTCATCTGAATACTGAGAACTGGAAGTGCTTGACATCAGTAATTGTTTTTAAAGAACCTTTTGTCTCAACTCCCTTGAGACAAGGGAACTTGAAAGGGAGTACATCAATATGAAGTATTTGCATATAATATTAAGCAACCTGCATACTAGAATTTGCAAGACTAATGTAATCTATTCCTCCCTCTGCCTTCATATTGCTAAATAACAGGGAGGAGAGAGTAGTAAAAACACAAAGATGGGAAAAAGTGAATTCAATTTTAAGGAGAAATGGCCACAAGTAAATCAGAACAATTGTGTTCCTTTACAAACTTCCTTTTTCTTTGTGTGTAAAAGAGACAAGCAAAGCTGTGAGAGAAAATCCTAACAGTGGCTAAGCAACTTCATAGAAGTGCAGATTGTTCTTAAGGACCCTGTTATTTTGCCTTGAGAGGGGAGGTATTGGTATGTGAAATGTGTTCTGCTTAGATCAGAAAGATGTTCCATAAAACTAATACTCTTCTTAGGAACTTTATGGATGGCACAAAAATGGTAGCTAAATAGGTGTTTATTCCAAATCTTGGTCAACATTTTAAACCTCAAGCACACAAAAGGACTAACATCATTCTGTCCCTTGGTAGAAAGGATATTTGACTTAAGTGAGGTCAAACTGTATAAAGTAGGAGAATTCATTTGTGCTAATATACAGGAATGGGGGTTTCTGCATTGCAGATAGATAGATTTGTGCATTGCAGATTATGTCAACCAACTTGGCAGATTAAACCTCCTCTGTGCTCCTGTGAGCTGAATGTAACTTTCAGAAATGTTCAATATCCAGAAATTCTCATTAAAGTTCATACAGGTCTGTTGTAAAGGCAGGGAATTAACGTGGCCGAGTCAGGAAATATCTAAAAAAGGAATTATTTTATTTTCCTGGAACCCTGCCCCCAAAACTCTATACAAAAATTCATTTCAGTTTAATTAGCAGGCTCAGTTCGATCGAGAATATCTTAAAAAGGATATTAGAGATAAATTTGGCTATTTAGGAAGTCAGGAAATGGGAAAGGCTAAGCTATAAACACAGCTTTCCCCCACTATCAATCAGGCTGAGCAGAAGTTAAGCCAAAAGCTTACTCATGGATGTAAGCAAGCACTCAACAAAGATCCCTGCTGGATTCTTTCTGCAGGAGCAGCCTGTGATGTTACTGGTGATATCTAATAATAGAGATCTGTGCCACAGAAGTCTGAGACGAGTCAGAGAGCTGCCAAACTCGCAAGTGTCTTGAGCACTTCTTCCCTAGTGGGATGGTCACAGGACGATATTGCCCTCACAACATGAGGGGAGAGCCAAAATTGTTAGGGTCCCCCTGTCTGGGGAGCAGTCAGCAATTAGCTACTGAGTAGGGTCTGGGAGAGGGCGGTCCAGGTGCTGCTGGCTCTCTTTCTCAGAAGGACCTGAGGCTCCTTAAGCCTGTCGGCTTCCGCAAGAGTGCTTGGAGTGGGGGAGCTGTCTGAAGCAGGGATGGTCCAGTCACGGCAGGAGCTTGTCCTTCGCAGTGCCAGGGGACTATCAAGGTGGGAAGAACCCCCTATATTTATACCTCCTCCTAGACAAAGTATCAATTTACCATTTTCTAGGTGTAAAAACACGTCCAGTCACCAGCCCGATTTCAGCGCAAGCATCTGCACGGGTCACCTCATGTGCCATGAGGACCCTTTGCTGTTGAGTTGGCCTGTCTTCTAGGCTGCATGGAAGAGGGAGAGACAGGGGGCTTATACCAATGTGATGCATAAAGGTCAATCCATTTATTGAAGCTAAGTGTGATACCTATAGAGTGGAGTTTGGTACAGGGGCCTGTACTTTTGATAGGCTTACCTAGGCAGAAATGGGCTGTCCACATGCACAGAGGCAGACCTGACCAACTGCCCCCCTTAATCCCCCTTTGCAGCAGCTTAGCCACAGCATTGCTTGTTCCCAGGGCTGACCAGCCTGCTCTCCTTGCACAGCTCAGCTACAGATAGCAGCTTCTCTGCCAGCCTCCCAAGGCCACCCCTCTGCAGCTGTGCCTCCTTATCAGTTCAGTTACTCAATCCTGCTTACTCTCCTCATTTTCTCAGCCTATTCAGTTCTGCCCAACCCTGGCACTTTGCCCTCCCCCCTTCAAGCCTGCAGGGCTGGGGGGTGGAAACAGTATTTTTGCAACTTTCCTCTCCCGTTCAAACCATGGAAATTTGGGGTATTCAGGACAAGGTCTCTTTCATGGAAATATGAGAAGATAATATATACAGAAGATAATCTATATGGCAGTACAGCAAGCTGGAAATTGATTCTTAGCATCTTCTTTACTGATGCTAGATGCTTGCTTTATAAAAATAAATAAAAGGAGAGAGGCATGAATGGTGTTTAAAAGAAATCACAGGCTTGTCTGGTGTTATGTAAGAGCAATTGATCCTTGGGAAGTGATTACCTCTGTCATTCAGCCAAGGTCAGTGGTACATTCATTAATAGCTAGATCAAAGACAAAAGCAAGAACTAAAAGAATATCTTAAGTCCAAGTCAGTTAGAGCAGAAAAATGGGGGAAAAAAGAGTGAATGACAAAAGAAAAGTAAGGTGGTGGAGTCGCCATCCCTGGAGCTGTTCAAAAAAAGCCTGGATGAGGCAATTAGTGCCATGGTGTAGTTGATTGGACAGGGCTGGGTGATAGGTTGGACTGAATGAGCTTGGAAGTCTTTTCCAACCTGGTTGATTCTATTACTTTTTTTGCATTAGATGTGATCCTTTCTGTGATAATTTTCATTATTAAAAAGTCTCTCCCAAACTGCTTCCAAAAGAGCCTAGGAAAATAAAATCTTGGTTGTGTTAGAATAGAATAGAATCTGTAGGCTGTAGCCAGGTGGGGATGGTCTCTTCTGCCAGGCACCCATGGACAGAACAAGAGGACATAGCCTCAAACTGTGGTAGGGCAGGTTTAGGCTGGATGTTAGGAAGAAATTCTTCATGGAAAAAGAGATTGCCCATGGGAATGGGCTGCCCAGGGAGGTGGTGGAGTCCCCATCCCTGGAGGTGTTTGTAAAGAAGCTGGATGAGGCACTTAGTGCCATGGGTTTAGGTAACTAGAAGAGTTAGGTGGTAAGTTGGACTTGATGATCCTAGAGGTCTTTTCCAACCTGGTTGATTCTGTGATTTTTTATTTAAATGGCAATGGCTATTGTATGGGGGTCAGAAGGAAATGTGGCTACATTAGAGCTGTCAGCTCTCCTTACTGGAGCACTCTCTGTATTCATTTTTCAAGTGTTTAATAAATCATAGGGGCTGTTCCTCCTTTCTAGTTTGTAGTCATCCAGCTGCACGGAAGTCAAGGGAAAGTACTTCTCATTACCGTGGTGTACATGAAAAGAGAGCAGTAGATGCTCTTTCAGCATCTGGTAAGCAGTTACTTTTCCTAGGCTGAACCCCACCAAAATAAAACAGCAGTAGGTAAATGGCCTCTGTCTAAAATTCTTGATGCACCAGGAAGAGATTTTTGTGGGTAGCTGTGAATTTTGAGTCCAATTCTGTTTACAGTTCTTTGTGTAAATCAGACATTACTCTAATTTGGTTTGCTTGTTGTGCTAGTTTGAGCCTAGCTAGCATGTTTTGGTGAGAAGAACTAGATGATAGGCTGTAAAATGAAAACAATGGTGAGGTCTACTTCCCTCACAGTCTTGCTGAGATGTATACAAAAGAAGAAAGGCAAAACAAAGATTAGGGCATTTGCTTCTTCTCCTCGCTGGGGAACTTTGCCTGCTGGGGAGCTCGTGGCTGCTGGCTGGACTCCATCTTGCTTTCTAACCTCACCCTCCTTTGCTTGGCTGCTTCACCTTGCTTTTAACCCTTTTGGCCGAACCTCCATTCTTCCTTAGGACTGGGGTAAGGTTGAGAGGGGTAGGGGGAAGGTGAGGGGTGGTTGAGAGCCCCTCCTGGGGACTCAGGTTTCTGGGAGGGGAATTGTGTCTGTATTACCTTTTTACCTTGTATATTTCTGTCTATAACTGTATATACTGTGAATATCTGCTTGTAAATTGTGCCAGGTGTAAATATAAGCTTCATTCAAATTTCCAGAGCCGACTGAGTCTAGTCTGGGTGATTTCTAAAAGTGTGGGGGGCGGGGGACACCCAAACCATCACACTTGTTTAAAGACTGATAGGATAATTTCATCTTTTAGCTCTATTACACAGTCTTCTTTTGAGGGTCTGTATGGAAGTATTAAAACTAAGTGAGATGGCTTGAATTTGCTAGGAAATGCAGTGTCCTCCTTGCAAACCTCTGAAGCTTCTGATGTGTGCATAAGTAATTCTGCTGGGTTCCAAGATGCTATCCTTCCCGAGGTAGACATAGACAACTGCATGATTAAGGCAGCCATGGAGTGCAGCATAGAATCATAGAATGGTTTAGGTTGGAAGGAACCTCAAAGCTCAGCCAGCTCCAACCTCCTGCCATAGGCAGGGACACCTCCCACTAAATCAGGTCATTCAAGGCTTCATCCAACCTGGCCTTGAACACCTCCAGGGAGGAAGCATCCACAATCTGCCTGGGCAACCTGTGTCTCACCACCCTCACTGCAAAGAACCCTTTCCTAACATCTAGTTTAAATCTGCCCTCTGCCAGTTTAAACCCATTCCCACTTGTCCTGTCCTTGTCAGTAGTCTCTCCTCAGCCTTCCTGTAGGTCCCCTTCAGATACTGGAAGGCCACTCCAAGGTCTCCTTGAAGCCTTCTCCTCTCCAGGCTGCAAAGTCTCAACTCTAGTAGCCTGTCCTCAAAGCAGAGCTGCTGCAGCCTTCTGAACATCTTTGTGGCCTCCTCTGGACTGGCTCCAGCAGTTCCATGTCATTCTTGTGTTAGGGGCTCCAGAACTGCACACAGGACTCCAGGTGGGGTCTGAGGAGAGCAGAGCAAAGGGGTAGGATCCCCTCCCTTGCCCTGCTGCCCACACTGCTCTTGCTGCAGCCCAGTACATGGTTGCTGTCTGGGCTGTCAAGCATCTCAACTTGGGAAACAAGCAACAATTTTGCACTGAACTGAAGTGGACTTCTAGGGTGTACCTTAGCCAGCACAGGCTGACTACTCTTAACTTCAATAGGGAAGGGAACTCCGCAGTTCTCATGGATGAAAAATTCACTGGGCTTCTCTAAGAGAAAATGTGGAGTAGAGGCACTGCTGTGAAATTCAGTGCTGACAACTTTGAGGAAAAATAGAGAAGTGTTTACAAGAAATATTTTAAAGCTAATTAGAATGGAAAGCAGTTTCTAAATCTGGCACAGGAAAGTGGTCTGCTGAACATTTTTTTTTCCTTCTTCTTTTCCCATTTATCAAAGGGCTTCTTTGTCACATTGCACATCTGCAGCCTTCAGAACAGATTTTGGCAAAAGTACTCAGCAGCACTGTGAGGGGGCAGACCCTGACTGGATGCCAAGTGCCCATCAAAGCTGCTCTATCACTCCCCTCCTCAACTGCACAGGGAAGAAAAAAACGTATCTAGAGGCTTACCGATGGAGATAAAGCCAGAGAGAGACCACTCCCAATTACCATCATAGGCACAACAGACTCGAGTTTATTACCAAAAAGATCAGAATAGAGGATTGAGAAATAAAAGAAATTCTTAAAAACATCTTCTTCCTCACCCCTCCCTCTTCCTAGGCTCAACTTCACAATTCTCAGCTTTCTCCCTCCTGTGCAGTGGCACAGGGGGAGGGAGTGAGGGTTGTCTCATCAGAACTCCTTACACACCCCATGCCAGAGCATGGGGTCCCTTCCACAGAAGTCCTCCATTATCTTGTCCAAAATGAGTCCTTCCCATGGGTTGCAGTGTGGGTCCTTTCAGTTACAGAGTGCTCCCATGTGGGTTCCCTGTCACAAGTAAACCTGCTCCAGTGTGGGCTTCTGTCTCAAGTGCTCCACAGTTACCATCAGGAGCCTGTTCCAATACAGACTTCCCATGGGGTCACAGGCATATTACTGCACCAGCATTGGGCCATCCATGGGCTTCAGGTAGATATCAACCTTCATGGCAGCCAACTGTGTGCTGGACTGTAGCAAGAGCAGTGTGGCCAGCAGAGCAGGAGAGGGGATTCTACCCCTTTGCTCTGCTCTTCTCAGACCCCACCTGGAGTCCTGTGTGCAGTTCTGGAGCCCCCAGCACAAGAAGGACATGGAACTGTTGGAGCCAGTCCAGAGGAGTCCATGAAGATGCTCAGAGGGCTGCAGCAGCTCTGCTATGAAGACAGGCTACAAGAGTCAGGGCTCTTCAGTCTGGAGAGGAGAAGGCTTTGAGAACTTATGGCCTTTCAGTATCTGAAGGGGAAGTACAGAAAGGCTGGGGAGGGACTATTGACAAGGTCCTGTAATGACAGGACAAGGGGTAATGGGTACAACAGGGTAATCATGACGATGATTTTCTCCAGGCAAAGGGAGATGTTTTAAACTGGCAGAGGAGACATCTAAACTAGATGTTAGGAAGACATTTTTTCCAGTGAGGGTGGTGAGACACTGGCACAGGTTGCCCAAGGAGGTTGTGGCTGCTCCCTCCCTGGAGGTATTCAAGGCCAGGTTGGATGAGGCCTTGAATGACCTGATTTAGTGGGAGGTGTCCCTGCCCAAGGCAGGGAGTTGGAACTGGATGAGCTTTGAGGTTCCTTCCAGACTAAACCCTTCTATGATTCTGTGGGGTGCAGGGGCACAGTCTGACTCACTATGGTCTTCCCCATAGGCTGCATGGTTCCTGGAGCACCTCCTCACCCTCCTCCTTCACTGACTTTGGTGTCTGCAGAGTTCTCTCTCTCACATACTCTCACTCTCCCTGGCTGAAATTGCTGTTGTGCACTAATTTTTCTCCCTTCTTATATATGATGTCTCAGAGGCACTGCCACTACCACTGATGGGTGCATCCTTGGTCAGGTTTAGGTCTGTCTTGAAACTGGCTGGCACTGGCTCTATGAATTGTAGAGGAAGCTTCTAGCAGCTTCTTAGGATGCAGCAGCTTCTGTGAGTAGCAAAACCTTGCTTTGAAACGCCAGTGCAGTAACCAGAGGGAAGAACCTTAGGTACTTCCTCTGGATAGACAAAAGTCAACCTGTACTAATTCCCATTGCTCAGGCAGCATGGTGCTTTGAACACTCTGTAATGGAAGCTTCTATTATGTGACAGGGGTTGCAGACATCAGCCTGTGTCATTCCTTGATGGGCCCCAAAAATATAACAGGAGAAATGATTGAAGAATAAATAGTGGGAACCGAGTAGCTCCACTAGCCCAAATTATCTCTTTGCCTTAGCCAATTTGTGGCAGGTGAAATCCCTCCTTCCCTGGGCTTAATGAGTTTCCCAAGGCTTTTCTCTGTGCGTTCTGTTTTGGATTTCAGTCTCAGGGATGTTGGTGACTTTTTGTTCTGCATTCATTAGCATGGTCTCATAATTTCAGAGGGAGAAGCAAACCAGGAACAATCTTGTGCCAGGCTCCTCAGTGCAGTGAAAGAAAGCCTGCTCAAGCCTTTAGATGCCAAGGCATGGTTTGCATGGAGGTTGTGTTTGGTTGGCTTTGACCTGGTGAAAACCACTATGTTGAATTAGTTAGGTGTCAGCTGTTGCCAGTCTCCAGAGAGTATTCCCTATTACTTGTGGTTAGATCAGATGTAAGAAAGCCAAGAAGTGCCTGCATCTTAATGCACATCATCTCCCTGCCCACACAATTATGGTTTAAAGAAAAATGTAAAGGCTATGTTTTAACAAGGCCAAGTGCCAGGTTCTGCAAGAGCTCAAGGCTAGACCATGGCACCAAGTGCCACGTCCAATCCTGCCTTGAACAGCTCCAGGGACGGCGACTCCACCACCGCCCTGGGCAGCCCATTCCAGTAGCCAATGACTCTCTCACTGAAGAACTTTCTCCTCACCTCAAGCCTAGTTTGATGCAAATAGGAATATTTTAGTGAGAAAATTAGATGGCAGGCTGTGAAAAGGAAACAGTGGTGATGTCTGCTGCGCTCATAGGCTTGCTGAGATGTATAAGAACAAGAACACAAAACATAGGTAAGCCAGTGTCAGTATGTGTGTCTTTGTCCCAGTTGGTGCCCTGGGCTGCTTCTGTGTGACTAATCTTTCAGCTTTCTAATCCCCCCTTGCTGATCCTCCAAACTCACCTTGCACTTAAGGCAAACTCTGGGATAAGGCAGAGGGCGGAAAGAAGGTGAAAGGGTGGTTGGGAGCCCCTCCTGGGCACTCTGGTTTCTGAGAGGGCTGTTGTGTTTGTCTAATACTTTTAACTTGTATATTTCTGTATATAGCTGTAAATATTGTAAATCTCTGCTTGTATATTGTGCTAAGCTGTGGATATAAACATTCCTTAACTTGCAGCTGTCTGAGTCTAGTCTTGGTGATTTCGTAAGAGTGGGGGGAAAGGAAACTGCCAAACCATCACAATTTTCAACATTAAAAGTTTATCCTCTCCCTTAAGAAATTTTGTACCTTTCTAATTTTCAGTAATGTAAAAATATAAATCAAACAGAGCTTGCTCTTTAGCTTTCCTTACTGTTTATCATTCCTGCCTTGTGACAGATAACATCAAGATTTAAGCCTTGCCTAAAGGGCCACTAATCTGTTTGCTCTTGATCTCTATACCTGTTTCCAAGAGGCCAAAATGCTGACTGAGGCTGCTAGAATTCTAAGTTGTTCTTTGCTTTGCTTTTTCAATCCCTGAAGAGTACAGAGCCTCCTGCTGAGGCAGTTCTTTTTATAGTCTATCCTGTATTAAAAAGTAAGCTGCATTTTACGAGACTTCTGTTTTTAAACAAACAAAAACGTGCCCTGAGCAGAGGAATAGTGTACAGCAGTGTCGTCATGACAGCGATTCTCTCCAGGCAAAGGGAGAGGCTTTAAATAGGGTCCTTTGCTGTTCAAGACTCTGCAGTCATTAGAGTGGGAGGCTGATACAGTTAAATTTGAATTCTAGAAGTGTGTGGAGTTTGTGTGTGTTAGGAGGTATCTTTGCTGGTTTTGTCTGTGACATGTGTGAAACTCTTCCTGTGGCTCTCGGGGTGGCTCCGCCTCTCCTCCTTCCCCCCCCCGCGGTGGCTCCGCCTCTCCTCCTTCCCCCCTCCCCGCGGTGGCTCCGCCTCTCCTCCTGTGGTGGTTTGGGTGTTCCCTGATGCCCCCACTTTGGCAATCACCCAGACTAGACAGAGCGGCTCTGGAAATGGAATGAAGCTTATATTTACAGCTTAGCTCAATACACAAGCAGATATTTACAGTATATACAGTTACAGACAGAAATAGACAAGGGAAAAGGTAATACAGAAACACAACTCCCCTCCCAGAAACCTGAGTCCCCAGGAGGGGCTCCCAACAACGCCCTCACCTTCCTCCCACCCCTCTCAACCTTACCTCAGTCCTGGGGAAGAATGGAGGTTCAGCCGAGGGTTTAGGAAGCCAAGTGGGTTAGTCCAAAATGGAGGGTGTGATTAGGAGAGAGATACAGTCCAGCCAGTTCCCCAGCAGCAGCCCAAGTGAGTGAAGGTCTGAGTATCTTATCTATGTTTTGCTTTCCTTTTTTACACATCTCAGCAAGCCAATGAGTGAAGTAGACATCACCACTGTTTCTCTTTCACAGCTTGTAATCTAGTTCTTCTCACCAAAACATAGAACCTAGCTTCAAACTAGCACACCTTCCTTCAGCAGTGGCTCTTTCTCTCCTTCTGCAGTGGTTCCAAACATCACAACTCCCCCTCTCCTCCAAGGTTTCACTCAGAATAAACTCAGCCAGCTGAAAGTTAAGAAATGAAGCTTTCTGTATTAACAGCTTAGCAGAATTTACAAGCATACATACACAGTGTATTACAGATATTTACAATCAGATGCAGTAATATACAAGTTTAAAGTAATACAGATAGACGAGCCAATGGCATCCTGGCCTGGATCGGGAGCAGTGTGGCCAGCAGGACAAGGGAGGTTATTCTGCCCCTGTACTCAACACTGGTTAGGCCACACCTTGAGTGCTGTGTCCAGTTCTGGCCTCCTCAATTCAAGAGAGATGTTGAGATACTGGAATGTGTCCAGAGAAGGGCAACAAAGCTGGTGAGGGGCCTGGAGCACAGCCCTGTGAGGAGAGGCTGAGGGAGCTGGGGGTGTGCAGCCTGCAGAAGAGGAGGCTCAGGGCAGACCTCATTGCTGTCTACAACTACCTGAAGGGAGTTTGTAGCCAGGTGAGGGTCAGTCTGTTCTACCAGGCAACCAGCAATAGAACAAGGGAACACCGCCTCAAGTTGTGCCAGGGAAGGTCTAGGCTGTATTATAGGAGGAAGTTGTTGTCAGAGAGAGTGATTGGCATTGGAATGGGCTGCCCAGGGAGGTGGTGGAGTTGCTGTCCCTGGAGGTGTTGAACAAAAGCCTGAATGAGGCACTCAGAGCCGTGTTCTAGTTGATTGGCTAGGGCTGGGTGATAGGTTAGACTGGATGATCTTGGGGGTCTCTTACATCCTGGTTGATTCTGTGACCCTTCCCAGCAGTCGGAGTACCCAAGAGGGAGTCTCAACCACCCCTCCACCTTCTTTCCACACTTTCCCTTACCTCAGAATCTCTCTTACATGCAGGGTGAGCTGGAAAGGTCAGCAAAGGGTGTTAGAAGCAGAATTATTAGTTGGTAAATGTGCAAGGTCAAGCAGGAGTATTAATACAGCAATAGCCAAACAGAAACTGTCTTATATTGTTTGTGTCCCTGTTTTTGTATGTCTGTGACATATAAAAACACTTTGGAAATCACCCAGATTAGACTCAGCCAGCTCTGGAAATTTGAATGAAGCTTATATTTACAGCTAGCACAATAGACAAGCAGATAGTTACAGTGTATACAGTTATATACAGATATCTACAAGGTAAAAGTTAATGCAGAAGCACAACAGCCCTCCCAGAAACCTGAGTTCTCAGGAGGGTCTCCCAACCACCTTTCCACCTTCTCCCACCCCTCTTAACCTTACCCCATCCCAAGGAAGAACGGAGGTTCGGCCAGGGGGTTAGGAAGCAAAGTGGATTAATCAGAGAGATGGTAGAAAGGCTAGAGAGAGGAATGCAGCCCAGAGCTCCCAAGCAGAAGTAGTGCCTTATCTGTGCTTGGATTCTTGTTTTTATACCTCTCAGCAAGCCTGTGAGTGAAGTAGACATCAGCACTGTTTCTGTTTCACAGCTTGTGATCTAATCCTTCTCACTAAAACATACAAGCTAGCTTCAAATTAGCACAGTGTCCCAACAGAACAAATGGATGATACAGACATCACCTTCTTTACTTTTCACACACAATAATCTAATTTCTCTCATTAAAATATTCCAGTTAGCCTCAAAGCAGCACACTGAGGAGGTGTTAGGCATTGACCAAATCTTTTCTTACTTTTGACTGTGTGTGAATCCATCTCTTACCTTGTGGAACTAGGTTATGCTGAAGATGCTACCTTGCATTCCTGGCTTTTCTGGGGATTTGGGTTCTTCTTTATTTTCCTGCAATGCTGAGAAATGACCTCAGGATATGGAACTGCTGGAGCGGGTCCAGAGGAGAGCCACGAAGATGCTCAGAGGGCTGCAGCAGCTCTGCTATGAGGACAGGCTGAGAGAGTTGGGGCTCTGCAGCCTGGAGAAGAGAAGGCTTCGAGGAGACCTTAGAGTGGCTTTGCAGTATCTGAAAGGAGCCTACAGGAAGGCTGGGGAGGGACTCTTGACAAGGTCTGGTAATGTCAGGACGAGGGGGAATGGGTTTAAACTGGCAGAGGGGAGATTTAGACTGGATGTTAGGAGGAAGTTCTTTGCAGTGAGGGTGGTGAGACACTGGAAGGGGTTGCCCAGGGAAGTTGTGGATGCTTCCTCCCTGGAGGCGTTTAAGGCCAGGCTGGATGAGGCCTTGAGCAACCTGCTCTAGTGGGAGGTGTCCCTGCCTATGGCAGGGGGTTGGAGCTGGATGATCCTTGAGGTCCCTTCCAACCTAAACCATTCCATGATTCTGTGACCTCTTTTTCCCACGTCCTAGTGGAAGGGAGCATAACGAAAGCAGAATCCACATAGCTCTCTAGACCAGAAGACTGTTTCATTTTCCCTCAACAGCTTAAGGCTGGGTAAGATTGAGCAGGTGACAACAGCGGCTTGTAGACAGTAAGAAAAACTAGAGTCAGCTAAATGCTAGTTTCTTACAAGAGATTACTAATGGTACTTCTGGTTCACCTTTGAGGGGTATTGAGCCCATTGCTGATCACTGCTAGCTGAAGATAGTGACAGTTTCCAGATTGGTGGTCTAGCTACTGTATATTGTCCCAAAGATGACCACATTTCCAGAATCCAAGAAATTACTCATGTGTAAATAACTTGTAAATAATGTTGGGGTTTTCAGCTTTCTCTAGAAAGGGTTATTTGGAGGACTGGATGATCTTGGAGGTCTCTTCCAACCTGGTTGATTTTATGATCTGTTTAAATACACCTTTATTGTTACAAGAGTTCCTAACTGAGCTCTGTGTGTAGCCAGTTTTTTTTCCTTAGAACTCTGCATGCCTTTTAAACTCCTTAGACTTACTTTGGAATGTTTTAGCTTGCACAGGTCTGCAAGAATTCCACCTGCCTTTCATCCTAACCAGAGGTTAGGATATAGTTAGGGTGTGCTGGCATAGAATCATAAAATCAACTAGGTTGGAAGAGATCTCCAGGCTCATCCAGTCCAACCTAGCACCCAGCCCCAGCCAATCAACCAGACCATGGCACTAAGTGCCTCATCCAGGCTTTTCTTCAACACCTCCAGGGACGGCGACTCCACCACCTCCCTGGGCAGCCCATTCCAATGCCAATCACTCTCTCTGCCAACAACTTCCTCCTAACATCCAGCCTAGACCTCCCCCAGCACAACTTGAGGCTGTGTTCCCTTGTTCTGTTGCTGCTTGCCTGGCAGAAGAGCCCAACCCCACCTGGCTACAGCCTCCCTTCAGGTAGCTGCAGACAGCAATGAGGTCTGCCCTGAGCCACCTCCTCTGCAGGCTGCGCATCCCCCAGCTCCCTCAGCCTCAAGCCTAGTACTAGGGTTTTTTTCATACTAACTTTCTCTTAAGGTTCCTGGAGGTCTAACAGACTTGAGATAATGCACCAGCTCTGTAGGATGTGGATATGTGTTTCAGAAGTTCACAGAGAGACACTTTCATTGCTTATCTTTGTTCCTAGACGGATGGAGCCTTTGTTGTAATGAAATATGAGTGAGCATGCTTTGACCGTCGTGCTGACTCAGGTGCAGGACCTTACACTTAGATGTATGAAATTCAACAAGTCCATCTCCACACTCTGGAAACACCTTGTCATGTGGTGGTGGTGGCAACAGGATCTGAATCTCTGAAAACTGAGAGCTATGGTATGTGAATTTCATTGGGATTCTGAACTTGAAAAACACCCCTGGAGATGAGAGGCCACTGTTCCATAGAAACATAGAATCAAGCAGGTTGGAAGAGACCTCCAAGCTCATCCAGTCTAACCTATCACCCAGTCCTATCCAATCAACCATGGCACTAAGTGCCTCATCCAGTGTCTTCTTGAACACCTCCAGGGATGGCAACTCCATGTGCTGGTATACACAACTCTCCAGGGATTCATTATTTTTTCTGGTACTGGTGATGAGATTTAACAAGGCCAAGTGCAGGGTTCTGCACTTTGGCCACAACAACCTCAAGCAGTGCTACAGGCTGGGGACAGAGTGGCTGGAGAGCAGCCAGGATAAAAGAGACCTGGGGATACTGGTAGCTAGTAAGCTGAAGATGAGACACCAGTGTGCCTGGGTAGCCAAGAGAGCCAATGGCATCCTGACCTAGTGGTAATTTGGTGGCTGATAGGTTGATGGAATTCCAGACAATGCAGACATTTAACCATCTGCCTCATTTACTTTCAATTGAATAAGCTTTGCTGAGTTCAACTACATAATTTTGGAAGAGTAGGCTGTAGAGAGAAAGCTCCAAATGTTGGTTTACTTATTTACAAACCAAAATATTGTGCTTCAAGTATTTACACTTTAATCAGCTGTTAAAATGCAGCTTTATACCTGATTGCAAATTAAGATGTGTATAATTAGCGATGCCCAGCCTTCCAACAGTCATTACAAAATATATATATATAATCTTTAAAAGTTGTATTTTTGAAGGTAAATCAGTAGTTTTTCTGCTTTTGGTGGCAAACTTTCCTGCCAGTGAGAAAAGAGGGCTGCACAGCAAGTTGTTAAAAGGTGCAAAGACGATGGTGATTAATGTGGGTTATTATATAAGTGCTGGACTAGCATTCATAACAGAATCAAAGGTACAGAAGGAATTAAACTCAGGTTTAATTTTAATTACAAATTACCTCATTTACTCAATCCCCTACCACACCTGCCTGCTCAATGGTTATTGTCAGGACAGGCTGAAAGAGTTGGGGCTCTTCAGCCTGGAGAAGAGGAGGCTTTGAGGAGACCTTAGAGTGGCTTTGCAGTATCTGAAGGGAGCCTACAGGAAGGCTGGGGAGGGACTATTGACAAGGTCTGGTAATGTCAGAATGAGGGGGAATGGGTTTAAGCTGGAGGAGGGGAGATTCAGACTGGATGTTAGGAGGAAGTTCTTTACAGTGAGGGTGGT
>WAAF01004546.1:0-80667 GCA_013400475.1 Tricholaema leucomelas
CAGTTGAAAGTGCAGAAAATGAGAGTCGTCTCTAGGAGGCTTCTTCATTTGGGAACTGTGTAACTCTGAAGTCACCTGGACCCTTTGCAGTATCTCAGATCATGTCACTGCAGACCAAGTAGAACATTCTGTGATGCTGAAGGTACTTTACTGCACCGACCCATAAAAAAACCCTTGAGGTTCTTCTATCATTGTGCTGGCTGTATACATTGCAGTCATTTGTTTGACTTGTTACTTTCAATATTTTGTGCTTTTCATTTGTCATATTTTTAACTGGAAGTAGGTCGATTAATACACAGGGACACCCCCCTTTCCTTTTGGCAGATTTGTCTGTTCAGTGCATATTGCATTTTTTTAAGCCATATTAAAATCTTGAATAAAATGATTTGATTGCAGCTCTCAATGATGAATGTATATGTGAAGAAATCTGTAGGGGATTATCATCCATGCATGCAGTCATTCCTTATGACTTTATATAATACTTGAGCTTAATTAAAATATTACAGTTTTATCTACCTCTTGAAAAAGAGTTACTCCTAAATTCATTCCTTCAGGTCAGACCAGATAATTTTTGACTAGACTGTGGTGGCAACAGTACTTTGTATTACACAGAAGAGCCTATAAATGCCTTTGATCTATCAGAAGTCAACATTTTAGATGAATCTGTTCTGATAGGATGTGCTTATATACTGTAATCTAGATGTAATGTTAAACCTTATCAGCAAATTATGCATAAAGGAGATAACTCCAGATCTTCTCACTAAATTATATAGAGTACATTTTCCTGAAGACTCACCATTGACATCACTGGAGGAATGAAACATAGCAACAAGGCTATGCTGTGGAAACTGTAAGATATTTGATCTTCATTAGTGAAATTTTTATTCTTCCTTTGATGTTTACTCACCACAGAGTTGATTTAATTAAAAAAGTAATTATGTTTTTGCATCTTCACTCTCCAAAGTGGATGAAACCTCTAAGGACATTTAGGGAAAATCATATAATGCTTTTGGTTGGAGGGGCTAGATCATCTAGTTCCACCTACCTTGCCATGAACAGGAATGTCTTGCAGTAGATCAAAGTCCTCAAAGCCCTGTCCAGTCTGGCCTTCAACTCTTCCAGGGATAGAACATTCACTGCTTCTCTGAACGACTGGTTCAAGTGTCTTGCTATCCTCAAAGCAAATAATTTCTTTCTTAAATCCAATCTAAACCTACTCTCTTGCGGTTTAAAAGCATTGCCCCTTGTCCTATCACTACACTCCCTCATATCGAGTCTCTCCCCATTTGTCTCATAAACCTTTATCTACCTAAAGGCCAGTGTGTCCTGCAGGCTGGGCTGCCCATGCCTGGCTTCTGCCATTCAAATGGCCACAGGGACAGATGCTGCTGCCCAGCTCCTGTCTGCCATGCTCACAAGGCCACCCATGGCTTCTTGCCATTGGAAGGGACTGTGTGGGCAGCTGACAGTGCCCAGCTCCTGCCTGCCTCTTTTGCAAGGCCACCCATGGATTCCTGCCATTGGAAGGGACTGTCTGGGTAGCTGATGGTGCCCTGCTCCTGCTCACCTCTCTTGTCTACCTGCTGGCTGCTCTCTGCACACGCAGCTATGGGGTGCCCAGCAGGCCCCACAGACACCCCTGAGGAGCCACATAAGTCTCACACTCCTCTCAGCAGGTGGCAAATGCCACTTTCACTGCTGCCAGTCTCAACTTCTCATGATCTGAACTAATGTAATTAGACAGACACAAACTCACAACTGCTCTCCTGAAGAGTTGTATCATGTTCACAGTGTCTGTGGACATAATATCTACCTGGACAGGATGAACTTGGAAGACTGTCCTAAAACCATCTGGAATCAGCACATAAATACATCTTACTCAGCAGAAACTAGAGGCCTTCCAGGATCTGTGGCCCTGGTGTTGGTGGTGAGTAGGATGGACAATGTAGACAAGACTTTAGTGGAAACCTTTCCAACTCACACTGTATTCAGATGATAGACAGCAAATGCTTGCTGCCATTCCTGGGAGGGGGGGGGAATTATGAAAAACTGTCCTGTGAAAGTCTTTAAGGCTGGTAATCTCCTATCACATCATCTGGAGACACACATTTCGTGTGACACATTGCATTCTGGCAGACAAAATGTGGAAGAGACTGTGGATCTCAACATACAGCTTGCTGTTGCAGGTGACCCCAGTCGAGCTGTTCCAGGAAAATGGAGCCAGTGTGGTTCAGAAACTATTCAAAGCACATGTGCCATCTGGATCCATCACACCTTTCTCTTCAACCAAGGACCGTTGCCAACTCCCTGCAAGCTGCACTTCCTGATTTAGGGCAAATGACAAGGTACACAGATAGACCTAACTATACAGAAATCACTCTTTAAAAGATGTCCTTATGCATGGCTGGCACTCCAAGCTCTGCATCTGGCACAGGAGTTCCATGTACTGGGTGACAACTAGTGGCCTCAGGGGCTGCAGCTGTGAAAGGAAATGTGCCTCACTAGAGGTAATACAAACCTCAGAAAAGCAAATATCTTCGAGGCACCTGAGGCAGACAGAGACAATTTGCTTGAGTGTGATACAAAAGGAACAGAGGAATTGGGTGATTGTGCAGGGCCAACACAGAGTGAGTGGCAGCATCTGAAGCAAAAGGTGAAAGGGATCTTCAGAGATCAAGAAGAGTATGTACAACTCCAGAAAGACTACTGAGATGTGTTATTTCTCCTTATGAGGTGGAATATGCTCTATATTTAGAATAGAATAGAATAGAATAGAACCAACCAGATTGGAAGAGACCTCTAAGATCATCCAGTCCAACCTAGCACCCAGCCCTATCCAGTCAACTAGACCATAGCTCTAAGTGCCTCATCCAGTCTTTTCTTGAACACCCCCAGGGACAGTGACTCCACCACCTCCCTGGACAGCCCATTCCAATGGCAAATCACTCTCTCTGTGAAGAACTTCCTCATAAAAGACACTTTGAGGAGAAGTCATACGTGGAGACTTGTGGAGCCATTTGGACAGAGGAAGTGAAGGAGGGTGGAATCTGAATAACTGTTGATGCTGTGAAGTTGATGTCTCCATCCAAACTGATTCCCCTGGGTTCTTTTCGACTGAGAGGCACTTTAAAATGTGACTATGTGATCCAGCAGTGGACACCCACAATAGGTCTGACAATTCCCCTCTCTAAAATACCTATCTTCCCACTGACAACAGGAGGAACCCAGGGCAGGTAGCTCATGTAGTGTTCTCTTGGAGGCAGACAAACGGATTTTGTTAAATATTCACAGAAATTCAACCTACACAGGCATGGATGAAAAAATCTGTAGAGTTCTGACCTATATTTGGCAGAAGTCTATGTACCTGAACAGATGATTGAGTCTAGGAAATGTCAGACAAAACACATTATGGTGTTACTTACGTCAAATCGACATGTTTTAGCCCTCAGCAACGAGCAGCTTGTCCATAGCTTGTGACATGAATGACAACTGATGAAACAATTTGAGCCACAGTAGTAGTTTAGACTGACACCCTTACATTTCTGGTGCAGACAGAAAGGAAGATTTCGTCCAGGTAGGTGGGTTTCTTTTCAACAATCAGAATATGAAGAAGAAGCTCCTGTGCAGGACTATAATTTCTTGTCATTAATGCAATTTATTGCCACACCCTTAAAATGCCAAGAATGCAAATGTTTCTTATTGACATAATGTAACTTTAATTCCATATATGAAGTGAGGAGAAAAATAGCTGGTGACTCTGCTTTTCAAATAGTGAAGCCAATGGCTGGTGGAACTGACAGTGTCTGGAAATTAATGTGGTGGAAATAATGTTGGAAGGATTTAATACAAAAATATTATGATCTAGGTGGTAGCCACACAGGAAGAATAAACACACAATGTGAGCTGTTTTCCTGATGGGTGAGTCTGTTAGAGGTCTTCAAACGGAAGGTGATGGTCTTCAGAAAGGATTTCTGACTTACTGCAAGCTCCTCACTGGCTGCTGTTTAGGCTGGAAATGAATATGCAGCGATTCCCTGGGCACTCTCTGGTGGGAAGGAGACACTGCAGAAGTCATGTACTTTTCATGTGGGCAGCAGTAAGACATTTGGAATTTGTGACATGGGCACTGAACAGACAGATCCAGATATTTGGGGCAGTAGTCAATAGTCTCAGTGTGAGACGCAGAAGGGGTTTACAGCTTGAGACTTGATCTCCTCAGATACACAGAAGTAATTAAACTCCTTGGAAACTGCAGAGCTGCTGAACGCTGCAGTTAAAGCCACCATGGCAGGAAGAGCTTTGGTAATTCCTGTTGACATTTCTGAATGAGTGTGATGTTGTTTTTCATCGATTATATGCTATTAATACTAGTGTAGTAAATCAGAACAGATGGTCCTTGCTCTGGTTGCAGACTCGGCATGGTTTCAAACTCCTTCTGCTCTATTTATCAAGTTGAGCATTTATCAGTTCAGCAGCCTTCATGAGTGCTTACTGTGAAGGCTGGCTTGGTTAAAAATCAACTCTTTCCCCTTCTCCTTCTCCCGTTCCCTTCCCCTTCTCCCTTTCCGTTCGCTTTTCATCTTCCTCTTTCCCCTTTTCCTGTCCCTTTCCCTTCCCCTTCCCTTCTGTTTCCTAAGTAACCCGGGAAGTTCCAAGGTGCGCCCAGCAGAGGGCGTCCTCGTCAGGCGCCCTCCGACCTACCGTAGCGCTCCGGCTTCCGACAGCCCAGCGGCAGCCCGGGTTGGGATGGGACCTCTGTCTGGGCGTGGGTAGCACCGGGAGCTGCTCTCTCTGCTGACCGGCGCCTGGCAGCTCTGCAGCTGCCAGAGGATAGCTCAGTTTCCGGTTATTTATTTATTTTTCATCCTAAGGCTCGTTTTCTGGTTTTAGTTTATTTGCCGCTGAAGGCTTGGCAGCGCTTAATCTGATGCCTCAAGTTGGAGGTAACTGCCATGGAGCAGACGTGCCAGATGGAAAGTAAATACTGAAAACGCTGGCTAGAATCGGAAACGTCAAACAGAGGGAAGCAAAAACAAGGCAGGAGGCTGACGGAGCTAACAAGGAAAGCAACTAGAAAAGCTGTGAGTAAAAGCGGTTAGCTCTGGGCAGCGCCTGGGATGGTAGGAGAGATCTGTTCCAGCAGTTTTCCCCCTCCTGTTTACCATATTGAAGAAAATCAGAGAAACAAACCCATGCAGGACACGTTCTCCTGAAACTGTTCTTGGCCAACACTAGTTTAGCCTGATAAAAATTCCAGCAATGGCAGTTCCACAGCACCCTTAAGTAACCTGCCCCAGCACCTAGTTAAATTTAAGGTAAAGCAAACTTTTCCTAACACGTTGCACTGCTTCCTGATATTTCTTTCTTTGCTGTGATTCTGCCTGTTTTCACGGGCTACTTCTTTTCTGTTTTTACCTGGCTCTTCTGAAGCTTTGAAACCCTGTATTTGGTTTCTTAAAGTGTTGCAGCAACTTGTTTCGTTTCATGTTTATCACTTGCTGATGACTCCCTTCCAAAATCCATTTTTACTTCCCCAAATCACTTCACTGATGTGCATTCGTTACCAAACTATTTGGGCCGCATACTTTCAAAGCAGCTCATTGATAGGAATTTACTGCTGTGAAGCAGAGGCAGCTGTCTGTGAACCACATCGATAAAGTGAATGCAGTAAAGATTATCCTTTTAAGAATTGACCTTGGCTGTTACACAGTCCACAGTTGCTTGCATTTTCCTGATATTAGTTATAAATTCAGGGCTGGGTAAAGGGTTTGGCAAAACATTCAAAGCTTCCCATCTTGGCAGACCGGTGAGCACCAAAACCAGATGTTCATCCTGATGTTTCAAAGAAGTAGCAAATACACTTATTGCACAATGAGCAAAGGCAACGGGAATAAAATTATTTTCAGTGCACTGTGGATACAAAAAACCCTAAGTAAAGCACGAAGTGGGAGAGGAGATGTCTTCCACTTTCCAAAGAGGCAAAGTGAAATGTTTAGATTTTTTTTTCCCTCCCCAAAAACAGAGCAAGAAAGCTCCCTTTGGCATTACATGAGTAAAAAAGAGAGAGCACTGTGCTGTTCCTTGCTGCTGGCACACAAAAGCAAAAGAGAAGATATACTTGGAAAACTTTTACATATCCTACTTTCTGACAGATTTGGAAACACCTGGAAAGTGCTTGTGGTGAGGATGGAAGTCCTAGGTGCAGATAGAAAAGGGAGCGCTTCATGACCTTAGATGTACAGTATGTGACTTTGATGTTTCTGCTTTAAAGGAAAGCACCTAAATCACTGCCACCATAAACAGAAATCAGAAGCCTTTCCACATCTGTTCAAAGAAGGAAGACTATGCCATTATCTCATGCATGCTGCCACTGCTGCTTGCAGCTCTGGTACAGGGAAGAAACATCAATTTTGTCTCATCCTCCAGGCTTTGCAATGACTTTGTAAACTATGCTTGTAACCACTTGCTACTTAAATTTTTTAGCACATAAGCCTCTGGGCTGTGTATTCCTTCTGCTTCTTGTTACTGTCAGTACTAATCCTGCCATATTGTTAAGGGACTGCATCATGGCTAAGGGCTCCACTGCATTAAGCACTGTGCCAACACCACTCAAAAGCTTCACAGCCCTCAGCTTTCCAAACAAAGTGGTAAATCTTTGAGTAATGCTTTCACTTATGCCAAAGTGACTTGGGCCCCTAAGCCAGCATTGACTTAGACTTGTATGCTTGTATGGAGAAAAGCATTTATGCCTCGCTTCATTCAGCTTCACTCAGTGCCTGTCTGTACCTCTGTGTGCTGAAGAGCAAGAGACAAGGAGACATCCATGCAAAGCTTTCTGTTCATCCTTTTACTGCTGTTGAGTTAGCTTGCATGCATGGTGGTAGTCAAGCTACCAGAGTAACTCTAGAAATACACATCTGTCTCTCCCATGCTGAAGCATTTAAATCTTTGTGAGATTTACAGTGAGAGGACAAATGTTTTGGGACAATGACTTCTGGCTTTCGCCTTCTTAATTCTTGGTTCCTAAGTCATTTATTTACAGAGCAAATCTCCCAAAGCTGACAGATTCTGATCACACTAAGATGATGAAATATATGCACTTTCCTGCCAGCTAAGGAGATAGTTCTCAGATAATCCTGCCAACTGGCAGGAGACATCTCCTGTCTCTCAGGAGATGTTTCCTAACGGCATCCCAGATGATTTTCCTGAAGGAGCTCCAGGCAGCAGCTGAGACAGGGCAAACTGGCTCCCTGATTGTCGCACCATGAGTCAAGGGCACCACAGAGCCAGTGTCCATGGCAGCTCTAGGGTCAATGCAGAGAGGTTCATTTGGGTGGCAGAGGATGGTGAGAACAACCTGGCTCCATCTCCCAGCAGCTGGAGGAAAGGCTCAGTGACACTCTTCAGATGTCTCTTCCCAGGCCATGCCATGGTGCCTAAAGTTTCCCCAGCACGCTCCTCCACCAGGAAAGCAAATTGCATGGGCATTTTTTGCAAAGATGCAAGAAGAGGGCTTCTGACACTGTCTTGAGCTGTTTTCTGTGAGTAACTGAGTCTGTTTTCCTTCACAGCTGCACATACTTCAGTGTAAGTTTATGTAGGAACACTCAGGAGCAAGAATTTCCTATCTTGACTTAATTAAAGTTACTTTAAAAAAATAAATCTACTTAAATTAAGTCAAGCTTCTTAATTTTGTCCTCACGTAGCTCTGTCCCAAAACTGCTGGAAGCATGAATCAGACCAGATGTAGTCAATTCAGCTCCAGTGTGTGTGCTGAGGAAACGCTCCTGTGAACTGATCATCTGAGGGTCTTGCAATATACTTCTTGTCAGCAGTCGCAATGAAGCACTTCAAGGCCTAAGCCACAGCAGCATGGTTGGACGACAGAATCCATAAACAGCTTGCCATGGCCTGTGTTTAAAATAGAAAATGGCTTATTTAACTTCAGGCACAAATCCCATCACAGAACTTGGCCCAGATCCACAAGAATGCTTCCTGAGGTCAGTGAGAATTCACAGTTTGAGCAGAGGTCACGGCAATGCCTGGCTTCTTGCCGGAGCATTTCATCGGAAAATAATTATGAAAGTCAAACTGGTGATGCTTACAAAGTGCCTTTAAGGACACATCAAATAAGGTATCCTGCTTTCTTCACTGGCTGCTTCTGAGAGCTGCCATTTCTTAGGCCAGTGGCTGCTCATTCTCCTAGCACAGACACAAAGGCAATCCAACTCTTAGTCCGAAAGCACAATGTCCCATACACATGCTTCCCTAAAGACAGCAAAAATCCCGGAGAAATGCAGCAACTAATATTTATGGCTACACCAGAAGTACTTCTTCACTGCTCCAAAGAAAAGAGAGAGAAGGCTGAGCAGCCAGCTTCCTCGAGACAGAATTTCAAAGCCCTGGCACTTGTCACCTACGTCTACACGTGCGTTCGCACTGGCAGACATTACCATGCTTGCTTCTGGAGCACCGTGTGAACAGATCTCTGCTGAGGAAACTCTGCTCATGGAGAAAAACCCCAGAAGTGCCACTGGCAGTATAATTTTGATTGTCTGTGGGAGCTGCTCCCTCACAGGTGTTCTTCTAAATGGTTGTAAGACTACAGCTCTGGAGATAGCACAGCCCTGGGGTTCCTTTTGAGCAGTAATTCATTCTGAAATGCGACCCGAAATGCATGCCGTAGCTTCCCTTAACCTCCTGCTGTGGAGGAGAATCCTTCCCTTTCCTTGCAGGTGCTCTTGCTGCACACCGTTACTTTCTCTTACTCCCTTTAAGTGTCTGGACAACCCTGCAGAGTGCTTTCTGAATGGCCACTAATGATGTCAGCAGCAGGATCACTTGGGAGGAGATGATAGCTACGGCGTGGAATAGGGTGGAGTGGCATTTGTTGTCTCTGTTTCTGGCACTGAAGAAGGAATGGTAGCAGTGGAGTGTCCTTAATGTGGGACTGCAGAAACATACGTTTTGTTCATATTTAATTCTAAAAAGGGAAGCTAGTCAGAGGCCACGGAAGGGAAGAGAATGAAGTGGATAATGTTTAACAACTTTGTATTTCCTTAAAGCACTTAAAATACATTCTCATCAAAGGTATGGTAGAACTTTCCAAGCTGATACTGAATCATAGAATCATAGAATGGTTTAGGTTGGAAGGGACCTCAAGGATCATCCTGCTCCAACTCCCTGCCATAGGCAGAGACACCTCCCACTAGAGCAGGTTGCTCAAGGCCTGATGTTTAAACTTGCAGTGCCTTGGTGTGTATGACACAAGTGCCACTAGTTTGGAACTTCAAGTTGCCATTATTTGCACTTTTATCTCAAATACCAAGCTGCTTTTTGTCCTTTTTTCTCTCCCCTTAAGGGGCTGAGTTTCATGAACCGTAGAGTATGTGAGAGTTTCATTTTTTAACTTGTGACAGTTTTTTGAATGCTTGTTACTGAAACTTTGAAAGCTGAGACAACATGTTAGAAAGCAACATTTCCAATAACAATTTATAATAGGTGGTAATATTGTAATATTGACCCAGATGGTGATGCTGGGTCAATAAATGGGAAACTGGGTTTCACGACAGACCTTTAAATGGCTCTTTATTTCATAAAAGTCTGTGGGTGACTCAGTTATCCTGTAGAGAGTGTAATTTTACCGTGCCATTTGTTCACTCACAAGATGGAGGGAGGGCGATTTGCAATAGCAGTCACCTGAAACTGCCTGCCGAAAGAAATCAGAGCGCTTCTTTCCGGCATCACCGTCTGGAGAGGGCTGGAGCAGCTGCAATACCCAAGGGGCACAGGAGATGGCGCCAACGCCCCAGCAGTGAGCCCGACAGTAGGAGCCAGGGTCAGATCCCTTTGCTCCCCCTCAATTTACACCTCCAAATTACCGCCGGCCACGAGGTGCTGGGGAGAAGGGAGAGCACAGAAGAGAATGTTCACTATGAGGACAACCATCGGTGCTGATGATGTTTGGAACACTCTTTGTCCCTCATTCTGCCTTTGAGAGTCTCTTCCAAGACAGGAAAAGATGTAAGAGTCAAATGATACCTGAGCTCAAAACCAATCTGTTGCTTAAGGAGATGAGTGAGTGTTGTTGCTCCTGTAGCTGGCAACAAACACACTGCAATTAACTGTTTTCAAAGTGCAAGAGGCTTGATGGAACAAGAGGAAATGGCCCCAGGTTGTGCCAGTGCAGGTTTAGGTTGGACATTAGGAGCTATTTTCTTCACTGAAAAGGTTGTCAACCTCCGGCACAGGCTGGCCAGGGAAGTGATGGATTCACTATCCCTGAAGGGATTGAAAAGATGTATAAATGAGGCACATGGTTTCATAGTGACCTGGCAGCGATGGGTTAATATTTGGACACGATGATCTTGGAGGTCTCTTTTAAACAAAATGATTCTATGATTCTAACACAGTTTGCTGCTTCTCAGGAGACCTGCAGCACTGGGAACTGAATTGGCCATTTCAAGGGCTGTATCACAGGCATGTAGACTATTGAGGGTGGCTCAGGGAAATGACAGGACCCTAGGGAACTCCTTGCTATCACTGCTTAGAAGGTTAGCAAGTTTTTCATTGCTAAAGGTGGTATAAAAACCTTGTGCAGATCCTTTTGTGAAGCCCTCGCTCAGTCAATGTGTAAAGTGTTTTGTTATCATAACCCCCACATTTATAGCGGCTTTTAAAAGCGTAATATAATTTAATAGTTAATAGCCTGGTTAGTGATGACATGAGCGAAGGGATGATAGCAAAGAAATATTAGCAAGAATATTATAATAGCAGGGGAGGAATTATGAGGACCCTGAGTGGCTCTTTCATAAACTTTTAATTTGAGGGAAGAGGTGGGTTTTTTTTCTTTTCCTTTCCCTTTTTCTTTTTCTTCTTATTTTTATTTTTCTTTCCCTTTCTCATTTTCTTTTTCTTCTTAGTTTTATTTTTCTTTCCCTTTCTCATTTTCTTTTTCTTTCTCATTTTCTTTCTCATTTTCTTTTTCTTTCTCGTTTTCTTTTTTCTTTCTCTTTTTCTTTTTCTTTTTCTTTTTCTTTTTCTTTTTCTNCCCTTTTCCTTTCCCTTTCCCTTTTCCTTTCCCTTTTCCTTTCCCTTTCCCTTTCCCTTTTCCTTTTCCTTTTCCTTTTCCTTTTCCCTTTCCTTTTCTTTTTCATTTTCCTTTTCCTTCTTATTTTCCTTTTCCTTTTTCTTTTCCTTTTCCTTTTCCATTTTATTTTTCTTTTTATTTTCCTTTTTTTCTTTATCTTTTTCTTTATATTTTCCTTTTCCTTTCCCTTTCCCTTTCCCTTTATCTTTTTCCTTTTCCTTTTCTTTTTTCCCCCTTTTCTTTACAGAAAGTGCAGGGTTCAAAATGGAAACATGTAAGATTAAATGTAAAGCTGCAAGCTGACAAGTGAGAGGTGAAGAAGTGACAGTCTTCAGAGTAACACTATTCCACATGGCAACCAGCAAGATTTTCCATTCCTGTTTTTCTTTTCAAGTGTTTCTTTCTGGTGCTGCTGAACTTCTTGCCCCCTTGAATACTCTGCTTACTGATATACAAGGCACTGCAAGCTCTTCCTCCTTGAAAGGGGCTGTTTATTCAGTGAAGTTTTTGTCAGGCCAGTTATGTACCTCCAAACCCAAGTCCCAGTGCTTTTCTTTTGCTCCCTCTTTGCAAGAAGCATCTGGATGCTGGGGCTGAACAGATAGTATACCAATACAACACACTGTGCTGCTGTGTCAACATCAGGTGCTGCAATTGGATCACCAGTGCTGTACAGCTGCAGAAAGAGAATGGTCTTGACAAATATATTGGATTTTTCCAGTGCAGAACTTGAGGAGCTGCCACGTGAAATCCCTGCTAGGCAGCAACACTACAAAGGTAAAAGAGAGCTACATAAAGCGCCACAGCAGCAAAAGGGAATCGCTCACTTTCTGGCTGAATTCAGAGGAGACCTTATTAAGTTTTACAAATATCTGAAGGTGGCAGTCTTCTTTTCAGTGGTGGCTTGTGATAGAACAAGGGGCAATGGATAGGAACACAGAAAGTTCCACCTTAACATGAGGAAAAACATTGCTGTAAGATTTATGGAGCACTGCAGTGGGCTGCCCAGAGAGGCTGTGGAGTCTCCTTCTCGGGGGACTTTCAAGACCTGTCTGGATGTGTTCCTGTGTGATGTGCCCTAGGTGATCCTGCTTTGGCAGAGAGGTTAGGCTTAATGATCATCAGAGTTCCCTTCCAACCCCTAACATTCTGTGTTTCTCTGATGCTGCAATCACCACTCTGCCTAAGTGAAGAACAGCAAAATGTATCGGATTATCAGCCATAGGAAAGCTGATGACTGACAGAGAAAAGCAATGTTAAAGGCACAGATGGGAAGCACACATCACCTCGAATTTGCTTTTTCTTTAGAGAATGACAAGTATTTAGCATTGTGCATCCCCTGGGTATCAGTGGGGAGCTATTGACTGTTAGCTGCCTGTAACATTTCAAAGCAATCACCCTGTTAGCACAATTAGAAACACACTTGATTAAACCTTTCTACACTATGAAAAGAAGTTACAAACAATAGAGCCAGAGAATTTTTCTCCTTGCCATGGATCTGCTCAGACAGCTTCAAGATCAGTTTACACACATGATCTAGGGGAGAGCTGAAGGGGTGACTCTATTGTTGAGTGAGTAAATTATGCTCCAATGCTAAATTATTTCTGCCTTCCACTGTTTATATTCCTAGTACTAAGCCGTGGAGCTTGTGTTGTTTGTGTAAACTAGAAGGGAGACTTTGCAATATGTAAGTCCTGACACAACTCAGACATTCAGTCATATTCTCAAATGGTTCCATGCTCTTTCTTCCAGAGATGATGGCACCTGGCTACACCAAATAAACCAAACGTGGCCCATTGCTAGCAAAAATACTCTCTTTCCATTCACAGGTTTTGACAGGAGAGAAGAATCATCTCACAATCTACTGTCTTGAGGTTGCCATTGACAAAACGTTTCACTAAATATTTGCAGGCATTCGATGAGGATCTAGTGTCAGATGGATTGGAAAAGGAATAGAAATGACAGAAAGACCATGAAGATTTTGGGGAGAGACTTGAAAAATTAAGATGTCTTTTCCAGATCTTTTCAACATTCCAAGAGTTGGCCAAAAAAGGGAAAGCATTTTGCATCTAAAGAATATTTTAGTAGAGAATCCAGAAATTGCTACTGGAGAGAAAAAAAAAAATCTTACCTTTGAAAACAGTTTGACTATCAAAGGAAAGAATTAGACTGTCACTTGGGCTATTAAATTCTTTGAAATATGAAGGATCCTATTGAAAGGGGTGGTGGAGATGATGGATTATACCCATTTGCTACACAGTGGCAAAGTAGATGCATAGTAGTATGCTTTCTAGCGTGCCTCTTTTTTATTTCTAGTGATTTATTGGCAGAAGGCCTGTAAAAATAATGGAAAACCAAACAAAGCAACCAGTTAGTTAAAAAAAAAATAGCATTAATACTCTTAATCTGTTCAAAAGCTGTGTTTTACTTTAAATAATATTAGTTGCTTTTTAACTTAGGGTATTGCGTGCTTTGTCTGGAGTCAGGGCAGGTACGTGGTGTTTGCATAACTCGCAGGGTACAAAGCTCTCTCTGGTATTTCTGGATGCTCAGAAGACCACTGAACCAAGACTGCATATTTATAATGCATGTTTTCTTCTTGAAGCTCATGTATATGAGCTCCAGGTTTAGCCTGGAGAAGAGGAGGCTCAGGGGTGACCTTATTGCTGTCTACAACTACCTGAAGGGTGGTTGTGGCCAGGGGGAGGTTGCTCTCTTCTCTCAGGTGGCCAGCGCCAGAACGAGAGGACACAGCCTCAGGCTGCGCCAGGGGAAGTTTAGGCTTGAGGTGAGGAGAAAGTTCTTCAGTGAGAGAGTCATTGGCTACTGGAATGGGCTGCCCAGGGTGGTGGTGGAGTCGCCGTCCCTGGAGCTGTTCAAGGCAGGATTGGACGTGGCACTTGGTGCCATGGTCTAGCCTTGAGCTCTGTGGTAAAGGGTTGGACTTGATGATCTGTGAGGTCTCTTCCAACCTTGGTGATACTGTGAGACTGTGATATATCCCTGATTGGAGTTCCTACAAATCACTCGAAGGCCTCTGTGCAGTTTAAAGTCACGCGTCAAGAGTCAGGTCTTTTGAGAGAAGCGATCTGCAGAAAACGAAAACACACTGAGCCTTTTTTATCTCCAATCTCGTCCTCTCAGCAGAAGGAAAGGCTACAAGTAGGAGAATGCAAACCCAAAAAGAAAAAAACAAAACCCAACACTGTGGAAAATGTATAGGAGGAAAAAAATACATCAAGCTTTAATATCGGCGATCTAAGTCTTTTTGGACACTCTAACGCTGAGAATTAAGAGAAGTTCTGCTGATGAGGTATCTCCACTGATGGAACAGCCTGAAAGTGTATGGACATTTAGGGGGTGCAGTCTGAAAATAATTAAAAAAAACCCAAAGTTTTGAAAAGTCCCATTTCAAAAGTCTGTTTTTACCATGAAGGATAGAAAATTACTCAAGTGCTTAATCACAATCTTCTATAGTTTCTTGGCTGCCTGCTAATATGAGCATTACCATCCAGTCTGATTTACTTGGCTCAGTTCTTCCCTTGATGACTATCCACCCTTCTGAGAACACAGGCTCCAGGAACACTTCTTCCAGTCTCTAGGACATGCCTGTTCTATGCCTGCTCTGAAGAAAAGGTTTTTTTTTTTGTTTATTTGTTTAATTTAGGTTGTCTTTTTTTGTTTGTTTGTTTTGTCTTTCTTGTCCTTTGGACTGGATGATCTTGGAGGTCTCTTCCAACCTGGTTCTATGGTTCTATGATTCAAACTGCTGACATAGGTTGTGAGATGGATGTTGCACATGCCATTTGGTTAGGTTCAAATAGTACAAGGATACTAATTGCTGAGGACTGGATATCTCTTGCATCAGGGAAGCTGAGAATAATGAGATGAAGTTTACTTTTACAATAGGTAGTAGGTCTGTGGCAGCTGAGCTAGGGACAGCATAAATTTATTAAGGCACATACTGTATTTTGTGAGGAGCAAGTGCAATGTGTGTAAGACCAAAAGCAACTCTAGTGTCTTCTTGGTCTCTTTAGCTGTTCTTTGGTAAGATTTTAGAGTTAAAGAGACTTGAACTCAGTCCATCAGATTAAAGTTGAAGCAGTCCCTCCTCTGTGCCTGCCTTTCCCTGCCTAGTTTGCTCCAGACCACCCTGCCAACACCTATGCCGTGTGGACTGGCAGACAGCTTGGACTCAGATCTACTGAGGAGGGAGTTCTGCTCTCTCCTGTTGGAGGGATTTCTGCTCTTCACTCACACTTGCTGTATGGAGCAGTGCCTTTGGTTTCAGTCCTATTTTTCCTCTCAGTCGTGCAGGAACTGAAAAGAGCAAAGGGAGCAGGCATCTTTAATTGAAGCATAGCTTTGTATTATCAACTGTAGCATAAAAATAGAGCTAAGAAGAGAGGACTTTAAGAAGCAGAATTATATCTTACATATGTGTGTGCCTGCCATTCTGATCTCAGGCAGACTTAAACTCTCTAAAATCTGTGGGCTCTTCCCCTGCTCCAGGCTGCCTCACACTTCTGGCTCTGTGTGCCTGCCTTGCTTTAAGTCTCTCACCTGCTATGTGCATCACTTTGCTAAGCTCTTTTCGTTGTGTTCACAAGAAACCCTTTTCTAGTGAGTTCAGTAGTGGCTTAAGGGTGAAACGTCTGAGTGAATATCCTTTCTGTCAGTGGACTTAGTATCTCCTGCTGTCATATCTCCTGCTTGCTCTTCCAGTATGCTGTTAATCAACAGGTTTATACAGAAATACAGCAGTAACAAGCAGACAGTCATCATCTGTTCAGAAAACAAGAGAGAGCAGCTGTGGCACAGGAACATTTGATAATGCTAACCTTGAAATTGTTGGATCTTTCTCTCATCATTCTTAAATCTGAGAAATAAAATAAGAAGACAACTCCTTTGGGCTGAATTTGGTGGTTTCCATAGTTCAGAATCTATTGTTAAATGGGAGTCTGATCTCAGCTCTTTATTTTATTAAATAGTAATTGAATGTTGAAATAGAAGCATGCAGGTAAAACAGGTGGAAGCTCTCTGGATCTGTAAGCCTAATGTTGAATTTTCTACTCTAGACTCTGCCTTCTTGACTAATGTGTATGCTTAGAGAATTAACCCTTTGATCTAACAGTAACAGCACATCTATTTAACAGTGCATCTGCTGGTTTGCCTGCTTTTACTGAACTTTTGGGACCTTGTGTCATCCAGGGAAACGTAATCTCATAGGAAGCTCTTCTGAGCCCTCAGTAATTAGAGACGTTTTAGCTAGCAGGTAACTGATATTCAGGGGAAAACAGTTTCACTGTGCAAGTAGATAGAGCTGCTGTGCATTTCTCATTCTCTTTTTAGTCTCCAATTCTTCTGCCCTTTCCAGTTATTTCTTTATTTCTAATGGAAATAAGCACAGAGTAGCTTTCTTTGCAAGACATCTTAGCAGCAATTACTTGGTTGGAAACTTAGATGGATACTTAGGAACCTTGCTTAAGTGGAATCCACGGTGGAAGACATCCAGGAAAATCTATTGGCAGCTCAGATTGTACTGAGTAGTGTTAGAAGATTTAAGTCTCTCCAGAGATGCTTAAATCTCAAGTAGATTCGGCAAATGCAGCATCTGCTGCAGCTCTTATTTAAAAAGAAGAAGTAGAAGAAGAGGAAGAAGAAGAAAGAGTTGAGTAAGTGTAAGATGCTAATAAATCATGCTAAAGTGAAATATTAATATCCATGTGAAAGGTGGAACAGGCAGCATGGAGTCTAGAAAAGGAAGAAGAGATGTACCTGAAACCATATCAGAAACAAATGTCACCAGCATCAGGCACTAGGTAATGATTTCCAAAGAGCAGGTCCCTGTACAGGTGCATGGAGCATTGGCAGTGGAACAAGAAAGGTTCAGCTGTGACTGAGAAGGAGAGAAATAATAATGAACACAATGAAAACAGTTATGTTTCAGGACTGTCATCCACATTTCTGTGCATCTGGAACATATTTTTCTTGGAGCACAAGCAGAGATAAATCCTCATTTGAAGCCCAAAGAAGTCCACAGAAGTCTTTAAATTGACTTTAGTGGGGTTTTCACCAAGCCTTTGACTGGCATGTCATGTAAACAGAAGTCTTCAATGAGAATCAGAGGAATTCTTTTGGCTTGCACTGTTGCAAGCACCTTTCCTTGCACTTTGGCTGGGGAAGCAGCAAAATCTTAATGAAAATACTTGGCTTTCTTGCAATGCAAGTGAGGCAAATGCATTAGTTAGTGAAAAACCCAACAATACCAGGGCCTGGTAAACAGCAAGAATCAGTAGAGCCTGGAGGGATATGACTCTACCAGAGCTAACCCAGGCATTCCATTTAAATGTGGATCACTTATAAATCTGGAGCCAGAGTGCCCAGTGCCAGGCATTAATAAACCCTCAGCACCCAGTCATCAGGAGGGTGCCACAGGAGGGAGCTCAGAGGTTCCGTGGTATCATCTGCTGTAGTTTTACCTCATTCAGCAGTGCTCGAGTTTCTTTTGGGCTTTCCATGAGTAGGCACTGACCCAGTATTTGGCCTCTAATGAAGAACAGAAGCATTAAACACTCTAAACTTTTCCAATAAAGCAGTGAGCCATTCCTGAAATTCACTCATTTTATCCCAATAACATCGCATTTCCTGCCAATAGCTTCAAATATGCGGTTATTCTCCCCCAAAAGAGAAAGGCCTGAAGTCTAAAATAAGACTCTGGAAATGATATAATATAAACATGTGCTGACATTAATTACTGTAATATTTATCTATAAAACAGATGGTAGTGCTTTCAAAAACGTGTGAGCAATGATCAGAATGAATTCATTAGGCATTTTATATGGCTGTCATGTACTCGCAGAGGTGTTGCCTTGGACCCTGCTATATGCTTAAGGGGCTCTTTCTTTTTAAGTGAGGTTTTACCAAACAGATGGAAAACATTATTAACTACTGTTTTCCTTTCTTGTCAAAGATGTTTTGTCTAATCATCACTATAATTACACATCCACATTGTAGTAAATCATGCTGTATAAACATCTAGAACAGAGCGGATTATTAGGGTGAAATGCAAAGTATTCCAGACATTAAAACAAAACAAATACGGACTGGACTCTGCTGAATAATAACAATTTTCAACATCAAGGCCAGACAAAACACAATTTAATAGCTTTGGCTTCTCCTTCTTCCATTTATGTCCCATTATTCTACGTACAGGGTATCCTGGGTGCTTTCAAATGCCTCTCTGCCCTTTCTTTGCATGAATATTTTAGCAAAGAGAGATTTTCCCTTCTACAACAGCCCCCTTCAGCATCTTAGCACCACTGTTTTCTTCTTTCCATTTCACATACAGCCACAAAAATATTCTGGGACCAAGTGGACAAAACCATAATCTAATGAGGCCCCTTTGTTCTGTAAGATAGACACAAAAAGAAGATTCTAGTTGAAGCAAGCATGTTTGATGAGTTTGGTCAACTGCTCGGGGACCAGATTCGTGGTACTCAACCTTTCCACCTGTGATTCCACATCTGTGAAGTTCAGAATCACACAATGTTGGCCTGAAGAACTACATTTCTACCAGGCTTGTGACTCTGCTCAGATGCTGCCATAGCCCCGCTTTGGTGCACAACCTAGGTTTGGGAATTGCTGGCACTGGCTGTGGTTCAGCACCTTTCACACCACGGGCTGTACTTGGCCCAGTTTGGCCAAGCAGGGAGTGAAGTGGGGATGCATTTGATTTAACATCTGTGGTGTAGATGCCTGTGTTTGTGTTGGTCATCCTTATAAAG
This sequence comes from Tricholaema leucomelas, assembly GCA_013400475.1. Taxonomy (NCBI): domain Eukaryota; kingdom Metazoa; phylum Chordata; class Aves; order Piciformes; family Lybiidae; genus Tricholaema lacrymosa; species Tricholaema leucomelas. Next base: position 18,877 of record WAAF01004546.1, read on the forward strand.
TCAGTGGAAAGAAATGGAGGCTTTTATGGCACTGGATTAATTGACTGTACTGACAGCTCTTGTGTCCAGATCTTTCTACTTCAAGGCTGTCTGAATTTCTAGGATTTAAAAGGTCCTGCTTTAAAGCAATCTCTTCCTATTACACCAAAAGCTTGTGAATATTATCTTACAATGTCAGAAAATTGAGTTATTCTCTTGTGGACGTCGTGACAGGCATCTCTTCAACTGTTACAGACAAAACTCAGATTCTATCAGAGGCTGGAAGAACTTTTACTGCATCTTAGGCACGAGTCGTGCTTGGAAAACAAGAAATGCTGTGACACTGTGTGCGACTTCGTGACAGCTTTCATGTCTTCTTTGCCAAGAGTCAGGCTGCATCAACATTTCCCCATCCTAACTTAGTTAAAGGTTATGGCACCAGCTGCTTTGTGCAAGATCAAAAATTCAGGATTAGCTTTAGGAGCTATGTCCAGGAGTTCTAGGAACTATGGCTAATACATAGAGGTTTTATTTGGTTTAGACCTGTTCTGCATATATTTGCACTGAAAATCGAATTGTGCAGTATCCTCCTATTCCTGAAAGACACTATGGCCAACTGCTAGAACCAGCAGGGTATCAGTTGCACTGGCTGTATAAAGTTGGTTTATAGGGCAGCTGAAATACCAAAAAAACACCCAGAGAAACCCCACAAGGAGAAATGTAAGTAGCTTCTACAGAAAGTAAACTAATTATATTCAACAGGAGGGGAAAATTTCGGTGCAGAATTGATTCACTGAGCAACAAGAGCTTGATCTTTTGGTCTTCTGCAGTTCAATGTCAGGATCTACTTAAAACATAAAAATCCTGGAGACTTTTAAAAAATGAACAGACAAAAAAAAAAAACCCACAGGAAAGACAGATTTAACTTCATTTTATTTCCAAGGAAATTACTGTCATTTTCCTTCTTGTACCAATCCTGCTTTATATTCCTATTAGAAAAAACCTCACCAAACCAAACCAAGTAGTACAAAGCAACATTTAACTACAGCAGATTAAGGCATTTCTATCTATAAACATTTAGAGAGCATGTCAGAAGTTGATCATAGCTTAGATTTTATCAGCAATGGTCTCCTTGTGGTAATTCCATACGCTGCCTGAGGAAAACCAAGGGCACAGAGTTAGCTGTTTCTACAAGCTGATCACGAAGTCTGCAACGAATTGTGAGAGTCAGGGCTTGATTAGTGTCTGCTGCAAGATAAAAACTAATACAAATTGTTATTACATAACCAAAAAAAAAAAAAAAGAAAAGAAGGTTGATTAGCAGGAAATCTGCTATGCCCTTCCACAGATGCATGCTTTCCAACTTCTGCAGGCACCCTTTGAAAGGCAACCTTCTGAGCGTGGGTGGCAGAAGGTTTACTCAGCTTAGTTCTGCTGTGCTGAAATGGCCACACAGTGCTGCAGTGCCATTAGCTGGCAAGGCAGTAGGTGTTTAATGTTGCTCTTTCAAAGCACATTAAGGCCACTGCAACTTTCTTGGCTCAAGATATGAATTCCCACTTGCTGTCTTGACTTGCCAGTGTTGTCCCATATGCTCATCCTTCATGCCCAGTACTTCGCTGAGGTGAGGCTGACCAGATGACAGCTCCCTACTTAGATGTGAGTGCATGGTCAGGATCAGCCTGTTTGCAGTGGTGTGCTCTTAGGGTCATATCAGAGCACACTCTAACCTTTCAGCAAACACTGCTGAGGGCTGCCACACCACTTACCTCTGCCCACAGCAATGCAGAGCCATAGCACATTGTGCCTGCTGGAAAAAGTGGCTATTCCAGATGTCTTTACAAAGAACCACTCAAAGTCATGAAAGGAAAAGCTAAGCAATGTTGCAACTTACACACAAATCTATGCCACAAGAAGAATAACTCATGAAAGTGCTCTCATAGTATAAGAAAGCCAAGGACAAAACCAGACCTCTGGCTGCTTTGAAACCACCTGTTTGTATTGGAGCAGGCTGGACAATTGACAGTCATGCTCGGGTTACATTTTAAAGCTGACATCAGTGAGCTATCAAAGCTATCAAGGGCACTGGGACTGACTGATAACAGCAAGACCTCATCCTATACTAGAACATCTTTGCTGCAAAGTCTGCACCTGGCTACCCTGATGAGGAAGCCTACTCTGGTAAGTGCTGGAGCAGTTGGTCTGTAGACCCTTTTGGAGTACACATTTATTAACAACTTTCCTGTTGCTGTGGTAAAAGTGTTTCCTATGGTGCTGTTGGGCTTTTCTCTTTGTGAGCTCCTAAGTGGTATGATGATGATACATGATGGTAAATATTGTAATATATGACTGGTGTTAAGGGCTAAAACTTTTCATTTTGATTATATTTTTTTGAGTGCTAGCTGGATGTTGCTATTTGGGGCAGATGTGGGGCTTCTAAAGAGCCTTCTCAATGTTTAAAGTGTGCTAAGAGAGGGATCACTAAAAACAGTGTTGTGAAAACGCCATCTCATTTTTTAATGTCGGCTGTCAGCCATAACAAACTCTTAGCATCAAAATGTAGCTGGGGAGATGGATGAGGAGTGGTTGTGGGGGAGGGAGCTGCTGCTGTAAGAAAGCAATAGTTGTCACTCATCCAGCCACATCTCTGTTTGCCTTAAATGACATGCAATGCCACGTATATTTTCCTTCCCTTCCCTTCTCTTTCTTTCCCTTCCATTCCCTTCCCTTCCTAGAACTAACTTCAATATTACCTTATACTGGAAATATATTGAGGACTGTGATAATGAGACATCATTTCACATGTTTTTTTAATAGGTGGGCTAGTGCCCTTCTGAGCTGAGAAAGGCAGGGAACTGAGCATTAGCTGTTAATGCATCATGAGTATCTATAAAGCACAGGGCCCAGCACATGCATTAAAAAAATCCTGGAATTTTTACTCATAGGTTGAATACTTAATACTGAGAAAAAAAATCACCTATGAAAATACAGGCTGAGACTGCAATGGGGAACAATTAGCTGACTGGGCTGGAGTAATATGGATCGTGTGGTGAGCCCCAGCGCAGTGCAGATAGCTGCATCCTCCACACATGAGCAGACAGACCCAGTGGCTGGTCCAGTAGCCTCTTTAGCTGCTGCTCAGTAACTTCAGCTACAGTGAAATGACTCTAGACTGCTGTCAGTGTACAATCAGGTCCTGGCAGCTGAGTTCAGAGGTTATCTGTACTCATGCTACCAGCATGCCAAGTCTCCACGAGTCTAGCTTGATTTGCAGACAAAAGGGACAAAGGCTGGGCTGGGTTACACAGGCTTAGACTCACATGGCTGCATTTCAGTATTCACTCCAGGGTGTCATGAGGCACAGCACAGCCACTGATTCTTCCTGGACTTGTTCTGTCCTGCAGGGACAGGACACAGTCGGGGAGAAGAAAGTGCTCCTATTCCCTCTCAGCAGCCTCATCCAACCTTCTGTGCTCAGCATGAAGTTGAGAGCAAAAGGTGAAAGATTCTTCAATGTTTTTCTGCTGGGAGGACACCTGTCATGAGATAGGGCTGAGGGGGAAGCAACCAGGACAGAAGCTTCCAGACAGCAATTATAAAACAATCCCAAAGAACAGACTTTAGACAGATCAGTTTAGATCACAGGAAGCAATTTATGAAGCTCTCATGTTCCGGTTTTCACTAGACTGAACTGGAAGTGCACAGACAGTACACGGTCAGGTTTCCTCACCAGCACACGCACCCCTACCGCTTGCTGGGATGGAAGGTGATGTGCCGAGCACCGGATCTCCGCCGTGCAAAGGTGGAGGCCAGAGAAAAGCTGATACTGTCTGTACAGTGAAAGGCTTACTGAGCTAGGACTGACTTTTAATAGATAGGATATAAAACCCATCAGATTAGAATAGCTTTGCTAAAAGGAAGTAGCTTAGACTGTACAGAGTTAGGAGGCAAAGCTCATAACTTTTTAACCAAAATATTTTGTGTTGTATTTCATCTGTAATGAAATCAGAGGAACGATGCAAAGAGGTCCTTCCAGCTCCTGAGTGCTTTCTTAGAAGACTGATTACAGAATTTATATACAGACCATGTCTTGTCTCAGGCAATGTACTTTTATGTCATTCATTCAGACACATACAATTAGAATACGTCCAGGCCAATATATCCGCAGATGCATTCTGTGCCATGATCAATATAAGTGTTGAACCAGCTTTAGAAGGCAAGTGCAAAGTCCAAAAGCTGTAGAAACAACAAATAAAAGATCACACTACCAGAAGATGACAGTTTTTATTTTACTCATTATTCATTCCTCAATTTATTCCTCAGGAGCTCAAAAAGTTCAAGGAGTTTCTACACTTCGAATACTTTTGAAGTTCTCTGTAGCAGAAAATAACCTGTGATCCTTGAAGGAGGCTTTTTAGTTCAAAGCTTCTGAATTCTGGATGCCTGCAAAAGTTGAAATATTTAAAGAGCCAAAGTGAAAGTCTTTTTATTCTGACATCTGTTAGAAAAACAACAGTTAATGACGGAGTACTTCTAGTGAAAGGTATCTGTGCTCTCAGCGAGCCATCAGATTTTATCGCTTTGAACAATTTGTGTCATTTTTTTCCCTTCCCTTCCTTAAACAATCCTGTTTTCACTTGGATTGTATCAGTCTCCACTTCACCACTGCAGAAAAATTAAACTAGACAGTCAGGCTGGAGTTGTATATACCCCTGAAGTAATTTAAAAACAATGGAAGATGATATCACCTGTGGAAGCACAATCTGCTTGTTATGAACTCCCAGGACACCACATCGAGCCCAGCAGTGTAGGTGATGTCTAGAGAAGATGTCATCCACTGCCAAAAGCTGTTGGTTCCTGTTTCATATGCACGAGGGTATTATTAGGTGATATAATTTTCATGATGTAATGTTTGCAAATTTGTATCCTGTTTCCATAGTTTTGGTGGGTGGAATTCCTAGGTTGAAACTACCTTCATGTGGTTGAACTTATCTCTCCTGTTAAAAGAGGCTGTTCTTATCACTTGCTGCAGAATCTAAGTCAGCAGTATGCCCAGGTGTCCTCTTTGTCATGGGACAGAGACTCTGATTGTGAATCAAGATGCATCTCAGGTGGTAACAATTTGCTCATACAAATATTTGCACAGATTTTGCCAGAGGTCTCTTCCAACCTGGTTGATTCTATGATTAAAGTAGAAATGGAAGAAAACTGGTAGAGATTAAAAAATCCTTTTTTCTGCAACATTTACATAAGCAAGGTGGAGAAGAGCAAGCTACTCCAATTGCAGACTGCTGTGGAAACAAAGGCATTTCCCTACAAACATAAAGCTTAAGAGGCTCCTGTTGTCTGCATAACCTGAAATAATCTAAATGCCTTCTGAGGGAGGACTGCAGGAACGGCTCAGGTGCACCTAAGACTCTGCTGCCCCTGACAGTTTGGGGGGCCCCTCATCCCTTTGGTTGGAAGAGACTTCTAAAGGTCATCTAGCCCAAGCTCCCTGCAGTCAGCAGGGCCATCCTCCATTAGATCAGGTTGCTCAGAGTCATGTCAAGCCTGGCCGCGAATATCTCCAGTGCCTTAACTACCTCCCTGGGCAACCTGTTCCAGTGGTCCACCACCCTCATGGTAAAGAACTTCCTCCTAACGCTGAACCTAAATCTGCTCTTCTCTAATTTCAAACAAATTTCCCCTCATCCTATCCCTACAGCCCTTTGTAAGCAGTCCCTTTGCAGCCTTCTACCCCTTCAGGTACTGGAAGGCTGCTATTAGGTCTCCCCGGAGCCTCCTCTTCTCCAAGCTGAACAACCCGAGCTGCCTCAGCCTGTCTTTGTAGGAGAAATGTTCCAGCTGCCTGATCAATTTCATGGCTTTCCTCTAGACCTGCTCCATCAGGTCCATGTCCTTCCTGTGTTGAGGGCTCCAGAGCTGGATGTAGTACTCCAGGTGAGGTCTTACCAGAGCAGAGCAGAGCAGAGTGGCAGAATCACCTCTCTCCATGTGCTGGCCACTTTTCTTTTGATGTGACCCAGGATGCGACTGGCCTTCTAATCTCAACTTTTGCCCTTTGCCTCTCCAATCTCTTGTAGAAGGTAATAATTAAACTATGTTTTGGGTTTTGCTTAAGAGGCCATAACCCTTTAATGCCTGTAGTTCCCTGTAACACCTAGGCAGAGCTTATCAGCTTCTTTTGTGATACATGTGAATATCTGAACTACGGAGAAGGGTAAGGCTCATTTTGTCCACACTGGTTGAATTGATAGGCTATTTTTCCTAATACCCAGGCATCTTAGCACATTTTTATGCAAGAAAGAAACCCCCTCTAATTTTGTTGTGTTTTTTTTTTTAAAGGTGTATACTAGTACTTGCACTCAGCCTGAGCACTCACTCTGGTGGAAGGGTCTTTCATTGGGAGCTGTGGGGAAAAAAATGAACCTTTTCTGCATTGCTAGTAGAGTTTCAGGACTAACCTCCCCTGTATTATCTCCCCTCCACAAATTGTTCTCAGATTGTTCTCTCTCAGGCTAAAGCTCAGCTCTACCCTAATTCTTCCCCACATTTATGTTTCTTTGTAGCAAGAAGCTGACACTTTCTGATAAAATACATCACCCTTCCTAGGGAAGTACAGGGTACCTCAAGTAGTTCAAGATGCTGAGAGTTGTAGTCTCCAGCTGTTTTTGTAAAGAAAGAAAAACCACAGGCCACTTTTGCCTATACAGTCCCAGGAACACATCTTGAATAGCAAGGTGTTCTGCAAAACACTTCCCTGCCCATAGAACTGTGCATTCTCCATTCAGCAGAACACATGAATCACATCAGATGAGCTGAAACTTCTAAGCTTGCAGTTGCTTGTTCAATGAGTCTTGAAACACTGAGCAAGCTAAGGTGATGCACCAAGAAACCATAGTTGAGAGCAAACTAAAAACCAAACCAAAGTCAAACACAAAAACAAACTTAAAAGGAAAAAGACAAAACCAACATAAGACTGAATTCTGTGCAAGGAATCACTGCAGACTGTGAAGGAAATAGATTGTGTGTGATAGACGAGAGGAAACCATTAGGAGTTAGTTCTGTTTATACAGGAATCACGGTGAGATTTATTAGTAGTTCCCCAGGAGCAGGAACCAAATCTTGTGTAAGTGGATAGTGAATGAAAACAAGAGGTCTGGTACTGGACTGCTAACAGTTTACATCCTCTTGTGCTCAGTGTGTGCATTCAGATACTATGACATATGCAGATTCAAAATGACAAAATGCAGATTCAAAATAACAAAAGCTGAGGATTAAATAATTCTGTACAAAGTTGCTAAGTTCCTGGAAGACAGCTTAATGCAAAAGACTCTTTTTTCCTCTTTGGAAATAGAATTCATTAATATGATGTGAAGAATAAGTCTAATTTCATAAACTGCAGTTTCATGAAAGCATATTGGTACAGACTGTAAGCCTCAGAAACCATCTGCAAGTACAAAACTTTCACTGAACTATGTTGGGCTGACATTTCAGTAGAGATGAATTTCACTCATCTTAATGGGAGCTGAAAAAAACCCCAACTATTGTGAAGATACTGTACCTCCTTACATTCAGATGTGAGGCATTTACACTAAGAAGGAAATGCACTATTGTCCACTAATAACTGAACAACACTGTGGACCTGAAATTAAGAGAAAAACCATCAGCCAAACTCAGAAGCTACAGAAGCCCAGGACCCCTGGCTGCCCAGGAAAACAAACATGTAGCATGTTTGCTGAAAAGCAACAGTAGGTATTTGTGCCTTGCCAAATAGCAGCCAAGACAGACACAGGCATTCTGCCTTGAAAAAGTATTTTGCTTGAGGAAGGTGCAGAGACTATCAAGAGGCCACAGAAAACAGGAAATGATTCATATTGCACAGCTTCAACATCTCCTGCCACTTACAGGGGTGAACATACTGTGCCTCATCAGCTCAAATTGTAATGGGTGATGATTTAAACCTGTATTATCTTTTTAAAACAACAGTGCATGCAAAAGATACAGAAGATCAAATGATCAAACATAGACGAGATCTGCAGAAGTGCTTCCAAAGCTCAGTGTGCTTCTAGAACCTGAGGTGAAAGGCTCAAGTGACAAATGGAAACCAAAGGCTTTAAAGTCCTTAGCAAACAGCAGGTATCAATTCGTAATTGAAACACTTGTGGGAAAAATCTACATTGACACAATGGATGGTGGATGGATGATGGAACAAAAGATCTTAAAGGCTGAATACAAGCCCCTGGGGACTCCAGTAGTGTATCCAAAGACTAAATGACACAACCAAAAACTGTAACTTCATTCAGGTTACCGGACGTGCTATAAATGCAGAGCTGAGCTGAGCTGAAACCAGAGAATCAAGGAGAAGTATTACAGTGATGCAGGAAACCCAGTGGAAAAGTAATCTTTTCAAGCCCATGGGAAACAAAAAAAACCCTATGTGTAACTATATATATATTGTATAACAGAGGAGGATTAGGTGAAAGACAAGGAATAATTCTCTCCTGCCAGGAAAATTCAGTCATCTAATTCAAACTCCTGATTCAGAAGACAACATTTTGGTTTGTTTGCAAGTGTTTTGGCTTACATGTTGTCATGAGGAGATGACAGTAGATTATACTTTATGTTACCATCCAGGACTTAAAGCCTGATCACTGTTTGGAAACAGATATCAGCAAGAAGAACTCTATGCGGTACAGGGAAAATTCTTGCCTGCATAAGCAGGGCTAGTTTTCTCTTTCATCAATTTCAGAAGCCCTGTGATTTTGCAGAAATGAATACAGTTTGGCCCCATTCTAACAAAAGTCTCCAGGCATTTGTGCAGTGGAAATATAGAAATAATAGGAAATCAGTACCTCAACTTTGTATTAAGGAGGCTTGGTCATTTACTGGCACTGTTTCGTATCAAATGAGAAGGAAAAAGATTATCAGTGGGAGCTGTAGATTCCTATTACAATTTGGTTTTTGCAACAGTATAAGGGCACATTTAGCATCACTACATTTTGACTATGTCCATCTATGTTTTGGCTTCAGTTTCAAATGCAGCTTGTATTTTGCCTTGCTTTCTCTTCAGCAGTGCTTTCAGGGCTGACATGTTATACAGTTTCTGGCTTCTACCTCAAAGGGCTGCACATCAGTGGTTGTTAAAGGGCCTCCTACAAACTTTACAGATAACACTAAGGAGAAAGATTATACAAATGTATTATAAAATCATTCTGATTTATATGATAGACTTGACAGTGAGAAGTACTGACTCCCTACACCTCTTCTTAAAAGGGAGTTGCATGAGATTATCAGCATAGGAAGTTTCATAATAATGGCATATTCTGTGTGCAAGAGAAATGTGATGAAAGTGCAAAAGAGTTACTCAACCAGGCTGCTGCAAATCCTTCCAAAACCCTGATCTAGTGCAGTTTTTGTGAGGGAAGATCTAAGGATGCACAGTGTTTGTTATCCTGCTGCCATGGCCACCTAGTGAGGAATGTGCTTAGGAGGAAGTTCAACAAAGATGGTGCAGTGACACTGACCCTGGCATAGGCCCTGTTGGACACAGAAGCAAGAGTCCTTTTCTGGGTGTGTTGGTGGATGAAGTAAGCTGTGCTCTTGAAAAAGAGGAGGATGTCACATTCTTTGTGCTGCATTTCTTTTTAATGTCCATGTGTTCATGGTGATGCCCAAAGTTCGAAGGAACTAGCCTTGAGCTCTGAGGTAACAGGTTGGACTTGATGATCTGTGAGGTCTCTTCCAACCTTGGTGATACTGTGATACTGTGATACTGTGAACTCTATCTGCTGGAAGTATTGCCAGAAACAGATGGGCCACCCTGAACCAAATGTCCATTTCCACTGCCTCACTTTGCCACATTCGTGCTACCATAAAGGAGTTGCTACATGCTTTTCTCTCAGGTTTTTACATCCCTATCTTATCAGGATTGTGTGTTGGGGCAACTTTTGAGCCACGTGGTTATGATGGCATTTAGTATCAAGGCTTTTCCTGATTGGAAAGTGATAACATGAGAATAACAACAGTGTATGATTGGGAGTGTGCAACGGACTGCCTGACCAAGGTGATTACAGGGACAATGACATGATGAGCCTCTCCCTTCTACCAGGCAACCAGCAACAGAACAAGGGGACAGAGTCTCAAGTTGTGCTGGGAGAGGTCTAGGCTGCATGTTAGGAGGAAGTTCTTGACAGAGAGAGTGATTGGCATTGGAATGGGCTGCCCAGGGAGATGGTAGAGTTGCCATCCCTGGAGATGTCCAAAAAAAAGCCTGGATGAAGCACTTAGTGCCATGGTCTAGTTGATTGGCTAGGGCTGGGTGCTAGGTTGGACTGGCTGATCTTGGAGTTCTCTTCCAACCTGCTTGATTCTACAATTCTATGATTCTAAGCCAGGATGAGTCTCTCAGAGAGGCTGAGAGGACAGGAAAGTCAAATAACAAAGAAAACTTAAGTTACCTCCAAGGTAAGTTAGATAACATTCCATGACTACACACAGGGCAAGGAATGAAGGTTTGGATTTCAAAAATGACTTCTCCACTAAACAAAAATGACAGGAACAGTCAAAGCATAACTGTGGAAAAAATCTTACTGTAGCAATTGTATTCAGCAACCTTGCAGAAATGAAAAAAAGGATTGGAAAATCCTGTAGAAAAGAAACTTGCAAATATGGAAAGCACTTAAAAGACTAAAAGGTAGAGTGTAGACAAAATGCAGACAATTTAAAGGCATGATACTTGAACCTGGGTGTAACTGTAAGCCATCTGTCAACAGCTTTGCAAAGCTTCAATGGGTAAATGGCAAGATAGAGAAGATTTAAAAATGAAGAAGGCATTTCTTGTGGAAATGCAGAAAAACAGCCTCCTAGGCTGTATTAGGAAATGCATTGCCAGCAGGTCAAGGGAGGTGATGCTTCTCCTCTGCTCAGGTAGAAGCCACACTTGAATGTTCTGTCCAGTTCATCAGAATGATACCAATTTAATGCTTCTTTTATATGAGGGTAGATCGGGAGATCTGGAACTGTTTAGCCTGGAGAACAGAGGGCTCAGGGTGTTCTTAACAATGTATATTAATACCTGACAGAAGGGAATGGAAGAGGAGCCAGGCTCTTCACTGTGGTGCCCAGTGAGAAGACAAGAGGCAGTGTGCTGTACAGTTGCTTCCATATGAGGAACAATTAAACAGATCACGATTCTACTGGTGCAAAGAATTCAAACTATGGGAGGATATGATGGGGATCTAGAAAATTATATGTGGCACCAAGTAAGCAAATGGACAATTGTTCATGGTCACATCTAATGTGAGAATGGAAATCAAATGAAGGCAGCAGGTGTAGAGTATAATGCAAAAGTAAGGCTATGTATATAGCTAACCTGTGCAAGTCTGTGCTGCAGAAGGCTCTGTGTTGAGTTTCAAACACATGGTTGAGAAATTCCTTTCTATGAAGAGAAATACTGCTACTATTTAAGAGAAGTACAGCTATTATATATGAAGACATCATCCCTCAAAAAGCCCTGGATAAGAAACTGCTATAGTCTGCAGTTACATCCTGTGCAATTACCATTACATGCTCATCCTGTCCATGTGCTGTTGCCTAGGCAAAGCTACTCACTGTCACTGGTGACAGATGGACTTTGTTCTGACCTGATAAAACTGGTTGCCATAGTCAGCTTTGATTTGCCCTCATTTGAATCTACATTTCTGCATGCATTTCTTCCCACAATTGTTACAGCTTTAATACAGACACTTGTTTGGCTTACTTGGCAATCCCTGCCTTGATATTGTGTCCCTGTCCTTTGCCCACCAGACCCTCTGCTTTATCAGGATTGCTTCACACAACATTGTGCAAAGGGCGAGACACTGGTGACAGTGGTTACTTAATCCACTCCGTCCCATTCTAACAAACAGCTAATCCTGCAGGCACATGCAGCCTGAATCTGGATGAGGTACATTATCCCTTCAGAGGAGATTATGGATAAGATGATCTCACAGTAGAGAAGGGGTTGTTCCTTCCCCCTTTGACCATGTTACTGATGGGAGTGCCCAGCTCTGGCTGCTATTGGAGGAGGACAGAGGAACACTATTATGTAATGGCTTCACAAAAATCGTCTGGATTCTTTCAAAAGGAGTGGCAAGACACAGCAGAATCATTTACATCACAGTGTGGTCTCCAGAGAAATCGTGCCCAGAGTCCTGAGGCAGCGGCAGCACTTTCATTCCTGGCTGTTATTTGCTGACTATGAAATTATGTGGATGAGCTGTGTCTGAGGATGTCACAGGGAAAACACACATCCCTGAACCTGACACACAGAGTGACAGTCACTTCTACAGACTTTGCAAATTACTGCATGGAGAAGAGAAACAGAATGAACATGTGTGTATGTGATTTCTCCCAGGAGGGACTGCTGACCTTAGCAAGCATGCCTGTTTTGCTGTGAATCATAACTCTTGACTCAATGCCACAACAATGTATGGGTCAGCCTCACAATCTGGAAATGAGAGAGCAGGATTATGTCTTCACAACGTGAGACTTCAGACTGCTGTTGACTCCTCTCTGAAGTGTCTGAGCTTCTCAGCTTCTGTTGGACATTGTGTACAGCTGGTGTAAGTGAGAAAATCTTTGAAAGTCCCAGTGACTCAAGGGCTGTGACACCTGGAGATGTGCAGCCTCCTGAGAATTTTGTGCACCTAAACGACCTAAACTTAGACATTTCAAGGCTTCTTTTTACTTGTGATGGTTAAGATCCTACAGCTCCGATATGCCTCCACAAAAACTACAAGAAATAGACACATTGCTTTCCTGTATGGCTGTAAAGCACAATGAAAAGTAAGTCACAACCTCAACAAATCTCAGATTACTACTAATAAACAAAGCACAGTTTTGGTATAAAAACAGCAGGTTTATTTATAGAATATGTCTCCATACATTTAACAGGATGATTATTGATATTATACTTATCCTAGGCATTAGTTTCCTGAGGTGAAAGAGACGGGAAAGCAGATCCTGAAAGCGGAAAACATGAAACATCAGAGATGCTTACCACACACACACACAGTGTTGATCCTGTAGCTCATTGGGAAGGCAACAGCCCAGCAAGATCAAAACTCTGTTAGAACAGTGCTTTCTGCAGCCAACATGCCAAGTGCACCTGCCTGTGCAAGCATGGCTTGATCTCTTTCATCAGTGTGCCTACAGAAGAGCCTAAGGCCAATTTAACAAGTGCTACCAAGTCAGTCTTTGGTGCTGGACAGAGCCAGCCCAAAGGGTTGTAGCACAGACCCACAACTATTCCAGAGCAGCATCAGACATGTGCTCGATTAAGAGTTGCATTTACTTACGCATGGCCTGAGGGAGGTTTGAAGCCATAACAGTAGGTTACCCAAACTTGCTCTAAATGAGGTTTTCTCAGTGGAATCACTTTTAGAACATTTAGGGCTTTTAATGGCGGATGGAAGACTCCGCTGGCAGAGAATAGTGTCATCTACCAGGTGCCTACAGGGCGGGACGTAGAGAGGTTTGTGATCAAAACCAGCTGCTGGTGGGGTCCTGACCAGCCGTCCTTGCCCTGAGAGGCGGCGGCTTTGCGCTCCTTCGGCACAAGCTGCTGGCCAGCTCCCATCGTGCGGCTCAGGCTTTCTCCTGCCCCTTTGCAATCTCATCCGGTTTCTTTTCTCCTCCGATCCCGATTCCCGCCGCCAACATGGACTCAAGACCCAACAGCAGACGACTCCTCCTCCCGCTTGCCCCATCCCCGAGACAGCAGGGCCGGAGCGTATCCAGACCTGCCAGAGGCAGCGCCCCGCTGGGCGGGCACCAACGGCAAGGGCAGAGCCGCAACGTCCCGCTGTAAACAGCCGGCAGGAGCCAACTCGGTCCCGCTGCGCAAGCGCCGTGCGCAGCCCTGGCTGTGTCCTCCCGCCCCGCCCGCCGCTGCGCACCTGATGCGGCTCAGGCGCATGCGCAGGCAGGCGCCGAGGGGGCGAGTGTAAAGGGGCGGCGGGGGCGCGCAGGCGCAGGCGGGGCTGCCGGAGCTTACCCTGGGAGCGTCGGTCGGGGCCGGGCTTGGCCGGGCGCGCTGACGGGATGGACGAGGACGTGTTGACTACCCTGAAGATCCTCATCATCGGCGAGAGCGGCGTCGGCAAGTCCAGGTGAGGGGGCGGCTGCCTCCCCCAGCCGCTCCTGCTGCCATGCCGGGCTCCGGTTAGGCCCGGCGCGGCGCCGCGTTGGACAACCCAGCTCTGCTTCAGCGGCTGCCCGGCCTGGGCGCGGCCTGCCCGGAGGAGGGCTAGGCCCCGCGGGGGATCTTCTCTGCTCCTTCTCGGCTGGCCCACCTACAGCCCCTCCGAGCTCAGGGCTGTCTCTCTCTTCCGCAGCCCACCCCCGGCTAGGGTGCCTGCGGCGGGCAGGGCATTGTTGGTGTTTGCCTGGCCCACTTGGAAGCTGAAACTGCCGGCCTGGCCAGCGGGATCTGGGGCCTTCCTGCGTCCTCTGCAGCCTTCTGTAGTGTGGAGATGGCTGTGCTTGCACATCTCCGTAAGGCTTTGGGGTTAATCCGGCCCATCGTATTTGCATGTGGTGTCATAAGTGACCCAGCACTGCTTGTGGGGGGACAACACATGGTAGGCAGTGAAGTTGTTCTACCGTTGATTCTTCTGCTGACTAATTACACTTTTTATCTAGTACTTTGAGACTGATAGCCTTCTTTCCTTGCCCTTTTCATGGCTTTTGTGTAAGCTACTGGCTCTGTCTCTTGGTATTATTTTCTTTGACTTTTTTTTAGGGCCGTAGACCTTAATAAAGTAAGACATAAATGCAGGAGGACATGTAATACTTTCTACCACGACGTTAAGTATCTTCTAAGTTGCTAACAGGAAAAAGCAAATGCCCGTAGTTGTTAAAAATCTGTCGTTCCTGAATTGATGATGTAGTATAGTAGGCCTCTGGTGACAAACATGATGTGTGCAAATTTCTTTTAGCTGAGGTCATCTCTTTTATATATGACCATATGGAAGAATTTTTCCTGAGACACTGCCCCATGTTTGTGTATGCCTGCTTATGTTTACATCATAAAAAATGTCAAGAGGCCTTAAGGAATTTACTATGAAATGATAGCACTGCAGCTGTTCAGATACAGGTGCTTAATATAGGACTATTCCTAAATATGCATCACTTAGCTGTTACTTGAGTAGGAAAGGTTAGATGTTAAACTGGTGTTAGCATGGTGTTGGAAGTGGTGGGGATGTTGGCTTCTGAGCCAAGTGCTGTCTTAAACCTGGGTCTTACTGAGTGCACTGCTGTTTGTAGAAGAGAGCAATTGTGTATGAAAGAAAGGTAAGGAAAGAAGTTGTCTGGTTGTAGTACTCAAGACTTGTAAACTTAGGTTTTTAAGCTAGTGGTAGTATGCGGGTTCCAGATTTCATCTGGTTTGAGTGAAACTAGTTTTGGTAGTAACTAAAAATAGCTGCTTTTAAATACCGTCCTGACAACCAGTGAAAACCTGTGTGCCATCAGTTTATCTTTTTTTTCAGATGTTAATTACTATTTATTTTGATGCTCTGTAGTAAGGAGGGGTAAAACCAAGGTTGGTCTATGGTTAACTTCCATAGGACTGTGTGACAACTTGGAAGTAAAAGAATTTCAGTTCTGCACTTTTCTATTAGTGCAGAACTGTGTCCAAATGCTAAAAAAGATTTGGCTGCTAAATTAAGATGCAAAAGGAAAAGAGAGGAGGGGAAAAAAATGAAGGTGAAAAAGACCAAAAAAAAAAAAAAGGAGGGGGATTAGTTTTGTTTCTCTGGCCTGGAAATGAATAGAAGCTGTCAGACACAGCAAACAGCTGCCTGCCACATGGCAATATACACTTAGCACAGACACATAAAAGCAGTAATTGTAGAAATTGTAGTCTGGGAATCTCTGCCTCTTGCCAAAATATTTACATATGCCACAAGGATGGTGGCATTGTGGCCGCTTTGAGGGACACTATTGCAGTGTGATATCCTAGTAAATCTTAGTTGGAGCAGTTCTGTTGGTAGCAAACTTCCATCAGGATAAGGGGAAATGTGTCTGTAAAAGGCCTTATGTGTAAAAAGATACAAAATAATAAACAAATGGTGAACTAATTCATCTCTTGAACTTCTGCATCTCTGTTGCTGATGGCTGTAGTCCTTACTGTTCTACTGTGGGCCAAGCTCAAGGAGTTACTGTTGAGGTGGTTTGGCTGACTTGAGGTTTTCTTTTCAAGCTTAGAGAAATACTGTGTCAGGCAATATGAAACAACCCTTCTTACTTTTGTACTGAATTCTGGGGGAACACAAATGGAATAAGAAAGGAGTAAAATATTTTGAGAAGCTGTGTGACTCTTTAGGCAAGTGATTGGAAAACTTGTATGGTACTTTGTTTTCAAAGAGACATAATAGAAGCCTTCTTTCCTAGCACATCTGTGTTTTTTTCCCCCATTTTCCCCCTGGAAAAATTAGTTGTTTGTTTACTTAGCTGTGCAATCTTGCTGTTACATTCAGATTTGCAATTTGCAGTCTTCGAGTAAGCTATGGATATGCTGCAATAACAATAACTTTTTTTTGTTCCCTCCCTGTCAGCCTTCTGCTGCGATTCACAGATGATACATTTGACCCAGAACTTGCAGCAACCATTGGTAAGTATGTGCTGTTGCTACCTCAGAAAAATTTATACCAACTTCAGTAGAAGATTGTTTGTTCAGACTTGTCTAACTGGTGGTGAAGTTCAGACCTGTCTGCTTTTCTTTAAGGGAGGAATGATGGTGACACAACTTGAACATGTAGCTGTCCCGTTTATGCAAGAATACATTGTTGGCTAGGAAAATAGATATATCTGTCACCTTCACTATGAAGGTGGAAGTCATTGGTGAGAGCAGTGAAAAACTCTAGTGAAACAACCTGCAGTTCATTGTTACTAGCATTTGAGACTGCAGTGAAAATTTAAGAGTTACTGATATGTCTCCTACTGGTTTATTTGTGCTAGATAAATATCAAGTTTGAATAGTAATACTGCTGTCCAGAACTTGTGTTCTAAGTAAAAGCTATCTACCAAGTATTATAAGAACACTTAGGATTGTCTTTAGTAGGGTATGTTAGCTCTTGCAGGTCTTGATAATACTGGACTGTACTGTGTGGCTTCTGCTTTTCCTCTACAGAAAGGACATTACATTGTGGCTTTTTCCAGTCCCTTGGCTGCTAGAGAGCCAAGAATCTAGAGCTGCTGGGAAAAAAAACAGTGGTAGTCATTGTTACGTTGGTATGAAACCCAACAGCAGTGAAGCCAGTTGTGTTGGGGGAGAGCGACCCAGAATGCAGGTGGTTATTCATGTTAATTCCATATTAGTATATATGCACAAGGTTGTCCAAAGAAGTAAAATGAAACTTCTAAGAATGTGATGCAGCTCTGTGCCGAATTAATGACTGAAGTAATGGAAATGAGAGGTGACTTTTCAACATGATGCACTTCAGTTGTATTTTTCACTTGGTCTGTAGGAAGAATTCTGGTGAAGAACCAATATGAAACTTTTTCTTTGAGTTCAGCTGTTGATAAACAAAGCCAGGTGTGACTGATAGGTTGAGAAGTCAGTAAGTTAATCTGTTTTTAATTAGTGTTAATAAAAAGGAATGTGGCCTACTTTTGTTCATGTCATTGCTCATAAAACATGAACTTGTGCAAGTACTCCCCTCTTCTTTCATAAGAAAGGATACGGTGGAAGGAAACAGCAGTAGAATGTATCAGGTGGTGAAGATGGCAGTTTGGTGTATTGATCTAAAGCACCCTCTTAGCTCAGTTGAATGAGATTTTATTGAGCTCTGCATTTTCTCTACTTCTGTTATGGCAGATTAATAATCCAAACCTGAGTTACTTGAAATATTCTTTTGTTAACTGGCTTTTCTGTCTGCTGAGCTCCTGGTTTTACTAGAATTGATTTGCCACTGTATTGGATAGATTTTGCTGTGCTCTTAGTTAATTTTCATGCTTTTGCTTTTTCAGTAGTCTGTCTATAACATAAGGTTTATGCGCTGGTTTAGGTTCTGGATTTGCTTGCATTGCTTGTGCAGAATTGGAAGCATTATCTTTTAATATTGAGCTAGCAGCAAGGCTCACAGTGTGTATGCACTGACCAGTAAATGAAGGTTGCAGAACTCTGCAGGTACAGGACACTAAACATGTGTACTGAATGGGAGAAGCCTACTGTGGCTTCATAATACACCTAATGTTTGTCCTAAAGAAGAAAGTGTTCTTCGTAAATGTTGATGTGCTTTTGATTTGTTAAGTATCTGACAGGCTGTAATAACACAGAGATTTTGATGTCAAATGGATGGCCAACAGAATGTGCTGTGAGGTGTTGGACATACTGTGTGAGCAATGGTGGTTTTTACAGTTCAGGGAAAGAAGTAGGCAATTACAGTGGGAGAAGAGATTCCAGTAGTCTAAAAGTTACTGATGAGTGCTGAAAAATTGGCAGAACAAAATGTTTTTCAGGATCAGTTTGAGACTGCTTGCTAGTGTAGCAGTCTTCTATGAACTAAATGAAGTTGTAAGAACTGGTGTTTAAGTTGATAGTTAATATAGACTGTTCTGTGAACATAACTCCATAATAATGTTCCCACTTTGTTTGTGGCATGGAACATTATATTACTGGCAAGTTAGGAACTAAGATTCTCAGTCTTCAAACAACAACTAAAAGGTCCTGTTCAGTTACAACAAAAGCTAATATTTTTTGGCAAAATGTTGGTTGAAATAGAGTGTGGGCTTCTTGCAGTGCAGGATGTAGTCTGAAAACCACTTGATGCTTCAGGGAAGGTAGCAAGCTGAAGCTGTGAAACAGTGGAATAAAACTCTATATTCTTTTAAATAAAGCTCTTTTAAATGTCAGTTGCAGTGAAGCTGTAAATCAGCTTGCAGCATGCTGTTTCTTAAGTGTTCTGCATGCCCTCTCTGACTTTGTAAACTGAATGTGTTTTGGCAGCTTGTTTGTAATCTGCATGGCCTTGGCAGTAGTGCAGCAGCACACTTAGTGTGAAGCCCTGCTTAAACATTTTATGTTAAAATAGTGAAAGCAGAAATTCTCGTTCTTGCAGCAAGTACAATGCCTACCATTTTAAGTCAAAATGCAGAGAGTTTGCTGTGTGAGAGTTGTGCATATAAAGGCAGCAATTTTCTGTGCTACTGCTTCATTTCAGGGCTGCTGCCTGATGGGGAGTGAGAGGTGCTCCAAAATAATTGAAGCATACTCCCAGTTATTTGCTGTTGGTAACCTAAGGATTAAATTACAGCAAAATTAATCATAACTATACTCGGTCTCTGAAACTAGTGTGTGTATTTGTACAGTCATTAACATCTCTTCCTTATTGGCGTGAATTTTGTGCAGCTTGTCCTTGGGCAGGTGGTAGGCTGCTTGTTCCTGGGTATTTTACAAAAAAGGGATGAGGGGAATGGTGTAGAGAGTGTATCAACAGCAGAACTGTTACCATATCTGGTTCTTTTCTTAGCCACTGTGCATGGCAATGGAGAGTCCCTGATGGTGTTGGAATCCTTGTAAGAAAGATATGGTGTTCAAATTATCTGAAGCTTATTTAACATGTTTGTTAGAGGAATTACTGTCATCTAACATTGTATCTCACAGGATAACAATCACTGTAGATGAGTCTCTGTCTAAATTGGTTTACCTGTGTATGATCACCTTAATGAGACTTGGTCAGATTGTTCGAGAGAGATACTTACTGTTTCCCTAAGCCAGTGCGGCTTTGAAAGTAGGTTTGTCAAGACCATGGATGTACTCAAGGAGAACACATGTATGAGTAACTAACAGAAAGTGAACCCATTTGAGTTATAAACGTAAATATTTGTCCTGGAATATGTGCTTTAATAAGGAAAACTTGCCTTATGTTCATGAAGTGTCTTGAGTTGATGGCTTAAAAAGCTCTTAGGCTTCTGCAAAAGTCTGTCAGCAACAAAACTTTGAGCTTTAAGCAAGGTTAGTGAATAGCTAATGAAAGTTACTCTTTCTGCTCCTGTCAAAACAACTTATTTTCTGAGTACTGCTGGTTGTTTCTTTTTCTATTTACTATATCTTTCATAAAGAGCTGTTTGTATTTCAAAAATAGTATGTTTGAAGAGCTAAAACATGTTTCCTTCTCTAGGTGTAGACTTCAAGGTGAAAACCATTTCAGTTGATGGAAACAAGGCTAAACTGGCAATATGGGTAAGTGTCTCTTACGTGCTTCGTGTACTGCTTTGCTGTAGGAATAGTGCTGGCTTGTGTTGTGTACAGTGCGTATGGATTTCTATTTAATAAGGGTATTTTAAGCAGTGGGAGGTTAATACTGAACCATTAAGAAGGTGGAGTGGACTTTTGGGCAATTCTGTTGCTGCCGAACTTTCTCTGCATCGTTGGTATGGATTTCTATTTAATAAGAGTATTTTAAGCAGCGGGAGGTTAATACTGAACCATTAAGATGGTGGAGTGGACTTTTGGGCAATTCTGTTGCTGCCTAACTTTCTGTGCATCGTTGGTTTTAGGTCTGGTTGGGGTCAGAGTAGAGAAAAGGAGGAATAAAGAGGCGCTGAATCAGTCAGGCTTCAAAACCATGAATGTGGGCATTCCTTTTTTAATGAGCAATATATTGTTTTACTTCTAAAGAGTTAGTCCTCATTGACTTAATTCTTCCCTCTATATGTCATTCTTATCTGTACTGGAAGATTTTAGAAAGATACACTTAAACTAAATTTAGTAGTGCTAATAGGTTAAGAATTACTGTTGTGTACCTCTCCAAGAAATTTTTAGCTTAAACTTCATAGCTCTCATGCAATGACTTTTATAGGCTTGAGGTCAGTGTTACTTGTAGCAGATGCAACTGACAGAGGGAGAGGCAGTGTTTGTCTCTGCCTTAGTGTTCAGCATCTACTGAAGCTAAGACTAGAACTTAAATTCATGGCAAGTGAAGAAAAAGTACTGCCAAGCTTTTCTTTAAACTTTCTATTTTGCAAACCAGCTTTCATACTTGTGTGACTTGAAGCACCTTTTGAATATTCAGAGCCAGCTGTGACATCTTGCAGCAACAAGAATAAAGACTTGTTTCTCATATAAGCAAAATACCTGGTGTTTACTTTCTTAGGAAGTAGTAGTGGAACAGGAAATACATACTGCAGTGATTCTATTGCTCTGAGCGTGGTTCATGTCTCAGTTTAAAATAAGCACTTCTGTCTTAGTGTGACAATAGTAATTGCTAAAAATGAATGGATTTGACAAGGAAGAGAACTGCAACAACTTGTTAGACTCATCTATGTATGGTAATTCAGACTGGTGTTCTTTGGCGGTGAACCATTTTAAATCTGGTGTTTAATGTGTCTTTTCTAACCTGAGGTAACTTGGGTGAAGTTACTTAATCCTCTGTGCCATGAGTGTGCACTGTAAGTTAATCTCTGATAAGAGAACAACTTTTTAATACTTTCATTGTTGTAGAGCTGTTGACACTTTAAATTTGAGGATGTAAATTCAATTTTACTTAAAACCAGAGCTGCTCTGTCACAGCATGTTCAGTGCATTTGCCCTGGTGCTGGATCAAATTGAATTGGACCAAGGTGATTCTCAAGTTGTGCCAGGGGCGGTATAGGCTGGATGTTAGGAGGAAGTTCTTGTCAGAGAGAGTGATTGGCATTGGAATGGGCTGCCCAGGGAGGTGGTGGAGTTGCTGTCCCTGGAGGCATTCAAAAAAAGCCTGGATGAGGCACTTAGTGCTATGGTCTAGTTGATTGGCTAGGACTGGGTGCTCGGTTGGACTGGATGATCTTGGAGGTCTCTTCCAACCTGGTTGATTCTATTCTAAGTGAAGGAGCTAGTTTCCTTGCCACAGATTTTGATGCCTGTTACAAAATCTTAGTACTGCAGCTGTACTTCTTTCTTCCTGGTTGCTGCTGTACTTGGCCACCCCCATGGAAGGGTTTGTCTTGTAGCTATCTTATTGTTACATAGTCCAGTCATTTAGACACTTCACAGCTTAAAGGTGTTTCCCAGGTCAGACTACATAACATCTCAAAGTTAATGTGCAGCAAAGCATCAGAGGAAAGTATAAACTTTAAGTTAGCAGATTAACCTACTTTGAATTTTATTTAGTGTGTTTATTAGAAGCAGAATGCCTGAGAGCCAAAGGAGGCTCTGCTAAAATTTGGAATAATGGAACTTTATGATTTTTTTAGGATACTGCAGGTCAGGAGCGGTTCAGAACATTAACACCCAGCTACTACAGAGGTGCACAAGGTGTTATCCTAGGTAAGTATAGCTGTGCATTGTGTTTGGAATGAACTTGTGTTTTTCTTATGCATTGCAGTTAGACAAACTCATGAACTTTCTGTAGTATCTAATTGATGTTAAAAGTCACTATGTTTGTTTTTAATATATTAAAGGGTGTTGAGTTCAATGACCTCTTTCTCATGTAGTCAGTCTTGCTGCCTTGAGAACACTTTTTGCATGAGATGAAAAGCTACTGCTCTTTGAAGGGATAGCTTTGAGAAGCCTCTGTATTACCCCAAACTTGCCTCTTACCTTTTATTACTTCATTTTTTTGCCTGTGCTTACTAAGCTCAGAGTAAACAAACAAATTAATTTTTTTCTTCTCAGTGTATTCTTTCTGTATCAGTATGTACACAGCTTTGTCTCTTTTCTCCCTCTTCCTTTTCCCCAGTGAAATAGATATAAACACTGTGAAGTGTGGCTGGCGTTTTTTTTTGCTTTGCATGTCTCCATACTGATGGGATGTTGCATAGAGTCACTTAGAAAAGACTAACCAGGAGTATAGAAGTCAGAAAGCCAGGGCCAAATCCATAACTGCAACTTTGCAGTGATACAAGAAACTCTTAACCAGGCACTGATCTCTGAAGTTCTGTTTCTTCACTACAAAAAGTGAGGAGCTGATGAAAGGGCAGAGTATTAAGTCTGATCTGTTTTGAAGTTGGCTCTGATTTGAGCTATTCTTGGTGAGGAGATATTTTGTCCAGTTAAATTGTTTGACTTGGAATAGTCTCTGTCTTGGGTCTTCCTGGTGGCTTTTGGTTTGCATATACTGTTTCCCAAGGATGAGTTGCCTTATCCTCTGGCATGGAAGGATGCTGTCGAGGCAGGTCTCATCAAGTCACTTAGTTGCTGGCACTGAACCTGCTGCTTACTGTTGAAAGCTGTAAAAGCAAGCAAGTTTGGGTGCTAGGAAGTTTTGCCACTTATATTTGCTCTCCAATTTTATTCAGTAACCTCCTAGATAGTTCTTTGGTACTTTCTTGGTTAGCTCTTTGTTAAACACCTTCTTTAAAATTAGATTGTTTATGTAAGCCAAGCTATGGATGTGATCAAAACCAACTGTTTATGCTTGCTCACATGAAACATTAAACTGTGGGTCAGTGTTCAATTTTTCTGCACTTATTCTATCTGTAGTAGCTAAATTGGACTCTAGCTCTCAGAAAGCTGTGAGGTTGTTTTTCTCCTTTTGTAACTGTATTTCCTGGAAAAATTACTGTGCAAATAATATTGCTAATATCTTTCAGTTTACGATGTCACAAGGAGAGATACTTTTGTCAAGCTGGATAACTGGTTAAATGAACTGGAAACGTACTGCACAAGGAATGACATAGTGAAAATGCTGGTTGGAAACAAGATTGATAAGGTAAACTGAAATCAACTGTGGGAATTCATCTGTTGGTGTATTTTGTTAATGATGTGCATTAATGCTATGTCTTATTACAGGAAAACCGTGAAGTTGACAGAAATGAAGGGCTTAAATTTGCAAGAAAACATTCCATGTTGTTCATAGGTATGTTATGGGTGGTTGCAGGCTTATTATTTGGTTGTGTGATGTAGTGAGAAGTACCACTGCTGTAGGACTGATAGTCCTTGTATGTACAACGGCAGTGAACGATATTTCTCAGCTGCAGAAGGTACAATGATAATAGATACTCCACTTTGAGTTACCACTAAATATGTCCAGATAGTTATTCTAACTGAAGATAAGTATACTGAAGTTCAGGAGGGTTAAGGGTGGAGTACAGACCATACTCTAGTCTGACAGAACTTATTTTAAGTTTGGGAGTTTGTCTTATTTGTTTTCTGAGCCCACTCCTTAAATTAGTAAGAAGCAAAATAAAGGAGGGAACACTGGTACTAGTGACCAGCTTTCAGTACAGCAGAAGAGCTACAGTAATCTGTATTAGAGCTGAGTTGTTAAAATAGGAATGCAATTAACTTTTAAATGGGTGGGACTGAATGACATAATCATGACTGGAGCAAATGAAATGGGACTTTCATGCAAAGCCTTGCAGTGATGAACTGAAATGAGTGGTGAAGTGATTCTTTATGCCTAAGTTTTAACGTGTTTCATTCAAGCGTCAGCAGAGGTTTCATCATAGGGTGACTCCAGTAGCAAAGCAGTTCATTGACGTGTCCTGTACTTAGACTTATGTTTCTTATCTCTGACTAATGACAAATCTTTGTGTAGTACCTTGCTGTGTTTCTTTTGGCCACGGTGTCAGATGTGGAAATAGAAGTTCAAAGTTGAGGACAAGCTGTTAGCTGCATAAAAGATGAAAAGAAACATGGGAATTAAACTCTAAATATATCTGTGTGAAGGAACAGGACAAGCCCTATTGGTACTGGTGCCTGTTGCTCTTAGAAGATATCTTGTGAACAAATTTCACAGGCTTAGCCAAAGTAAAATTCCTGAGTGAAATTACCTAGAATTATGTGAACCGAAATGGAAATGAGACCCCTTACTGCTTTTTATCAGATGAGCTCTATGATGGAAGCTGACCCAGAATCCTGCTTGCTGCTTAATTATGGTGGTATCACACCACTGAAATACAGAACAGCTACCAGGTTTAGCAGACATCTTAAGTTAGCAGAACCCTCCTTTTGCCTTAGTGAAGCACTTTGCACAGAAAAGTAAAGCTAAGCCATAGCTGTCTTTGTGTATTTTGGTGATCTTGGAAGCTCTTTGCAATGTACTGCCTTATGTGGTGACAAATCTGCATGCTTGCTAATTTTGGCAGTGCAGTGTTGTTACAGAATACATTCTAGAAGTTGTCAGTCAGAGACTTAGAGAAATACTAAAACATGGAAGCTGTGCTAACACTTGACTACTTCTGTCCCTTCTCCAGAGGCAAGTGCAAAAACGTGTGATGGTGTACAGTGTGCCTTTGAAGAACTCGTTGAAAAAATCATTCAGACCCCTGGACTGTGGGAGAGTGAGAGCCAAAACAGAGGTGTAAAGTTATCAAACAAGGAAGAAGGATATGGAGGAGGAGCATGTGGTGGATATTGTTCTGTGTTATAAACTTTGGGGAGCTTATTCTTTGCCTATTTAAACAGCTAGTGACATCTTTCTGTACATAAATTCATTAAATGCTATTTTTAGGGACCTTGCAGTTTGCACATATTTGTTTTGTATCATGGCAGTGAACACTTGTAGGAAAAAAAAAAATGTTCTGCAGCTTCCCCAGTTTGAAAATGTTATGGTAAGCATGCCCAAACTACAATCTTCAGGTTTTTATAAGTAGCAAAAATAATGTGCAAGAGCAAATGCACTAAAGATTTTATGACTCTCTACATTTATCATGTAACTATTCTAAACAAATCCATCTAACAGAAACACATTACTGCATTGTCTGCTCTTTGTCTTATTTTTAAATAGTCTTGAAATGATAGAACTATAAATGTGCACACACCTTGAAAGCAGTGTGAACTATAAATATTATGTTTCATCTCTTCTAGTAAATGCTTTTTCATGTTATTAAAACCAGCAAGGTTCTACAGTTCTCAGACAAATCTGCTGAGTTTTTGTCTTTCAGCAGAGCTGTCAGAAATACAGATTGGCTCAGGCCATAGTTGGTATCAGCACTTTTTAAGGCATCTGCTCTGAAAGTTTCCTTTGCAAAGCTGTGGGATGCCCTTTCTTTTTTCCTTTTTAATCATCACTTCAGTTGAGGGCTTACCTGGAGTTTTAATCCTGTGATATTTATATACTAAATTTGTGATACTCTTGCACTCTAGGTTTTTATGATGCAGCCTACTCTAGACTTGCTGTACAAAGTCTTCATTATTGGCAAGGGGTCAGAATGACATCTTTGTTATTTCATTGTGAATCAGTTTGCCACACTTCAGTACCAATGCCTGATTTTCCTAAATGTTTGTAGTATAACTCTAAGTGTAGCTCACTGTGGCTGTGAGGATCTCTATCACACATCTGCTTTGTGCAGCTACTTGTTAGAAATAAAACTTCCTGTCACAGACACTAAGTAGAAGCTGTAGGGCTTCTTGATCTCTGTGTGGAAAAATAACTATTGCAATGATTATTCACTGAAATTGACTGTATGAAAGCCAATGGTTTGTTTCAGAAGACTTGTATAGACTAATAAATTTTTTTTCCACAGTATTCAACTCTTCTAACCTCTTCCTGTTGTAGAGTTGTATAGTTTCTAGCGTGTATGGTTTAAACAAGGTCACTTCTGGACAAATTGCTTCTGATGTCTGAAGGGCAGGACAAAGATCCTGTGTTGCTGTGGTTCTCTTTCAGAATGATCACTACAGTGCAATCAGTAACTGAACTACTTGGCAGTTTCTTGTAAATACGGTGACTGACAGCACTTTTTTATTACTGCAGGGTTTTGTGTAAATGTCAGCATACAGGAGCTGTATTTTTGCAGCAGCTCTTGGCTGCTTCTGTTCAGATACACTTTCTTCACAAGGAAACTTTTGTTTTCTATTCTGTTTTACACTTACTAGAAAACAGTATCAAAATTTGGAGACTTAACCATGCTAGTTGTTTTTAACAAATACTGTATCTATGGTATTGTTAATGTAGTAGGATAATTTAAACATGTAAATGTAATTAATATTAAACATACATACTGTATTAAAATGTTACAATGTTAAAATTACTGTTTCATGCAAACTATGTGGGCTGAGCAAATCTTAGATTTGAGGTCAAAGGATTTTGATTTTTGTAGGTTAGCAGTGGGAGAAACCTGTAGGAGCATTAAAAATAACTCCCTTTAGTGGTATTTCAGTAATACTGAGCAAGTATCATAATGCTGCCAGATGTCTGTAATTCATTTCCATGTTTCCCCCTAGTCTGGATTCAGCCCTGTGAAGAGAGACTTAATTTTCAGTTTCTCACAGAAGATCCTTTTATCACAGGACCTGGATTCATCTCTCATTTTGCCTTTGCCAGATCTGACAGCCTGTGTCAAAGAGAGAAGCTGCTGGGCACTCTGAATAGTGGCCATTGTTCTGTGAAAGAATCAACTCGTTCCTTTCCCTGCAGACTTTTTTTCTGAGGAGAAAAGTATTCTGAAACAACAGGTTTAGGGAGACTAAGAGCAGTTAGGCTATTTTCATTTTCTAGAGAAATTTTAATTGACTTGCAACTGGCTTTTCTCTTCTTCATTTGAGGAATTACCTTTTCCTGGAGTCTTACTACCTCCTTTCTTCCTTGCTCTGTCAGGAAGCTGTATACTGGAGGGGTGGGTTCCTGTGCTTCCAGTATTTCTTAAAGCAAATTTACCATCAGTTAGGCTTCCTCTGTTGCATTCTTGTTTGGGTTTTCTGTCCCCTTTAGTGGGAGGGCTGCCATCTTTCAAATCAGACTATTCCCAGGTCAGAATTGTATCATGGTTATTTCCAAGTGCATTGTAGCATCTGCAATGCAAACATTTCTTAAACTGCTGCAAGCTGTATTATCACCTCTACTTAATGCTGATTTAGGCCTGTGTCTCTGTGGGGGGAGTATTGATTGTTGTACTCAGTGTATGCTCAAGAGACCCTACTGCTTAGCTAGGTACTGAGCTAGACTGAAATGGAGGGAGCTGCTGTGCTCTGCATCAGGTGATGACAATGTGTCTATTGCCATGGCAGATCTGTATGAAATCACTAAACCAGAATGAGGTAACTGAGAAATGTTACATGATGATGAATGGCAGTTAAAACTGAAGTTGTTCCCAGTTCATTTACTCTGTAGTCAAAGAGGCTGACTAATAGTGGCTGGCAGAGGTTTTCTGTGGTCTTTACAGCAGCCTGAGTAGTGGTTAAACCTTAAACTTGTGCTTGAATGAATAAGTGTTGTGATGGTTTTATCTTTGCTTCTATCATTGCTTTTAAAAGCGGGGTGGGACAGGCTTCTGGGGGAGGTTAAAGATGCTTTTAAAAGAAGCACTTAATTGGTGTGAATTGTAGATGGAGTTTTTCTGTTCTACAATAGAACAGTCAAGGGCTGGCTCAAAGGCAGGCTTAACTAAGTGAAAACGTGAGTTCAGTGAGTCCTCAAATGATAGCAGTGACAGTTTCATCAGCCTTGGCAGAACGTCAGGGAACAGTGGTGTTCTTGCTGCCTTCACGTACCAGAGTGGTAACCACTCTGTGTGTACTTCATGTCGTTAGGTCCATTGTTTGTGTGCAACCTGATACAAAGTGTACTGCAGTAATCTTTCTAGTATTGCCCCATAATTCAGTGTAATAATTCCATGTTTTGAGGCTGAACTGAATGGGTTTTTCCAAACACATAACCAAACCTGGGCAGCCTGCGTTGTGATCAGTATGAGTTACTGCTGTTGGCTACTGAATGGTTGATACATATGTGCAAGGTATTGCATCCAGACCACATGTGCTCTGTTGCTAGAGTCATTTTCAGTGCCTCGCTGTCCTCAGGAAGGTGTTGGTAAGCAACGTGAGTGTGGGCAGGATGTTTTGATGTTGCCAGGCAAAACGATTTTCAGACTTGATTGAGTCTTCAAGTGCAAAGCAGAAGTTACTTTTTGCCACTCACTCTCCAATACAGAGAAGTTCTCTGTTAAAACTGTTCCAAGTTTTGTACTTGTGGCAGCTTCTTTAAAACTGGAAGAGTTGTACAGACAACTGAATGCAAATTTCTAGACAACTTATGATTATGTATTTTCATCTGAAGGATGTTAAAAATCACACCTTAGTTCATTTGATTCAAGCTGGCCCTAAAGAGGCCAGAATGACTGAATTAAGACTGGGCAAAACCGATGACTTTATCTTGCAGTGTCTGAATGGCTCCAGCTGGCTCTTGTACTGCTGTCCTGGGTTTAATGCAGCCTGCTCTCACATGGCCCCCTCTCCCCACACAGATGGGATGGAAAAATGACATTCAAAAAACCCATCTGGGTGAGCTAAAGAGTTTAACTGGAAATGATCCAGTGCTCAATTACCTTAGCTTGTGTGCAGCAAAAACGCAGGAGCGGCAGCAGTGATCGGCAACCTCCCCTGACTGCAGCCAGCCCAGCTGAAAAGCCCAACACCCCAAAACTGGAAACCAGCACCAGCAACTGGAGCAGGAAGCCTCTCATGTTCCAATCTGAACTTCAAGCCCCATGATACTTTGCTCCAGCCAGCACTTTTCATTGTGAAGCTGGCAGGATGACAGCATGGTACTGAATGTCATCAGCAGCAGATTCAACTCAGCCCCTGACAACTGCACAAGAAATATCTGATGAGAGTTCACTACTCCAGCTGACTTCCTGGGTGCTCTGAAAGGACAGTAAAATTATAGGTGAGAAAGTAACTCCCACAAAGAATAACTCACAGCATCAGGCAGTTCTTTGCAAAGCAAGAAAATGTGTTTTGAAGTGATTGATCACAGACTAAACCAAGGAAGATGAGGAGAACTAATGTTGAACCAAATGCTTTTCGAGACCTCTTCCATAAGATGGCAGCAGCCCATTTTGTGAACTTGAGTGGGAGACTGATGTGAAAGGGTATCAGCTGGAAACCCTACAAAGCAGGCCTTCAGTCTTCAAAGGCTTCACCTCTCTTTGCATGGGCACATCTCTTAAAACTGTCCTAGCACAGATCAGTTGTGAACCCTGCTTTTGTGCTCAATCATTTTCTGTTGTGTGGTGCAGCAATAATTTTATTGTATCTTCAGTAAAGGTAAGCCCAGGTGCCAAGAGGCAAATTCTGCCAGAGTTGTTTGTGTCAAGTGACACTTCCACGCTTGCAGGGGTTACACCTGTGGGATACAGGGAGAGCTGACAGGATCGTTTGGCCCATGTTTTATTAGTTTTTCCACTTTGGGCAGTTAGTTTGTTAATAACTGCCCAAAGCAGCTTGAGCTCTGCGAGCAGACGAGAAAAGCAGTTGGGATTTTCTTTCCTCAACAACAACAAAAGAGATCTGATTTGCAGCACTGAACAGTTTCAGTTGAATCAAACCCTCCTTTCAAAGAGGAGAGAACTGGGGAGAGAAGAGTTTGTTGTTGGTTGGTTTTCTTGCCTTTTTTTTTCTTGCTAACAGTGGTGGAAGGAAGAATATTTTGAGAGGAGCTATTTTCTGAAGGCTTGTGACATGAGGGATTTTGTATTTCAGCTATTTTCACTTCACCTGCTAACTGCTTTCCATATTTTCAGCGCCGCAGTGGCATGTGCAATGTAGTTGTGCAGTTTGGCTCTCCTGTTGATGCATTTTTCTCTGCAGGTGAGTGTCAGACACTTATCCTTTTAGTACTAAATATTCAAAAATCGAACTGCTGTGATCCTCCTTAATAGAGGATTCTATTGAAGTGCAAATTCTGAGTAATTACTTTGGTGTTTGTGCTTCTGAATAGCTGGGTGGTGTGGGAGGAGCTACAGCAGCCTGCATTTGACTTACTGGCTGATGTTAGTCCTCTGGTTTCGTTTCCTGTGGTCCGTTGGTATCTAATCTATCAAGTGCACAGGAGGCAAAGTAACAAAGCTGTAAACTAGAAAAGTGGAAGGAATAAGACTGTGGTGTTTACCTGTTGTTTTCAAAGTGTTCAGCCTCTGTGACTGATTTCTGTCCAGTGCAGCTTAGCCCAGATGGGACCTGTCAGGAGTTGATTGTGACATTGCTCCTCTCTCTTTGAGTTCAGACTCTGGCTTGGTGAGTAGCCCAGGGCTGGATCTTGTCTGCAGGTGGTTGGGCCAAACACAGCAAGTGTGAGTGGTTTCCACAGGCACACTGAGAAAGAGTTGCACCCAAATCACTGCTGACAGGAATCTGACTATTTTAATCCCAGAGTAGAACTTGTTTAGAGGCTGAAAGTATCTCTCTTAACTCTTGGACTTTGTTGTTGTTGCTTTCCTACTGAAAACAGCAACTGAGGTGGATTGATCTAGCCCCTTTTCAACTCTGAAACTTGGGCCAGTAGTGAAATTTAAGGTCTTCATAGAAGTTATGCTTGGCAAGAAAAGCAGTATTTGAATTTGAAGGGGTCACTTCATTGTTACTGGTGTGCACTGCCTGATTTATACCAAGGAGACTTCTGGAATGTGTGTCTTGGTGACTTCTTTCTTTCCAATTAACTTTAAAGAACTGAAAGAGATGAAAGCAAGTTACTTGAATAACATTTAAAATGTTTTGTTTATTCTAGAAAGGTTCACATTCTTTCCAAGAGTCCATTTTCTTCCCCGTTCAGAACTGAGCCTTTTCTACCTCAAATCAGTTATGTCGTGATAGCATCCAGAGGCTCTGGTTAGGATGGCTCCAGAGGGCTTGGGGTAGCAAACTGGGAGTAATGGAGAAGTAACCAAGAGCAGTTTGGAGTGTGTGTGGAGCACTGGGTGTGCAGAGTTGGTTTGTGGCACTGAGTACAAGAACAGAACTCTGTGGAGCTGAAGCCTGGAGGAGGAGGAGGAGGACTAAGCTCCAAATAAAGTGCCTGGCTTTTTCTGTTTCATTGGGAACAGATGAGACAGAAAGGAAATGCCCAATGCCTAGCTGAGCCTTAGCCTAGGAATCAGCCTTCCACGGCCACAAAAAGTGCTTTTGTGCAAAGCAGTGTCACAGAACAAGTTAATGGCAACAATTTGGGTTAGCAACCACTCGCAACAAACGGCTTTGACTCAATTGTGTATCAGATGTTGCCACATATTACTTTGGGTTTTTTTTGTGTTTAGCCACAAATAACTCAGGACAATTCTTTTGTGTTATAGTACACCATAATTTACTTCTAGCAAAGCATGTATTTCCTAAGAGACAGAGCAGCACTCCTTGTGTTCCTTGGTCTGCTCTATACTGGGTGCAGCTGAATGATTTCATGTCATCCCAAATGAATTCACGCAGGCTGCTGGGGGAAAAAAAGGAAAGCAGGCCATGGAAATAAACTGTAACTCAGTGTGTTCTTAAATACAGGGCTGCAATGCACACTGAGGTTGTATCATGCTGTCTCCTGCTGAACTCTCAACAGCCCTGGAGTTTTTACCATCCTGTGGGAGAAGAGGGGGGGGGAAATGTCAAGAAAGGCATCCCCTAGGGTAAATTGCACTCATCAGTAAATTCTGTGATCAATTCTCCTTTTGTAGCAGACAGGTGGAAGTTCAGGATTCCAGGACAGTTCAGGAGAAGGGTGAGGTTTGTACCAGGCATGACAGTAGTCTGTTTATTGACACACTGCTTTAAGGAACAGTGAGAAAGCCAAGAAATAGGCAAACATCTCCCTACCAGATGGGGAAGCAACATGGAGTGTTTTCAAATCTGATGGGCATCAACACAAGCAGTTTGCTAGTTCACTGGGTGCTCCTGGGCTGGGGCAGGGGGCAAAGGAGGAGGAGGGGGGTTAAAAAACTTGGGATATAGCCTAGTGGTCATAGAGATGTTGAGTAGGAGGTTGGGCTTGATGATGGTCTTAGATCTTTTCCAAACTTAACGATTCTATAATCATCTCTGGCTTGCACCATGTTTGGTTTTAGAGTTCTATTTTAAAGCTGTCTGTTCTCAAGTCTGGCTCTTCACCTTTTTATTTACTGGGAAAACCATCTGACCCCCTTGCATTATGATGTTTAGTAGTTCTACTGTTTTAACTCACTCAGAAACCTACTAAGAAGGGCTCAGAGAACTTCAGTGACAGATAGTTCAGTGCAATTTTGACAACTTGTTTTATTCTACATCTAGCTTATTTTATCTCAACTGGAATGCTTTCCTGAACTTGGGCCTAAATAAATGATTTCTACTTGAAAAAGAATGGAAGGAACTTCAGCCAATATGTGGAAGGATATTGCTGGGCAAGTGTAATGCTTATTGTATGACTTGCTTCTGAAACGGAGCAAATACAGCAGCTGTAAATCAGATTTCTTATTGTACAACTGTCCCCAGTGCTGCACTGGCACCTGTCAGTTAGGAAGCTTACAGCCCCTGGATTCTGGAGGGCTTTCTGTAAGCATCAGGATCTGTGCTGCAGTGAATTTTGTTGC
Source organism: Tricholaema leucomelas (assembly GCA_013400475.1). Taxonomy (NCBI): domain Eukaryota; kingdom Metazoa; phylum Chordata; class Aves; order Piciformes; family Lybiidae; genus Tricholaema lacrymosa; species Tricholaema leucomelas. The sequence continues at coordinate 52,093 of WAAF01004546.1, forward strand.
AAAATGGAGGTTATGCTGTTGAAGATGTGGTGACAAGATAGAGTTCCAAAAATGTGAGTCCTCTTGCAGCATCTCCTGCCCAGGGCAATGATGCCTTCATGGCTGCAAGGATTTAAGCAGCTTGCTGTTTACCAGTCTTCAAGTATTTGGTTTAAAGGTGGTTAAAAGTGGGCTAAGGAGGCAGAACAGCAGCTTTCCTTACCCCAGTCTGCAGGCACGGGCTGGTGCCCTTTACCTCCAAGTGGCTGCTCTTGGAGAAAGCAGCACCGACCAAAGGCGTCCCCGTAACAAGCCAATTCATGTACCAGAAATGACTACATGTGTAACGCAATTAGAATACCTGCCCTGGCTTCTGCAACCCATTGTGGCTGGGCCTGCTTTTAATCTCCCATCGTCTCTTCAGCTTAGGAGATGAAATGTAGCTGGGGAGCGTGATGAGATCCAGATGGAGAGCCTGGCTGGAGGGCTGGCGGGGATGGAGCCTACCTTGGCCCGCTCCAAGCTGAGCATGCTCTGTACCTTCGAATGATACCTTAATCCACGATAAAGACAGACAGCTCACTTTGCCCAAATCAAAACCATATCCATTGATGGTAGCCTCCTTCCAACGCAGCACAGGCTACTGCTCAAAGAGATGCAAGTCTGGAACAGCTTGACACAGGCAGAACTAGAAGGCTACACATGGATAAGATAAAAATCATTCAGCTACCTAATAAATAAAGTTGAAAGATGTTCTAAGATGCTACAAACTCAAGTACTAACTTGATTTATTATCCCAGAGGGATATTTGCTTCACCTTTCTGTCACAGAATCCTGATTTATAGTACATGATTTTAGGCTGGAATATTTTCTTTCTTTAAGAAAGAAAACCTTTCAAGTATAGCTGGGTGACCTGCCTTTCTCTGCCCAGCTAGCTTCATGCTGCTTAGATTAATACAGCTCCTTCAAAAGATGTAGTTCAGTGGCTAGATTTTTGAAGTCAGCAAGGATTCAGTTTTGGTAACTAAATGTTATTCCTAGATGGTAAAACAGCAGAAGAAGTAAAGTCAATAAACTCTAGAGGGAAATGTATTAAAGAATTCTCATGCATCACGATTTTCTTCTTGCCATCCAGGGAAAAGATTGTGTTTTATACAGGAACTGAGATGTTTCCCTTTCTGTAGTCCTGTGTGGATTTAACTAAAGCAGCAACTAAGAGAAACAAGAGTTTCATAAAGAAAGCCTTGTTGATAATTATAGAGGGGTTGTAAGCCTACGTTCCTAGCCTTTATTTTTCTTGCTCAGAACTTTATTATGGATCTTTAAGTTTCAAATGACTCTTGATACTTTGCATGTGTGAGACAGATTTTAGGTAAACAAACAGAAGGTGTTATTTTGGGACAATACTTCAAACAGATATTTTCAAGAGCATGGTGGGGTTTTCTTTGTTTGGCCACATATGACTCATAAATCTGCAAGCTAACTATTCTAAACCAGATTATCAGGTTGTAAATAGGATAGGATGAAGCTAGAGGGGGAAATAAATACTGGTTCTAGTTAACAGTAGTTCTAGTTCCAGCAAAGCACCTCCACCTTAAAGCAGGTATAAGTTATGCATTGGTGGGTCAAAGTTTCCATGGTGGTCAGAGTTGGAAGAGTTAGCCATAAAGGCATAGGACTGTTGCATTCATTTGTTAAATGCCAGGCTGTAGAGTTGCAGAAACTGATATGTGACAATGTCTTTTGAAGAACCTGTTGTGGGTTTTATCATCTGCATGTTCCATCAGGAGTAGAATCATAGAATCAACCAGGTTGGAAGAGACCTGCAAGATCATCCAGTCCAACCTAGCACCCAGCCCTATCCACTCAACTAGACCATGGCACTAAGTGCTTCATCCAGTCGTTTCTTCAACACCTCCAGGGACAGCAACTTCACCACCTCCCTGGGCAGCCCATTCCAATGCCAATCACTCTCTCTGTGAAGAACTTCCTCCTAACATCCAGCCTAGAGCTCCCCTGGCACTGTGTCCCCTTGTTCTGTTGCTGGTTACCTGGGAGAAGAGACCAACTCCATCTGGCTACAGCCTCCCTTCAGGTAGTAGTAATAAGCTGAGGGAAATGTGACCAAATTCTGCCTGCAAAGATTAAAATGGTGTAGACCCTGCACATGTGAACAGTTTGGTGGTAGTAACCTTCAGATGCCAGGCATTCATTGATCTGGAAGAAAAACCAATCCATGCAACCTCTTTTCTTTCCAGGTAATATTCTCTCTGGTAAACAAGTTGTATGAAACGCACAGTGCCCTCAGCACCGAGAATGTGACTCCTGCATGCCTGTGCTCTGTTACATGCTGTAGCCTTTGAACCATTGTGTGTTGGTCAACCATTTCCACAATACATCAAGATTCAAAAGACTGCAGACTTCAGAGCAGCTTGTTTTGTAACTCTGGAAGCTTAACAAAAGACCCTCACTCCACCAGAAGAGTGATCTTCTGGTCACACTTAGCAGCGCTGCTGCTTACAGCATTTGATGGATGCTCAGATCAAAGCTCCATAGATGTCTCTTTGCTGTAATTTATGAGATCCACTTTTTGCTGGAACTGGTAGAAAAATGAATCATAGCAGTCCTATTTTATTTATATATATATATCTGAAAGTTTAGAATTTCAGAGAGCCATGGCTGAAGCTGTATTCTCTCTTTCTCAGACCAGTAGTGTCTGCATTTGCATGCCCCATGGTGAATTTCTCTGATTTGCTCTTTTAGCCAAGGAAGGAGAAAAACATTCAAAGCCTGTTGTAAGTTATGACAAATGAAACTACTCTTATCTTACACTCTGAAGAGCCAAGAGCTCATAGTCTGGCTAGATAACATCTCTTCTTTCCAAAGGTGTTATGTTGCTCCTTATTCATGTTTCATTTGAGCTTCCAGCCAGTTAAAGAACATTATTCTACCAGTATATACAAGGCACTTATTTTCTTGTGCATACTTATTTTGTTAGTTAATGCCACCTAGAGTTTTCAAGATGACTTAGATCATAAGTAAAAAGGCAGTGTCCACTCCTAACATCTACAACTTAAGCCAGACCTGACACAGTGAAGGGAAAAAAGCATTAATCATGAGATGCTTGAGTGTCAGCAGTGGAACTTGCCCTTGCACTGTGCAGAAGGATGCAGTTTTGATCTGATCTGACTCCTGGCTGTGTCTTCAGCAGCAGGTGGCCCTCAGGTGATGCTGCAGTGAGAGAGGTGATGGCAGAACATCTCCAAAATGGTGGCTCAGACCCAAACTAGGCGATGGACAGGAGGAAAAGAGGGGTAATACCTTGTGACAGAAGATCTACCACTAGGCAGAGGCAGTCTTGGGTATAAGTTATGCTTACATCTGAGGCAGAGGAGAAAGGGGAGCTGTGAATGGCAGAGACTCACAGGGCCAGACTTAAAACCAGTCTAATTTTTCATTTGTAGCTGCACTGCCTGTGCCTCATAGGATGTTTTGCATGGCTTAAGGCAATCCTGAAAGCAGGATATGGTGAGGATGTGGGTGAGTTAGCAGTCTCCTTTGAGTTTGAGTCAACTTTCTTTGCCTGTCACTTGCTTCAGTACATTTCAGCATGAAAATCCCAGCTAGGCTGAATTGCTCCACAAAGTAAGCTAAGCTTTTCACCATCTAATCAATATTTCCTGAAGAGGTGCCAATATCTACCAGGCAGAATTATGATGTCTGCCATAAATCATGTCATTTCTGACCCTAAACCTTCCCTGCCCACATGTCCTCTCTCCTGATGAGTGACACGTAGAACAGGAATTCCAGCATTTAGGAAAAGCACATACTTGGGCTTTCTGCAGATATTAATCCCTGAGTTACTAATGGTGACACTTTTGGGGAAGTTCAGAATGCCTCAGTACAGATGCCAGATTCCTGAGTTCTGAGCAGGAAGGTGTTACAAATAATCAGTGTCACTGCCATCTGCTGTAGCTGACTACCATCTTGGGTGGAGATCAGTTTGTGCTCTGGTGTTCTACACAGACATAGACAAAGTCTAGACTTCCCTCCCCAGTGCTTGGTGTTTATGTAACTAGCCTAATGAATAAACAGATAATCTTTCAGGAGCTGGAAGAACAGCATCTAGTTCTCCTTGCCCTCTTTGTTTCTCTCCACCCTTTGGCTTTCACTATAATTGAAGACAACTGCTCTGGCCACTCAGCATCTGCAAGATGAAGTTATACATCTTCCAGATGTGGCACCCAGTTGCCAGCACATTTTATACCCTCTGTTGTGCTTTGGACCTCCATTTTGGCCTCAGAGTTTTCTACCTGTCTCCAAGACTGCTGTTGATGCTCTTTTAGGCAAGGCACATGGGACTGGATTCCTGTGTTGCTCTCTGTAATGCTACACAAAGCAAAAAGAAAGTGGAATGTTGAGAGGCAGTGACATGGAGCTAACAGAAAGCTCATTTTCTTTAAAGATACAGCCAGAGCAATCCCTTTATCTTGGAGCTTATGCCCAGCATTTTTCTGTGAGAGATGTGAGCTGAAGAGCAGCCTCTGCCATCATGCCGTGGCTCAGAGTACCTGTGCATTTCTGTGAGAGGAGCAATTGATTCTCTGTTTCAATAGAATGGCATCACTGGAAAATTGTTAACATTTGCATAGAGAAGGTTAACTCTTTTAAGTGGCCTTGTGCCATTAAGTAGGAACATAACCACTCCAATACAGCAGTTTGTCTATGGAAAGGAAAAATAACCCTTCAGAACCCTGGCACTGGTTCCACATTAGAGCTAAACTGCTGTAGCAGATTGAAATGACAAGACTCCCATTCTTAAATGAGGTGTGTGCCCAGGCTGGCATGGCACAGGAATCCTACTTGGCACATATGCTTTGAGATTTATGCACACACACAAAAACAACTAAAAAATGATCTGGCAAAGGATATGTAACACAAGACCCCAAAGATGAGTTTAATACTCTTTTACCAATGGTGTGTGAGAAGACCTAAGCAGACTTAATGTGCAGTGTTTTCTTTAACAGGCAGTAGTACCAAGGCAGCTGAGGACAGCTCATCACAGTGAGCTGCTATTGCATGCATGGAGTGTACAAAGTCTGGAGTATGTATCCACACATATACTGCAGAGGCCTCTTGGTTCTCTTTGGTAGCTTTCTAAATGCAGTGTAAGAGATTGGGCAGATTGTTTTTATCAAGATCCTCTCCTGTCTCAGCAGGTAAAAGATGAGATGTCATTTTGTCCTGGACTGCAGCAATGCTATGCTTCGTTGGAAACCATTCTTGCCGGTCACCATTTGAGATGTGTCCAGCAGTGCTGCCTTATGACCTGCTCTGTAGGGATATGGTGGGTACAAACAGCCTTGTTGTGTAGCCCCAGGGCTTGGTGGGAGAAGCTGGATCACAGAATGTTAGGGGTTGGAAGAGATCTTGAAAGATCCCCTAGTCCAACTGCCCTGCTAGAGCAAGATCACCTAGAGCAGGTCATACAGAAGTTCATCCAGGTGCGTTTTGAATGTCTCCAGTGGAGGAGACTCCACAACTTCCCTGGGCAACCTGTCCCAGAGTTCTGTCTCTCTCACAGTGAAAAAGTTTTTCATGCTGTTCTTGTTGAACCTCCTGTGCTCCAGCTTGCACCCATTGGCCCTTGTCCTATCACTGAGCATTACTGAGAAGAGCCTTGTCCTGTCCTCCCTCAGCTGGGCTGAGATCAGCTGTGCCCAGCTGAGGATGTGGGATCTTGATACACAGCAGGGAGTTTGCTTTGTGACTAATAATTTCAGGCTTCCTAAAACCATTTTCTTTCACTGTCCATGAAAATATCACCTGTTTGAGTTGTGGAGATCTGGTTGTCCTGGAGCACTGGATGTGCAGTGGAGCACTGTGACAGCTAAGGATATATCATCAAAGGAGGAGGTTGAGCCTGGCACTGGTGCCATGCTGGAGACCTACCTCTGCCACCACAGCCAGAAGTTCTTCACAGAGAGAGTGATTTGCCATTGGAATGGGCTGCCCAGGGAGGTGGTGGAGTCACTGTCCCTGGAGGTGTTCAAGCAAAGCCTGGATGAGGCACTTAGTGCCATGGTCTGGTTGACTGGCTAGGGCTGGGTGCTAGGTTGGACTGGATGATCTTGGCGGTCTCTTCCAACCTGGTCGATTCTATGATTCTATGAGTGCAGCAGTTATTTGGGCTGCAAGGTCAGTGGCTGCACAGACAAGTACTAATTAGTATCTTATGGCTTGGTTCAGAACTGCAGTGTCTTTTTTTTTCCACTCTGGTTTCATGTAATTGCTTTATATGCTTGAAACTTTGATAGTTAGACATGTTGAAAATGTTCTTTCAGCTGAAATCTTTCAAAGGCTGTGTTTTAAGAGCTCACCAGCATCTGACACCATTATCCTTTATTATTGCAGTAGCAGACATTCAAATATGATGCCACTGTGAAAAGGTAGGTTGTGTCATTTAGCAGAAAACTCTGAAGAGGGGATTTGGGCTTCACCATGAGAGTGGTGAGAGCCTGGAATGAGTTGCCCAGGGCAGGCAGTTGAGGCCCCATTCCTGGAGGTGTTTAAGGCCAGGCTGGATGAGGCTGTGGGCAGCCTGCTCTGGGGTAGGACATCTCTGCCCATGGCAAGGGGTCGGAACTAGATGATTCTTGTGGTCCCTTCCAACCCTGACTGATTCTACGGTCAGCCTCTGCATAAACACAGCTGAAGTGACTGATCTGGAGACCTTTCAGATGAACAAATTCAGGAGCTGTAGTCTGCTGCTCAAACCCAGCTTATGTATCATCATTTTGCCTCTTTTCTTCCTGGGGGTGGTGGGGGTTAGGGGAAAGCTGCACAGAAAGTCTTTGCTGTTGGTTCTGTGCACACCAATACACTCACTCCCAGCTAAGCCACTGGTAGTGTTACAGTGCACCAAATCATCACTTCTAAAAAGCTGGGTTTAAAGATGGTATTTAAAATAAACTAAACCCCAAACATTAAAAAGAAAAGGCTCATGGGATGGCTTGTTCAATTTCAGTCTGTAACTAAGTGACAATTTCATCCTCAGTTTGTAATTCTGCTCTGTTGTCTCCAAGCCATTAATGAAATCCATGTTGTGGGGAGGGTCTTGAAGTGATGGAGGGCGGAAGAAGCAGGGATGGTCTCAAAGTGATGGAGGGAGGAAGAAGCAGCTGTATTTGCCAACCTGCAGCTCTGTGATTTTCATTGTTCTCTCTTATTTTTTGTTTTGAGGTATATTTTACGGAGCAAACAATCTCCCTGGGGCTGGTCTGCTGCAGAGGGCAGGATGAGTGCCTGCTGCTGGCTCTCAGAGGAGTGTCTATGGTGACAGCTCAGCCTGTTAAGCAAAGCCCTGAGGTGCTCAGAAGGCAGAAGCTGCATTTTCCATGGGTGAAAGTTCTGGCACAAGTATTTGACTGAAGGACTGTGAGTATATTACTGAAAAACCAACTCAGCCAGCAAAATACTGCCAGGGTTAGCCTAATGATCCAAGCATTTCACACAGCTGATGATGAGGACAGGTTCATTCTCTCTCAAAATGACACATTGGAATAATATTAGCTGTCTGTAGCCTGGCAGGGATGGCTCCTTCCAGACACATAATTGTTACTGTCACCTCTCATTCTGTATGGTATGCAAGGCTGGTGCCTATGAGTTATGCCCATATGCTTTTCAAGAGCACTGGAGGCAGTCAGTCTTGAATTCTGTCCAACAAGTGATGGTTCAATTAACAATGGACTGAAAAAGCACAAAATTAAAGCATGGCTTAGAGTGCATGCATCAGGTAGGTGGTTCTTTGACAAGGTGTTGTCAGCCAGTGTATGTAAAACAAGTAAAGTTGCTGTGGTAGAGACAAATTCCACTTAGATAACTAAAGCCCAACCCATCTTTGATTTGGTTTGCAGAACTGGATTCCTTGTGCTTTTGTCTTACTTCATGCAACTAGTGACTGTTTAGGAGCAGAGGACTGGAGCTCATATGGACAAAGAGAGCTCCAGAAGAAGGGTTTAATCCCACTCAGCTCTCTATAGCACACAAACAAGTCTTTCCCCTGAAGAAAGACTACAATACTGAAGCAGAGCCATTAGACACTGGCTACATTTCAAGGGATCAAAATAAAGACACATCACAGCTTGATGTTTTTGCCTCTCTAGTAATTAATTTCTCCTAGGCTGAATCTGCACGTTTATAAAGCAAAATGTTTTACTTCACATTAAAGTGAGAGTGTTTATTTGTGCAGCTTCATGTCCAATAAAAGCTGTGCTTTACAGTGAGCTATACAGAATGACAGCAGTGGGCTGAATTGCAGGGTCAGGCTATAGATCATACTTGCTCTGCCAAACACCCAGCAAGGAATTCTGTAGTAAGGGGCTGAGCAGTGAGCAGAGCCAGAAACAATATAGGTTAGAAAAATGTTTGGTTTATTCTGTGAAAGAAGAAAGAGTTTGACTTATTAGGGAGGCTTTTCCTACCGTATTCGTTCTGGGTCCAGGTCCTGGAAAGAACATTTGGGACAGAACTTCCTGTAGTTGATCCTAATCTGTCCTCACGGGCTCATGTGTCATCTCCTAAACTGAGGCATAGTGAGTGTGTTTGAGGAGCTAAAGAGCAGTTTATGCTCTGTGCTGTTCCACTACCAGGCTCTTGCCTCTTCCCCACAATCTGCGTGAGGCTGTGTGCCTGGTGAAAGGCGGAGGAGTGTCATCCTCCACACCTAGATGAGATGTGGGCTACTGTGCAGCTGCAAGTAGCAGGCCTAGGTAGTAAGAGTGCCTTATTCCACATGTTTGCAAGGGGTAGTTGTCCTCCAGAAGGAAAACTTACCCTAGGACAGAAGCAGCACTGTGCAGTGCAACCATTGCATGGATTTTGTGCATTTTCTGTATATGGGAAACAATTCAAAGGTAACTTGTCAGATGTTTAGAAGATCAAGAAGTGCCAAAGCCAGCAAATGGCTTCTGTTTAGGGGCAGTAGAGTTTGCAGGCCCTAACGTAGATGTAGGGTTGAGGATGGGAGTCCAAAACATAAGTGATGGGGACAGGATTCTCTGCATGAGTCCACAAAGAAGCTAAGTGGCTTCTGTGGCTGATGCAGAGGAAGGCTGACTCCTTCACTCTGAACTTCAGCAACAGTTACATCAGTGGCTCAGGCTGATTCTTTTCCCTCACCCTTGCCTGTTATCATAGCCCTCCACACAGACTGTGTTACGTCTGTGCTCTTCTGAGCATAGTGAGATCTCCAAGTTGTTACATGAGGGCAGTCTCATTCTTTCTAGCTTATGTGTATCTCTGCTCCTTTTGCAGCCGCAGTGGTTGTCTTACTCCTTCAGTTTCATCATGCAGAAGAGAACTGTTTTTCACCCAGTCTAAGGAACTTTGCAGGGCCATGGCTTTTGTGGTGAACAATGCTACCAACACCCTGGTTCAGACTTTGTCGATGTGTCCTCACTGAACAACACATTAGTAGTTCTCCTTGTTCTCCAGTCTGTAGGTTGCTGAGAACCACAGTCCATGGTCAGATAAGTCACTGCTTTGCTGTTTCAGCCCCAGTCGTGCTCTGACAGAGCATCACTGTGTCCACCAAGATTTTCCATGAGCTAGCATTTACAGCTTTACACACTGAGAACATAATCCATGTAGTCTGGCAATACAAGAAGCTTTTAAGAAAGGTCAACCACTGTGCAGAGCTGGAGTTTCAGGTCCCTGCTTCAGAAATAGCTGTGTTTCTCTCCTGGGGCGGATAAAGCAGGCTGGGACATTGCCCTTGGGCAGTGCCCAGTTACACTGAGCTGTCTATTAATCTGTCACCTATACAGATTAAGGCTGATGTTAGGAGCAGCTGGGCTCTAGTCTGATTTCAAAAGCAGTTCAAAACTTCCTGTGGATGGGCTTGTAGGCACATACGAAGCAGTGGCTGAGTTTATTGCTTCCCTGGGAGCTGTGCACTTGCACAATGGGTAAAGCAAAGGCAGTAAATGTTACTGCCCTGGGGGATGTCAGTTTGTGCACTGGTTGGGGATGGGAAACTCTTGCTACGAGAAGCTTCCTTTTGGTGAAGACTTTGGTCAGATTCACATTTGTGTCAGTTGTTACTGCTGGAATCTGACTCTTCAGCAAATGAAGAAAAAGTGGATCTGACTGAACCAGAATAGACTGCTTCTATTGAGCTCTTTAATTAAAGCTCTTCCTGGTTTCAGGCTGTGTTGGTGTCACAGTTTAGATTGTTACATTAACAGGAGAAAGGAGAGGGGGAAGAAAAAGAGGAAATGTTTGTTTAATTCATGCTACAGAATGTAATGACAAGAGATTGTTTCCATACACACTGTTTTTGTTGCCCTTTTAACACTTGGAAATGTCAGGAAATACCATTAGTGTAGGTCTATCCAGCTTTAATGCTACAATAACTTCATAGCTATTCACAGGGGAAATTATCACACGTTGCCTGAAACGGCGAAGGTGTATGCGAGCATGCACACAGATCTCTTCTTATCCCTCCCTGCCAAATAGAGCTCTGTGGCTGCATGCAGCCTCTGCTAAAAACACAGCTTTTGCCTCTCTGTAGCTTTGACTTTGCTCTCAAACTTGCCAGATTTACTGATGCTGTGAAGAGGCACATTTCCAGGAAGAAACTTCCACTAGTGCTGAATGCATTCTAATTTACTGTGATTAGACAGTGGCCAAACCTGCCTGGGGTTTTTTCAGACACAGATACTAACCTTAGAATAGAATAGAATAGAATAGAATAGAATAGAATAGAATAGAATCAACCAGGTTGGAAGAGACCTCCAAGCTCATCCAGTCCAGCCTAGCACCCAGCCCTATCCAGTCAACTAGACCATGGCACTAAGTAACTTGTCCATTCTTTTCTTGAACACCTCCAGGGACGGTGACTCCACCACCTCCCTGGGCAGCCCATTCCCATGGCAAATTGCTTGGTTTGTAGGTTTTATTTTCTGAGGGACTTGTTAAGATACAGAGAGGTTCAGAAGGTGATACTTTGATCTTATGGGTGTTGTCCTGCCGTTAGAACTGAGGAATAGATTCCAGTCATGACTTTGATACTTAAGTCCTAAAACCATGGGAGCGATCTGCTGATTAAGTAGTGTTCTCCCTGGCAGTCTTGCTGCTGTAGCACCCATCCGTATTGTATTATGTTGTGCCGTGGAGCAGCCCTGAGTGCAGCTGGGTGGTGGAAGGACACTGTCACCTTGGACAGCACCAGTCCCAGCCTCTGGTGGATTATTGTCCTCTTGCTACAGCCAGAACCAAAACATCCCAGAGACCCAAGAGAGGTGATTAACAGGGAACACACTGCCTGTGAGAGTCTAGCCTAGAAAGTGGTGGGAGAGGGATTTAGTCCTTTGGCTAGGAAAAAAGAACACAGTATGTGATGGGAGTTAATCTTAATCTCAGCTGAGAACTTCAAGTAGAAAACAATGGAAACTGAAGCCAGCAAACACACTTATGTGTAGCTATAAGGTCTCCCTGAAGCCTTCTCTTCACTAGGTGGAACCAGCCCAAACTCTTTCAGCCTGTCTTCATAGGAGAGCTGCTTCAGCCTTCTCACCATCTTTGTAGCCCTTCTCTGGACCTGATCCAGCAGATGCATGTACAGCACTCAGGTGGCTCCATGCAAAAGGCTGTAAGGAAATAAGAAAGATGGGACATCATCAGTGACCAGTAATGGATCAAAGGAGGAGATGCTGGGTGGTTTCATACAGTCAGTCTCTTGTGGTAAATGATTTTATATTGCTCCAAATCCAGCTCTGGTGCAGTCCAGGTTTACTGCTTTTCTGAATACTCTGACTTGTTCAGAAACGCAGCAAAAGGCTTTCGTCCCAGCTCGTTCAACTTAAAAAATGGAAAACAAAATCTCTTAATCCCTCCTTGGAGCAGCCTGCACAATGAAGTAGCCAAACTGGTAGTCACAGTATTGCTATGGTGCCGAGGCTGCTGTGATTCCTGCACCTCATCCCTCTCAGATCACCGGTGCCATCAGTCATTCTCTATTAGTTTGGGAAAGCTCAGAAAATGAGAACAATAAAAATGTTAAACGTGCTGTGGAATTCCAGGCCACTTCTATAATGAGCTTAGCAAACCCTAAAGCAGAGGATACGTAATTTTAAACAGATTTTTAAATAGCTTTTTTGTCAGCTCTCTTGGAAGAGGAGCAGAGCCAGCTGATGCTAACTTTTTCAGGATCATAAGGAGCAGCTTTCTGGGATTGGTCCCCGAGGCGCTGACTGCCTCAGCTTCTGTCGCCTGGAGTGGGGCGAGCTGATCCTTGTGGGATTAGGATCTCTCAGAGGGGTGATGAAGGTGATCCACAGTGCTTCTGTTCTCACCTAGGGTGCAATGGTGGCAAGACAAGAACTGCTGGTAACTGGGTGTGGAGGCAGCCAGCTGAGCCTCACAAAGGACCTGGCTCCTTTTTAACGGAGCACAGCACTGCCCAGCAGCAATGGGAGTTTGGCAGTGCTCGGGTAGCAGTTGAACTCGATAATCTTACGAGTCTTTTCCACCTAGATGTTTCAAGGATTCCTTCAACATCTTCAGCTTCATTTAATTCTCCCTTTAATAGAGGTCTGGTTTGAAGGAGAAGAGGAGAAAAGAGCTTTTTCTACTGAAGAGGGGGGTTTGGGAACCTTAAGCAATGGTTATGATATAGAGATGTAAGATTGCAACCCAATGCCATCACATCTTAGGGTGATGAAGCTGGTGAAAGGCCTGAAACACAAACCTTATGAGGAGAGGCTGAGGGGTGTTTAGCCTGGAGAAGAGGAGGCTCGGGGGGACCTCATTGCTGTCTACAACTACCTGAAGGGATGTTGTAGCCAGGTGGGGGGGTTGGTCTCTTCCCCCAGGCAACTGGCAACAGAACAAGGGGACACAGCCTCAAGTTGTGCTGAGGGAAGTATAGGCTGGATGTTAGGAGGAAGTTCTTCACAGAGAGAGTGATTGGCATTGGAATGGGCTGCCCAGGGAGGTGGTGGAGTCACTGTCCCTGGAGGTGTTCAAGAAAAGAATGGATGAGGCATTTAGTGCCATGGTCTAGATGACTGGATAGGGCTGGGTGCTAGGTTGGACTGGATGATCTTGGAGGTCTCTTCCAACCTGGTTGATTCTATGATCTGCCTACAGAGCTCTTGTCTTTGTTCTTAATCTTGTTTGAGTGGCAGCTATTCTATAGAGCAAGAAGAGAAACATTTGAAGCATCGCATCAGTCCAGCGCAGATTTTCAACACAGATCAGTCCAATTAGACTAGAAAGAGTGGCCAAAATAAGATCCTCATGTTATTGATTTGTCACACAAAGAAAGCACTGGATATTGCAGTCACCAATGGACATAATGTAGAGGTGGAGGATTGCAATCCGATGCCATCACATCTGTCTACATGGTTCTTCATCTCAGTTGAGTGGCAACTGTTCTATAGAGCAAGAAGAAAAAACATTTGAAGCATCCCATCAGTCCAGCACAGATTTTTAACACAGACCAATCTAATTAGACTATAATGAGTAGCCAAAATAAGATCCCCATGCTCTTGAAAAGACACACAAAGAAAGCACTAGATGTTGCAGTGAGCAATGGCTACAGTGTAGAGGTGGAGGATTGCAACCCAATGCCATCACATCTGCCTACAGGGTTCTTCATCTCAGTTGAGTGGCAACTGTTCTATAAAGCAAGAAGAAAAAACATTTGTAGCATCCCATCAGTCCAGCACAGATTTTTGACACAGACCAATCCAATTAGACTATGAGTGGCCAAAATAAGATCCTCATGCTCTTGAAAAGACACACAAAGAAAGAACTGGATGTTGTAGTGAGCAATTTGAAGCTGAAAGCGAGAGTTTCTAGTCTCAGTTTCTGTCTAGAAAAGCAGACAACACGGAAAGGATCTGCTGCTCTTGATTAAAAAAAGGAGTAGAGCTGGAAAAGAAACAGATGAAGCCATTAGTTTATTTCACTTGAAAGCTTCTGCTTTTGAGGAGAGCTATGCCATATTGCTCTGGACAAGGACACCAGATTAATCGCCTTTTCTCTCCTTCACCTTTTATAGTGATGTTGCACAAATGGTATCAAGCTGACGGAGAAAATGATAAATACACTGCAGCTTCAATTTAGCAGCATTAATCACACAGATTTAGTTGCTTTAGATGGTAGTAGGTCATCCATTAGCTGCAAAGTTGACAGCTGTAGCATAGAAGCCCAAGTTCAGGCCTCATCTTCCCCTTTCAGGTCATCTATTTCTTTCCCGGCAAAAACATCTGGTCATTTCCAAACTGTAGTTTTCATATGTCTTAGCTAACAGTGGAATGTTGAAAAGCTGTCCTGCAAAACATAGTTCTTTCCTGTGCCAAACCAGTTGGCCTAGAGTTAGAAAATGTTGTTTTAAATCTTCCCTTGGCCTTTTTCAACAGCTTTAAAAATACAGGATTAAATACTTCATAAAGACCAGCCAGTGGACACAGGTTACTGTGCTGAAGGAGTTGAGCATGCGAAGCCACTGAGACCTCTTGAATGCTGCCTGAGTCATCCCAAAGAGTTCAAGCCCACAGAAGTCCCAAGCTGCTTCCCAGAAGACCCCAGCAGGGAATGGTATTTAAGATGAGAAGAAGGAAAGTTCCAGTTGCTCATCAGCACGGCAAAGCCCAAACAAGGATTTGGCTGCAAGAAGTCCTGGGACTTGCTCACGCTCATGTTCATCATCTTGCCACTAGAGCTGTACTGCTTTGCACAAGGATTAACTGAAGATTAAAATCCAACCACTAGTCTGCAAGCTGTGTCTATGCATCCATCCACAACAGTCACCAGTCAGCAAGCAGCTCTTCTCTTGCTCAGTAGAAAGAGGAAAAGATTTCAAAAGGCTTCATCTGGGAAAGAACAGGGACTTAAATCCACAGTTGAGTAAACAGCCTCAAAACTGCTGTTCTGGATCAGGGCTATTGCAGGCTCACTTTTCCTGGTGCTATATAAAATGGGAAAGAACCATCTTGTCTTTCTCAGAAAGACTTTTTACATCTCCTCAAAGTATTAGGTGCTGGGAATTTGAGCAGGAGCTTTTGTGGACTCAGAAGATAGGAACCAGTCACACATTACATTAGGAACAAGAATGATACAGAAAAAAATGATCTCTAACTTCTTCTGCCAGCCCTGAATGTGATGCCTTGCAGCCTGGTACCTTAGCTGCTAGCCCAGGATGCACAGCACACAGCAAGATAACTCTCACAGTTGGGAGTACACAGCACCAGCAACAAAGGGCTCCTGTTTCTTAACCTTGATATTTTGGGTTGCTTTTAGGCAGATCCTCTTAGCTCAGCCAAGGCCTTTTCCAGCCCTACAGCTATCAAGCAGACAAATAATACCCACCCTCATTGGAACCAAGAAACGCAGGTACAGAAAGAGAGGCATGGATCCCAGGTGCCGGCATGCACAGGCTCCCAGGCTCACGTTTCAGCAAGGCTCGAGTGGAAAAACAGTTCTTATTTCCAAGTCCTTCAGCCAGTCATGGTAAAATTTCAGACTAGCTCCTTAGGAGCCAATGCCTCCTGTCATTTGCTGTCCAGGAATGTGGAAGCACATTCATTTTCTAATGGAAAGGAATTGAGCAATGCTGTTTGCCTGCCTCTGGCCTAGGACTCTCAACACACCGAGAGTGATACAGGAGAATGACTTCTTCCCCTTCATTTCTTCTTAGCCTAAGCCTGTGAAGTCTTTACACCTGTACAAAGCAATATAAATGCTATTTCACTGGCATGGTGGTGGTTTACATCGAAACTGCACAGATAGATGGTGTCTTTGCAAGCTTTAAGCTAGCTAGGATCCAGCCTTTGATTGCCTGAACAACACTTTTTTGGATGCTAGAAACAAACTAGCACCCTGCAGGGCTGAGCAGGCAGAAAGGGGACAGGTATCCCAACACAACTGTTACCCTATCTCCCCCCCAGCATGCTGCAGTCCCTTTGCTCTGAAGGCTGGTGTTCAAGGCAGTAGCAAAGTTATTTCCATACCACAAAGAGATTTGGCTTTGGTTTTCACTTGCCACAGATCTAACTCCCTTCTTTCTGAATTAGTTAGCCTGTTCTTTCTCACTGCTGGGCTTTCTGCCTAGGCATGTTTACCTAAAGCATGCTGACGTTGTGGTTGATAGTTGCTTTGTAAGAAAAAACTGCTCTCCAGCTTGTCCAGCTCGCCTCTGCTTTGCCAGCAGCAGCCACCAAGGCTTCCCTTCCTCTTCCACACACTGCTCTGCTCTCATAATTGAGGTTTTCTCCTGCATGCTGTATTACCAGAGTAGCTGCGTTGCATTCTAGAAGCTGTATTTGGGAAGCATTTGAGACTTGCCCCCCGCCTTTCTCCAGCGGCTGTAAGCAGCAGCCCATTTATAGCTGTGTCTGTGGTGTCTGTGTCGGGCGCTGCGCTCTCCCCTCCGGGGTGGGACTGAGCTTTCCTGGCCGGCGCTCAGCGCTGGCAACCGCACAAGCGGCCACTGCAGCAGCCAAGCAGCAAAAATGTAGAAAGCTACTTAACAAAGAGATTGCATATGTGCTGCTTGACCTGAGGAATGAACAATTACTTTCCTGACTGCTCTGAAAGGGGGCTGCTTTTTTTCAGCATCAGAAAAGAGATTCTGGCTTTCTCCCCAGCTAGGGGCTGAGCCATCTTTCACTAGCGAGGCTGCGCAGAGCCTTCCATCAGCCTCCAAGCAAGCTCGGGTCCTTCAGCTTTTCGAGCCCGTCCTGGCTCCTTGTCGCTTTCTCTCACTGCTGATGAGGCAGAGCCCTTGCACCCCAGAGCTGTCAGCCAAGATGATCCAGGAAGGGGGCTTGTCACTCCTTTCTCCTGCTTTTTCAGCCGTGTCTCTTCTGCTCAGCTGTCTATGTAATGTAAATCAGAAAACTGTCCCTACCCAGGTGGGCAGAAGGCACAAAATCTATGAAACTCAAGGCAAGGAAGTGCTTTTCATTGTATTTAAATCTGCCACTGTAATATTCATAGAGTTGTAGAATGGTCTGGGTTGGAAGGGATCGTGAAGATCATCTAGTTCCAACCCCCTTGCCATGGGAAGGGACACCTTCCACTTGACCAGCTGGCTCAAGGCTTCCTCCAACCTGGCTCTGCAGCAGCGCCTCTCTGGAGGTGTTCTTCCTCCTTTCTCACTTCTCTGCTGCTAAGGGCAACATCTAACACTGAGCAGAACACTCAAGTGAAAGCAGCTTCAAATATCAGCCAGACCTTAGCATGGCTAATGCCCTGTGATGGGACATTGTTTATGGCTAAAGCTTCAGGAGACACTACTGCAGTATGAGTCAATGCAAAGGGGCCTGTGGTGACTGGCAGGAAATATTGGAAGAATATTCTGTCTGTGAGGGGTATCAGAAGGACTGAAGACTGAAAGGGAAGAGACAGAAGAAGCCTCATATTCAGAAAGTGCTGGAGCCCTTGCAAAGAGCTGAGATTGCTTGCAGGGCATTCTCTGCAAACTGTTTACAAAAGCCCAAGGATTAAATTATGGTGATACCAGCAACCACTGAAGTTTGCTGTTGTGCTAGTTGGAGGAAAATTGGGATATTTTAATGAGAGAAATTATATTATAGGCTGTGAAAAGAAAACAGTGGTGATGTCTACTTCACTCACAGGCTCACTGAGATGTATAGAAACAAGCACACAAAACACAGATAAGGCAGGGTGTCAGTGTGTGTGTCTCTTGAAGTTGGTGCCTGTGCTTTTCTCCCTGTGTAACCCAACTAATGCTGCTTCTAACCCCCTTTGCCAATCCTCCCAACTCACCTTGCATGTAAGGCAAAGTCTGGGATAAGGTAGATGGGTGGAAAGAAGGTGGAGGGGGTGGTTGAGAGCCCCTCCTCGGGACTCTGATTTCTGGGATGGGTGTTGTGATTCTGTATTACCTTTAACTTGTCTATTTCTGTATATAGCTGTAAATATCTGCTTGTATGTTGTGCTAAGATGTGAATATAAAGCTTCATTCCTTAACTTCCAGCTGGCTGAGTCTAATCTGGGTGATTTCATAAGAGTGGAGGGGTGGGTAACTCCCAAACCATCATGGCTGGGATTATTTTATGATTGTCAAAATTCATCTCCTGCTCCATGCTCTTCAAAGAATTTCAGCAATAAAAATAAGCAGCTAGGTGTTTTCTACCTTTGCCTTTATGCCCATGCCCCTCAGAAAGGAGGAAAAAAAAAAGGTCAAAGGTTTATTGAAAAAGAGCTTCTCTGCTACAGAAAGGAGGAAAAAAAAGGTCAAAGTTTATTGAAAAAGAGCTTCACTGCTACAGAAAGGAGGAAAAAAAAAGGTCAAAGGTTTATTGAAAAAGAGCTCCACTGCTGCTTTCACTGATAATGCAACACCTCCTGTAGCAATTAGGACAAGCCATGCCAGCCAGAGACTTATGCTTTCTGTGGAGATCTGGCCCTGTTTTCTTAACAAGTATTCCTAAGCATTCCCTAAATGCAGTCAGACTCTGCAGAGGGCAAATGATAATAACAATAAAAGAATTAGATAAGTCTTTCAGCAGGTGCCCCTCCAGTTTCCTACAGAAGTAAGGTAAGACTGTAAAAGCACTTAAGAACATGTAGTATTTGCACCATGGTAAGAAAGGCACATAATGCCTTCCCACTCCCCCTCCAACCATAAAGAACTTGCTAGTTATCTGTGCTGAATAGAATTAAGCCCAAAACTGGCATATGGGTGGTGTTTTTTCCAGGCAGGGTCACCCACCAGAGCATTTAATTGATACTTCAGCCTTACTGGAAGGACTCAAAGGGCTCACCCTGCAGCACAGTGGTTTTATTAGACCAGCATAGTGGGGAGCACTGTTGCTGAAGCCTTAATTTTATTCCGCTCTGCTTGGAGCAGGAAACTTCAGGACTGATCTGGTGGCAGTTTCCAAAAGGCAGAAGTGGATTTTCTATCTGAGGATGCTCCCAGAGTGTGCAGCAGCAGAGCTGGACTTGGAGCCCCTTTGTGCTGAGACCATAGAGGTGCTTTTCAATGCCAGTTCTCAGGTACTTCCCCTCTTCCATCCAACAAAAGCACTGTTGTGTTCCAACTGCCTTACAGAGTCATAGGATGGAGGGTTGGAATGGACCTTTAAAGGTCATCTTGTCCAACCCCTCTGCAGTGACCTGGGCCATCCCCAATCTTAGGCATCCCTCAGAGCCTTATCAAACCTGACCTTGAATGTCTCCAGGGATGTGTCCACCAGCTCACTGGGCAACGTGTTCCAGTGTTGCACCACCCTCATAGTCAAGAACTTCTTCCTGATATCCAGCCTAAATCAAAATCTTACCCTCTTGAAGATCTCAAAAGCAAGGCTTCATCTTAACTGGGGTTTCCTCAGGTAATAACCAAAGCTCTCAGAAAGTACCCATTTGTAATTATTCATGGCCACCACTGGATGTCAGTGATCGCTGGACTTTAGCAGAGGGTTTTTTTGGTTAACAAAAATAAATAAAAGGCAGCACTTTCAGACCTGCCTGAGCCACAGGATCAGAACCAGACAGTGCAAGTGCAAGCAGATGTTGGAGCAGCCAAAGTGAGGAGCAGATGTGCTGATTTTTCCCAGGCTGTGTACTTACCCTTGCACCCACAGGTGCATGCATGCACTTGTTTGTAAAACTTTAATTTAAGCCAAAGAAGAGACTGGTGGAAAAGAGCTTTTGGCTGACAGACACGTTAGGGTTTAATGGTGGCCATCTGGGCTGCTCGGCTTCAGGCTGATGCAAGCATTCCAGAAGCTGTAATCTGAAAATGTGGCATTGGCACACAGACACCAGGAAGCCATCAAGAGAGAAAAGGTTGCTTGTTCATGCTCAGTGGCAATCCAGAGCAGAGCTAAGGAGGGCAGGAGGCACAACAGAGCAGCACAGAATCTTAGGGAGTCAGCTCCTGATTTTTGCAGGCATAGACATCAAAGCTTTGGGGTGGCTTCTGTGTGCTGGTGATGACTTCAGATTAAGCAGAGCTCTTCATACAGGAGCTGGGGATGACTGTTTAGAAGGGTTTGTGGTGACAGGATGAGGCACAATGGTTTGAAACTGGAGCAGGGGAGATTCCGTTTGGACATCAGGAGGAAGTTCCTCACAAAGAGAGTGTTAAAATATTGGAACAGGTTGCTCAAGGATGTGGCTGAGGTCCTGTCCCTGGAGATATTTGAGATCAGATTTGATGTGGCTCTAGGCAGCTTGATCAAGTTGGAGGTGTCCCTGCTAACTTCAGGGGGATTGGACAAGATGAGCTTTGAGGCTCTCTTCCAACCAGTGCAATCTGTGAATCTGTGGTGACAGAAGCAATACTCTCTGCTGTGCTATGCTTTAAGGGCATGCTCAATGCTTCTCCTATAAATTGCTAAGCCTGTAACGAGGACCAAAAAGATGTAAATGGAGACAGTTGAAGACTCATCAGTTATCATGCTAGAGCAGCCTTCACTAGAGGGGGGGGAAAACCCTGTACAAACAAACTGGATGATAGGAGGGAGGAAAGGAAGGTTAACATGCTCAGTTTGTTCTGCTTCCATACTGTAAACGTGAGGGATGCACACCAGCATGTGGATGATGAAGTAAATGACAAGGTAGTGCCACAGAAAGCAGGTGCGGTGAGCAGCTTCCTGGTGGTGTGGCAAGCTCAGAAGAGGCTGTCAAGACAGCCCAGGCAGGAGGCACTGTGTGGGGCTCTGCAGCTAGCACATCCTCTCTGTGGCATTTGTTGTCCTGCAGAGAAGGAGCAAGGTGCTGCTGCTGGTTGGGACGTTTTGCTGAGAGAAGGGCATGTGGACTTCTCACCCTTCCCTTGCAAGAAGCCGCCAGGGATGGGACCAAGCCCTTCTCCCACAGCTGCTCCCTTCCTCTGGCTGCCAATCTCTCCCTTTCTCCATCTTTCCTTCCCAGGCCACCACCCTTACTTTCACAAGAGCTGCTCCATTTCAGCAAAAGGAGCAGAGCAACCCTCCTAGCAGGGTGACCACACACTGCTGCTGGACTGCAGTGCATATTAAATCTTCTTTGGCTGTGGCAGCTGGGAGGAAAGAAGAAAATGGTTTCACCGCAGCAGCAGTAGAAGATGCTGCTGACACCATGCTGGGGTGAGCCTGACTTTATAATTTACAGCATTTGAATAGACCTCTGAGATAAATTAATACATCTTCAAGGATCTAATCACAGTATGGCCCTTTCCTCCACAGAAGCTGAGCAGTGTGCACAACCCTGACCATGAGCAGTAGGACACTACAGGTACCAGAGGCCAGATGCCACTAGGAAGATACTGCAGGGATCCTAACACCGGCACCAAGTATGGTGAAGTATCCCACATCCCACCTCACTCTTGGCCCCCATGTGCTGCCTCATGGGGTACACCAGCTCAGGCAGTGCTCCCTGGCACTGCTGTCACTCAAGGGAAGGTCCCAGCACAACCCTTATGGTCCTGCTCTACCGACAGAGAACATTTCTCTCTGTTAATTGTAGCTCATACTGAAAATACTCCTAAGAGCCCATTAAAGAGGAAGCCACTGGCAATACCTGGTGTGAGCAAACCCTTTATAACAGGAGCAGAGGGTAAAGGTACTTTAGTCAAAGCCTGTTACTGGAAATACAGACTTATTTTACTCTCTTTCTAATCTAGGTATTGAGACAGTTCTCTCTTTCTAGAGTCTGATTTTTCCCAATCCCCAGTGGCCAGGAACCTGTCAGTACCAGGCTTCACCCACTCTCCCCTGACACCACCTTTTTGATTCTGTCATTAGAATCACAGAATCAGTCAGGGTTGGAAGGGATTTGTAGAGTGGTCTGGGCTGGAAGGGATCCTGAACATCATCTAGTTCCAACCCCCTCCTGCCATGGGCAGGGACACCCTACTCTATATCAGGCTGTCCAGAGCCTCATCCAGCCTGGCTTTGAGCACCATCGGTAAGTGCTTTCATTATGTAAGAAACTCTTTGGGTTATTAGCCACAATCACTGCTCCAAAATGCTTGTTTTACAGCTAAAAATGGTCCCTGTCATCATCCTGCTTGTGCTCCAGATTTAGCCTGGCTGTTGTGAGACATGAGTGAACGCTGCGAGTGAGCTTTGCAGCCAGGAGAGAACACTTCTGCGCTGAGGGCCAGCCCTCTCCTGCACCAGGTACTGCAAACAGCAAAGCCAGCAGGGACACGTAGACCTCCAGTCTGCCAGGCACCAGGTGTGACTGCCTTGCCTTGAAAAGATAGCTGTAATTAATGAAGCAGCTTTGCTTCATCAGCATAGCCTTCCTGCTTTCATTTCTTGATGAGCCATAGTTTCTATTTTCACATCTCTCCAGAGGCACTTGCTAAAAGCCCCTTGCTAAAATCACACACATGCTTTGTCTGGGATCCAGTGACTCTACATCACACTGCACAGAAACTTCAGTGCTTTATAGCTGTGCTATTTCTCTGGAGGCATCTACCGTGGCTGTTGGGAGGGTAGGGAAAGAAGAGTGAGGAAAGCTGGCACGTGTGAGACTAAGAGAAACACGCTTCAGAAAGTCTTTTATTTCAGACTACCAAGCAAAGTTACTGTATAAACTCTAATCTTCAGGCTAAAAAATGTCAGCATGAAAGCAAAATCACCCGTTCTCCTCCAACCTCCCCCAACCAGCCCATCTTGGGAACTGCTGCCTTAAGGTTGGTGAGCTGTGGCAAAGGGCAGCAGATTAACTGTAGATCTTTCTACTCTGCCCCATACACCAGTGCATCAAAAGTAAAGTTTTCTTTGACAGCTCTTGTGCTGCCCAGCTCTCGGGCAGTCTTAGGAGGTAATATAACAAAAAAGGCCAGGAGCACCTGTGCTGTTTCATTAAGGATCAAACCAGGTTTTTGGATAACCTGTTTGTCTCACTACAAGAAACATTCCCTAACCCAAGCTAAAGCCCCCAAGACTTAGCCTAATTCTCCCTGAAAGTTGATCTCACAACCACACAGCCACCTGGCATCTTCCAGCCTGAGAGGCAGGCAGGTCCTCTGCTGCAGCCTGGCTCTTACACCCATGCCAGAGGAGCTGGATCAGGCCAGCCTGTGGCTTTCACACCCTGGTTGATTTATATCCTCTGGGCACACAGGCAGGGCTTCCATTGCTAACAATAGACACTGCTCACACAGTGAGGGAGAATAAACTCCCAAACTCCCTCTCACATTCACTTGCCTCCTGATGACTGTCCCCCACATGCCTCAGTTGGTCTCTATCATACCCTGCCTAAGTGCTTTGCAGTCGTTATGGGCTTGGTTCTCCACCTCCTCTTACCTTGTGCAGTCATTCACACCTACATAAAGTGAGTGCAAAGTGCGTTTACATCTACTTTACACAGGTATAAATGATTAGACTGAAGCTGCTCTGGCCAGAAACTGCATCTCTGTTGAAGCATAAAGAATCTGCAGAGGGCAGGTGATACAATTGCTCAGTAGGAGAGGATAATGATTATGCCATGGAGAGAGAGCCCTTTAGGCTTAGCACAAGCTCACCATGTACTCAGAAGCTCAATGGTTAAGAGGTAACTTCGGTTTTGTTTGTTTCTTTGGATTTGTTTGTTTGTTTGTTTTAAAGCAACTTCAGCATTTGGTGTTCCAGGTGAAGCTGGAAATAAAATAAGGCTAAAAGGGTTTACTGAAATATAATTCAAATGGCTTGAAGGACTGGTGAGTGAAGTGAAGCTGAAGGGAAGCCCTGGACGCAGTGACTATGAAATTGTAGAGTTTAAGATCATCAAGGAGGGTGCATAGCAAAATCACTGCTCTGGACTTCAGAAGAGCAGACTTCAACCTCTTCAGAGCCCTCCTTGGCAGGGTGCCATGGGAAAAAACTCTGGAAGGCAGCCCAGGAAAGATGGAAAATGCTCAAGGATCACCTCCTCCAGGCCCAGCAGCAATGCATCCCCAAAAAGAGGAAGGCAGGTAAGAACACCAGGAGGCCTGCATGGGTGAACAGAGAGCTGTGAGGAAAAGGACCTGGGGGTCTGGGTTGATGCAAGCTCAACATGAGCTGGCAGCGTGTTACGTTATTTTACACCTATGCAGGACATTGTAAAACCCAGAAGAACAAACAGCAAATGGTCACAAGAGCCTTTGTAACTCCACAAGTGCTAAATTGTGTTCTGTGGACCCCTGCAATGGGTTTCTGTCACAAGCTCGCCCAGGGAAAGTGTAGTTGTGCAGTAGCTGCAAGCTTAGAAGCTTAGAAACCTCCTGTTAGGAGACAAGTCCTTCCTGTTCCTGCATGCCCAGGAGGAGCAGCTGTGTCTGGATGGCTCCACTGTCATTGTGTCAGCTGAAAATCCTCCTTCACTCCCCATCTGTCCAGAGCAAACAAGTGCATCCCAGCTGCCCAGGGAGGTGGAGTCACCATCCCTGAAGGTGTTCAAGAAAGGACTGGATGGGGCACTTAGTGCCATGGTCTGGTTGATTGGACAGGGCTGGTTGCTAGGTTGGACTGGATGATCTTGGAGGTCTCTTCCAACCTGGTTGATTCTATCATTCTATGATGTGAGAGCTCACTCTTGCCTTCCTAAAATTTCCAGCACCCAGAATATCTCCTGGATTTGGCTGCAGTTAAGCAGCGAAGTGACTCCTTCAAGGCTGCCTCCTTATATTTTGGTCCTGTGCTGCTTTGGCAAGGAGAGGGAGGATGATTGGAGAACGTTCAGCGGCAAGGTTTTGTAAGCCATCCTTAGCACCAAACACCAAGCTCCCTCCTCCTTGCCCTGATAGTTTGCTTCTGTCTATTTACTACATCTGTTGACTTCATTGTGCTTTTTGACCCTCGTTCCCCCCCCTCCTCCCCCTTTCATTTGCTCCTCATCAGAAATGTCTAGCATACAAGAGGGGCAAGGTTCCTGCTTCCAATATTCTGGCACTTGTGCAGGTAAAAGCCCTTTGGGATCCTAGGTCTCTAACCACGTTTCAGTCTCTGGGAAGTGATTTCTTTGGCTGGAAAGCTCTGTGGCATGTCATTTATAATGGTGCCATTCCCTATTCCCTGCAAACCAGTTGTCTCCAAATCATTTTGCTCACCTGTGCCACATATTCCCACAGCATTGTCACAAGCAGGGTCTGTAAGACAGAGTTTCCTGGCACTTACTCAGCTATTAAGCATAATGAAATCCAAACTGTTTATTAGCTCATCCACTATCTCAGCTACCCAGACATCTAGCTCGAATTCCAGATGTCCAATTAGCAAACCCAGCTTTCCCAACTGTTGGATGAATGCATGTTTGCCTGTCACTGTCTCTGAGACCAATTAGTTGGTTCACTTTTGGACAGTCTCTCCTTACTGTTTTTAGCAAGTCTGCTCCACTAATGGTTGGCCTTGAGGCAATGTCCACTTTTTCCACGCATTCCATGGCTACCAACTGATGATTTGTAGCCAGTCTCCTCCTCCTGTTATTCCACTGTGAGGACCTAAACAAAAACCTGAGGCCTCATTTGTGTACCTTTGGGCTTCACTGACATAACGTGGTCCCCTTGCAACTCTCAGACTGGGCAAGAGGCTTTTTTACTAGGCTCTTGTGATGCTTTGTTCTGGCCCAGCCTCCTATTACAACAAGCTGACATTTTATAGCAAACCTTTTTCACTGTACCAACACTTAATTTGATGAGTCTCTTTAGTTTTTGCTTTATTGCCAACTTCTCTTGTTTTACAAACCAAATCTATCACTTTCTCTAATTGTTCAAAAATGCTACAGCCCAGACTAGACTCACCTTTTCCATTTGACATATCTGTGCTTGCGGGGTTCAGGGCAATTAATGTCCATCTTTCTTGCTAGCAGCTGCTTCCTTTCCTGGTTGGCTGCTGCAGGTTAAAACTCAGATGGTGGGGCGAATTCTTCAAGCCCTTGGGGTGTCTCATTTCATTGTGCCGATCTGGCCCTGCAAGTTGAAGTCCAGGTAAATGTGTCTAAGTTGTTCCATTGCCCATTTGTCCTGGGAGTCCTTGTTTGCACCAGATTGTGCCAAACCCAGGTCTTGCCTGGTCTTCAGCCAGGTCAGGGGATTCAGCTTTCCCCTTGCTGCTAATTCTCTGATCTGGCTCTTGCTGCCTGAAGGCTGCCTGCATGCTACGTCTCAGCAGCTCCTACAAGCTTGGAGTGCTTGGTGGACTGTCATGGGCTGCTCTGTGTGCAGACAGAGCTGGCGTGCATGGGCTGCCTCTGGAAACCTCTCCCTCTTTCTAGCCACTCGCCTGGGTGAGATGCTGAGCAGAGCCAGGAAGCCTGTCAGGGAGTTTTCCCTCGAAGAAAGCAAGTCTTGCATTACTTGAACTGGGCAATCTCTCCTCTGAGGGTTACAGATGGAGTAGAAAATAGTTTTCCTGAGGTCATTTGGCTAAGCCACTTGTGCAGCCAGGTGGCTGAGTGAGGTCTGCTCTGACCTCTGTCCCTTTCACTGCTTTCTCAACAGTTTCTGAGATCTGTCATCCCTCACTGCTGCTCACGTCTGTTAGCAGGTTTTGGGTTGTCAAGACACCTTTGAGTCTCCCTGGCTCCCTGGAAATCCTCTTCAGAGCAGACAGGTCTCTGCTTCCAGCTGTGGGGCTGCCCACTCTGGCTAGACACTCTACAGCTGTTGCTCCAAAAGCAATTTCATCTATGCTTAGAAGCCATCTCCTCAACATTACCAATGTACTTCTGAATGCTTTCTCCTTTAGTGAAGACTCAGACTGCTGGTTGTAGGTCAGGGGAGAGCTTTTTTGCCAGGGGGGCTTGAACGAACTCAAATGTGCTGAGGGCAGCGGCATGGGTAGCATTGGCAGCCTCGTGGATGATGTGGGACAGCTCTGTCCTTCCACCACTTGGCCACCTCTGGACTTTTAACCCTGTGTCGTGGAGGGCCCATAGGCCCGAAAAATAGGCTCATTCTATGCCTCACTTTGCTTTGCCTGCCCAGGCATGTTCCTCCCCAAACCAGGGCTAAACAAGCCCAAAACGGGTAAACACATTAAAAGGCGTAAAAGGTACAAAAGGCCAAGGTGCCATGGGGTCTGCCTGGCCCCGGCCCTGCTAAGGCCTGTGGAGTAAACGAGTTACATAAGCAGTTTGTAAACAGGTTGCATAAGCCCACACTGAGCGTGTGCCCAGCCTATGCTCTCTCCATTCGTGGAGGTATAAGGCATGGTGAATTCGCCTATTTTGGTGACGTTTGGCTGTCTGCCAAACCGATTGGTCAACAGTGGCCAATGAGGGCAATTGATCTCGGCCCATAGTTTATAAATGAGAGCGCACACGTGTGCCAGTGCTGCTCTCCAGAGAGAGCGCTTCTCTCCAGCCAGCGCATCTACAGAGCTTCTTTTCTCTCAAGCTCGCCAGAGCTTGCTTCTCTCTAGCTCTCCGGAGCTTCTCTCCAGCTCTCCAGAGCTTCTCTCCAGCGAGCGCATCTACAGAGCATGCTTCTCTCTAGCTCTCCGGAGCTTCTCTCCAGCTCTCTGGAGCTTCTCTCCAGTGAGCGCATCTACAGAGCTTGCTTCTCTCTAGCTCTCCGGAGCTTCTCTCTAGCTCTCCGGAGCTTCTCTCCAGCTCTCCAGAGTTTCTCTCCAGCGAGCGCATCTACAGAGCTTGCTTCTCTGCAGCTCGCCAGAGCGCGCTTCTCTCCAGCTTGCCAGAGCGTGCTTCTTGCATCTCCAGAGCTTGCTGCTCTGCTTCTCTCCTCTCTCACAGACTAAACATGCATTAGGATTATAGCTCCCAAGAACAGAGGAAGGGCAGAAGAAGAGAGAGGTTTTGGCTAAGCTGATCAAAAGACAACCGTAACACAAAAAAACCCAGCTCCTAACTCCTCTTGTGTCTGGAGGCACTGCACACTGCACTTTCCTCATAGGCAGAGGGCTATGTAGCCTGATTCTATCACCATCTTCCCAGCCCACAGCACTCTGAACTGTGCCCAGTGACCTGGATTGTGAAGTATTACTTTGCATGTCACTAGCAACAGACAGTCTCCAGGAGCAGAAAATGAGGAGCTGTAAGGGCAGCTCCGAAGAGATATGGTAATGGAGGTGCCATCAAAATCAGCCATGGCAGAAGCAAATCTGAAAACCAAGTGGGAAGCATGGGGCTTACAAGCTACATCTGATCTGCAGCTGTACCCTGCAGAGTCTCTAGGCAACCAAAGTTCTTGTTCAACTTCCATCTCTCCTCCGTTTCACCTTTCGCAGCGTTCCTGCCTCATTCTCTTGCCAGTCCTCCTCTCCTCCTGCACCCTCAACTCCTCTTGACTCTGTGGTGCTGACCTGGTTTTGCTGGGACAGAATCCCAGGCCAGTCACAGCCTGAAGGCTATCAGCATTTTCAAGTCAGCCAGGGTGTCGAGGAGGGGAATTCTCCCCTTATCGCCTGTTTGTGGTGAAGGGGAGAAATCAATAGGTGCGAGATAATTTAGTATAAAAATATATATTTATTAAACTCAATATTCTTAACTCTCAACACCCCCCAACCACTCTATTAAATATGATTCATTCACGGTTATGGGTCGACCTTATGGGAAATATATCACAATGAACGGCTTACTAAGAACTCTATCACAATGACTGGCATTCAACTATTAACAGACTACTAACAGAGAGAGTTTTCCCCA
>WAAF01004546.1:81190-165748 GCA_013400475.1 Tricholaema leucomelas
TCACCACGGCTGGCTCTGCTCTGCCTTCATTCCACAAACACACAAAAGCAATAACTAGTGGTATATGAGACCCCTGAAAGTAGAGGTCACTTCTTTATCTTCTGTATGTAGGAATGCATGTCTCTGCATGGAGTTTTTTCTGGTTCCACAGAGCATCTTGAAGGCTTCTGTTTCTTGTACTCTTACAGTCCTCCTTGGCTCCTCTGTGGGCAATCTCAGTGGCTGGCTGTGCAATTGGCATCTCCCTATAAAGAAAAGGCAGGGTTGTGTTTTTGTAGGTTTTTATCAGCCATTTAGCCTCAGGGTCACTACTTTGCCTCTGCCTTAATAAAAAGGATACAAGATTACTACCAAGTCAAGTATCTTTATGGTGGCCTCGTGTAGTCCAGTGAGATTGATTTCTGCCGACAAACCTCTGCCCTAGCTGAGAATTATCTTGGCACTGTTAACAGAAAGAGTAATGTGCAGTTCTGGGGGAAGGAGTACCCCACTCTGCGTGTCTGACTTGGATTAGCACGTCAGCATCAGAAAGGCAGCTCAGTGGCTTCTTGCGCCTGCTGTAGACAGCAAACAGAGCCTTCAACTTCAAGAACAGTTTATTAGGGTACTTCTTCCAATGATAAATTCAATCATTTGGATGAAACTACTCACGGCAGACCTGTTCAAGTGTGACTCAGAGCAGCATGGGTGGGGAAGAGAGGTAGAGATGCAAAGAGTGGCTGGACCAAGGCTCTGACTTTGTAACTCAGATGGAATGACCTCAAATCCTTTGAAGTTTATCCATTTGAGAACATTACTGTTAACTTTTTTCCTCACATCAGTTTGCTTATAGATTAATTTTTATAAGCTTTCCATGGGGAGAAAATTGATAATGTGACCCAAAATATTTCTCTTTCCAAAATGGCCAAGTTACAGTGGAAAAAAGCAGTTCAGCCACATAAAGATGTGATAGCTATAAAAGCAATGTGAGGGCCTTGCAAAGATCCCCACCTGCAGCAGCTCATTAAGAAGCAGCAGCTGAAGCCAGATCTTTCCCCTTCCTCAGAAAGGACTGGTTCCTGTCCACCTGCACGCGAGATCTGGAGCTTGCTCACCGGACCATCCGCTGCCTCCAGCAGCCAGCCAGCATGGGACTGTTGCAAACCCCTTCCCAACAAGTCCTCTCTCCTGGAGGCAGCAAATAATTGCAGAACACCTGCACTGTCCAGGGCATCCACAGGGTACCACATATAGCACAAGATCTCTTGACATCTCTGGGCATTGTCAGTGGCAACCTCTCACTGACACGGAGGGTTAGGCAGAGCAGTGGTCACAGCGGTGCTGGAAGCAGCCTGCTGCTGCTGTACTGTAGCTGTTGTGCAACTCCAACTGCAGGGTTTCACTTGGTGACTGGTACATGAACAGGGGTTTATGATAGCAGGTGTCCAGGGACGTCTGCCTGAGGCAGAGGGGAGGAGTAGGCAGCTTGGCAAGGAGTCTGTGCTTAGTTGGGTGCAGGTTCCCTCCTCAGACTCTGCTGGCAGTTTCAGTGAGATGCCCACTGTGGCAGTGGCAGTTTCAGTGCTTAGCTTGCATGGAAGCCTGCATTTTCGCTCCCACATTTGGGGTCTTGAATTGAATTGTGCTTTCATGGCTCAGCAGGTTCTGCTTTCACAAAGAGATGCTCATCCAGCTTTGGGTTGGCTTATGGACCTAGAAGCCGGTCCCAGGAGTGCTGTGGAAGCCAGGCTGCTATCACAGCTTGCAGTCAACCTGCCTCTACAGCTTGGATTTGGGGTGTCCACAGTCCTAGCTCCTTCTGGGCAGGCTTCTGGAAAAATCCCATGGGAACATGCCCAGATGGTGCTCTGGGTAGTCAGTAAAGACCCTGGTTGGTATTAATCAACTGTGGCACTTGTAGATACTAGCACATCAAAGACCAAAATCTGAGTCTGTTCCCTGCCTAAATCAAGCTACTCATTTGAACCTGACCTTCTACCTTCTGTCTGTCTCCTGCAATCCTTAAACCTTGACATTGAGTACTACCTCTGTCCTCATCTCAATTACACTCAATGGCCTTTAGATAGAGTCTCAAGTCACTTGGTAGGCTCAGATATTAGGCTTAACTCAAGTAATGTCCCACTGAGACTCCTTCAGCAGCTTGTCTCAGGGGTAAGTGTCAGGTCTGACACCAGCCTCTGCCAGGCAGCAGAAGAAAGCCTAGTGACAGCTCCCTCATTCCTGCTTGAGTTGAGCCTCGAGTTCACCTCATGCCCCTAAACTTAGAAAAAGAATCTATTCCTTGGCAGTCCCAACTGAGCTGCCACAGCTCTGCATGAACTCAATTGCCCATGCTGGTCACTGTGGTCAGTGTGCAGCACTGCTGTAGGTTTGTCCCTCACTGACCCTCTCCCAGTGCCTTTTGGTCCCTCGCACGAACCCAGGCATGACCTCTGCCCGAAGGAATTCAGCCAGCCAGCGAAATGTCTAGCTGCTAGAAAATCACCTGCAATTATTCACACCCTTGAAATTGCAGGAGCAAAATGAGAGCCTGCTTCTCAAAATCAGCCCCATTATGTGTCTGCAAAGTATATAATCTCCACATAATTCATCAACACCATTAATCTAAACTCCTAGGTACTGAGCTCAATAGCGCATGTGTTTTCCATGTGTGTGTAATATCAAACAAACCTGTGCTTAACTTGTCAGAATATAATCAACTTCCATTAATTACTTCAGTATGAAGCCTCCAATACCAATGGTTCTTCATATAATCACTCAAAAAGCTTTTATTGGGGAGCTAAACAGCTCAATAACACTAATTAATTGTGTTTCTTGGACAACCGAGGTCGTGTAAGTGGAAAGGTGGTTTTGGTACATTTCCCACTGCATTGCTTTTCACATTTCTGGAATGCATTTCCCCATAATAGTCATTAGTGCACAGAGAGAAGAATTGGAAAGGTGCAGTAGAAGCACAGCATTCCTGAAATATGATTTGAGATTTGTGCTGGATCTGCACCGTTTGCCAGAAATTCAAGCTCTGGCAAATGGTTTAGCCTTTCTAGGCTGTTTGCCCAATAGGCTGAGTGAAAAAAACAGCAAACCCAGAAAATCTGCCAATATTTATGTACCAGCCTGTGAGTCAGTTGTTGTATTGCAGAGTAAAAGTGACACAGGAAAGAAAAGGGACAGAAACTCTGGGAGTCTGGTGGAAAACTCTGGAGCATTTGAATGTTGGTGTTAAAGAACGTTAAGAGCTTTAATTAAACTACCTCAGAACTCACATGCTCGAGACAACTGAAAGAGAGAGAGAGAGTGATTGCTCTCCTGGGGCTTTCAGAGCTTTGCTTCTACACATATTTTCCCAATTCTACAGAGAGGAACAAAGGATGTGCTTTTCCCACCTGAGAAGTTGTTTGGTGATTCATGAAGCTTTCTCCCTTGTCTGAAGCTGAGATTTCTCAGCTAGGTAGCCCAGTGCTGCAGAGTGGAAGAGAGCTGGCTGGGAGGGGGATTGCTGGTGGGCAGAGTCTGAGGCTTAGGGAGCACTTTGGACCAGCAGGATATTCCTTAGTGTTGTGTGTGTATGTATTTATATGTCGGGAGTAAATGAATTGTTGCACTCAATGGCATGGAAAAGTAAACAGAAAGCCTCTCTTGGCTGGGTCCTGAATGCTGGTTGTGGGTTCGGCTTCACGTTTCAAGGCTCCAGTCACTGCTGGTTCTTGTACTTTCAGGCCGTCCCTCCCTGCAGCTCCAGTGTCATCTCAAAAGCATCATCTTTTGGTCTACATGAATGGTGAGTAGCACTTGAACACAAATCATCTTAGCTGTGTCTTCATAATCTTTTGCCTTTGAAGTCCCATCCCCACCAGCCTCCAGTGTAACAGATGGATTCCTCTCAGTGGAAATGTATGGCACAGACAGTGCCTTGGTAAATCAAGACCAAACTGTGCTTAAAACCTCTAAGATTATCCTTATTTAGCACCTTACTCTTCCTTAGTAGTAAACGTTGTCACAAAGGAGGCATCACTTAGTCCCGTGCCCTGTTGAGCCAGACTCTGTAAAAGCCAACCCATCCCTGGAAAAGCTTCATACATGGCAGCAAAGTGAGGTGGGAGGCAGAAAGGTTGTAGAGAAATGCATTGTGATGGTTTAGGGCTTTACAGTTCCCCTGGTCTAAAGGGCAGTGCTAATTCCAGCCTGTAATTAACTGAGGAACGAAGACTGCACATTCATTCAGTAGCTCGAAGAACATAATTAAATAATAAATAATAACAAAGAACAGAATTGAATAACAAACAATAAAAATAACTGTCAGGAACTGATGTGTTGCTTTTGCTGGTAAATTGCAGAACAGCTGAGCCAGCAGCTCTAAGAAATAAAGACAACTCTTGTCAATACATTATGCCCAGGCTGTCATTTCTTAGGAGACTACTTACAGACTCTTGCTGGCTCACGCTGCTTTGTTCTGACTAGGGGAGCACTGCTGTATTCTCCAGGCAGACCTTCTCAAAAGGCTGGTGCTGAGAGACAGACAACAGCATCAGTGTTGCTCCTGTGAGGACCTCAGGAGATGTTCCTGTCTCTTCCATAAGGCAGTGTGTGCTAACGAGATGGGTTTTGCAACTCTTGCTAAAGGAGCAGAGCCTTGGTACAAGAAAACAGGTGTTGGCCAAAATAAAGCACCAGACTTGAGTCTCACTGAAATGACTGGCAAGTCACAGCTGGGATCTTTATCATCCCTAGCACCAGGTGGAGGTAGAGAGAGGAATCCATGTTCTCTTACTAACAGGTAATGTCCTGTGTTGCTCAGATCTTTCAGATCTAGGCCTTTTAACTGGTTACCATCCTCCAGTGATCACTAGTTTAGTTTAATAACCATCTCCTATCAGTAGTATCTGTGATATTTGCCTTTCCTACCTTGAGAGCCAAAGCCTACTTCTCTCAGGCTGCGCTTGGGTCTGTTTCAGTTTGCATCCTCCTCCTGAACATTTCTGACCTCTTGCGCAAGCCTCTCGCATCAAGGTTAGCTCTCTCGGCACAGGCACATGGCTGAATTGTCAGTCCTTGCAGTGAACACCTTGTGAATCATGCAGCTGGCAGAGAAAGGGGACTGAATTTGCTACAGCCACTGGACCTGATACAACAGCAATAAAATCCTTGTCTTGGTGAGCAGAAGTGACTCTATCTCTCTGGCTGACGGAACTGCTGCTGCTTGCAAAAACAACGTATGCAAGACTTCTACATTCTGATTGACTTTCCCCCTTTTGACTTCTGGCTCAGTCTGCATCTTTGTGCATAGCTGGACTTTGCTCTGCCTTCTGCTCCTGCCTCCCCATTTTCCCATCCTCTAATTTCTTCCTGAAGTGAGCTGCTCATACCTACAAACAAATTCAAAGTGAAGAACTCTTTTCCCTCCCAACAGATTCTTCCTTCTGAATGATCCCTCTTGTCACATAAGGCATACTCCTGACGTGTTTTCATATATCCTGCCTGCCTGCCTGCCTCCCAGAGCAGCTTGGGGATTTTTCCAGCAACAACTTTTCCTTGGCTTTGTGGTGAATCCCCACTCAGGCTACAGGCAGTTGTATTCCTCTTAGTTAGCAACATCAGCCACAAACCAGCCTGTCAAAAAGGTGCTGGTTATCACATCCAGCAATGCTTCTGGAGCTCGAGGCAAACTGGAGAGTTACTTCTGCCCTTGTTGGTACCTTCTGTGAACTTCTCAGCATTCACCAGAGGCTCTGGGGCAAGTGTTACTTGAAAAAGCTTATAGGGTCTGTGGATGCTCCCTCCCTGGAGGTGTTCAAGGCCAGGCTGGATGAGGCCTTGGGCAGCCTGTTCTAATGGGAAGTGTCCCTGCCTATGGCAGGGGGTTGGAACTGGATGAGCTTTGAGCTCCCTTCCAACCTAAACCGTTCTATGATTCTGTTTCCTTGTGGTTGGTCTGCCTGTGACAGGATCCAGATCACGGTGAAAATGTTCATTCTGCCATGCCATAGAGTGGAGGAAATACAGACTAACCCTGCAACACAGCTTTCAGAAAGCTCCAAGCTGGAGCTCCAAATTCTGCTCCAAACAAACCTACCTTCTGGAGGGCTTCTGCCCAACTATTTTCTGCGGAGGCCAAAAGCACTTAGAGATCCTTCAGGAGTTGTTCCATTGCAGCTTGCTGGAAATGCCTTTGCTTTCCCTTCTGGTGATTTTAACTTTCCTGTTAAATGCACATCCTCCTCTGTCAGCCACCATGTTTTTCAAGTCTGTTGTCTTCCATCTGGGAGCCACCTTTGTCCTTTATGTTAGGGAAAGTTAAACAGCCTCCAGTGGATGACTGCCCACTTTCCTCCACTGGCTGGCTGGTGGGATCAGGACTCGCTGTCCTTCCCCTCCACTCTTACTCCTGGAATGTAAACACACCTCCCAAAACCAGAGGAAGAAACCAGCTGCTATTCGCTCTTCTAACCATCTATTGAGCAACAGACCTCCATGCCATGTTTATAAGGCAGACTTCTGAAATGGAAAATAAGGGTGGGGAGGTGACCTCGAGAGGTCATCCTGCCCCAAAGTAGTATCAATTACACCTATTTAATTCCTGATTAATATGTCTCTAACTTGTTCTTTAGAAAGTCTTCAGTGACAGAAAAGTCTACCACCCACAAAGGCAATGTATTCCAGCACATTCCCATCTGACCCTCCCTACTTCTGTGGGCACGTTCTAGCCAGTAACTCACCTACCATCTCCTTTGCTGCCATCAAAACTTGTTAGAACTCAACTGTATTATGGGCCAAAGCACAGATTATTCCCTTTGACTTTCTGCTGGCCACATATACCTGAAGATTAGTGTCTCCTCTGCTCTTAATTAAATCAGATCAATCAGTTTTTCCTTCCAGATCATGTTTGCTCCTGAACTGATAACCGTGGGTGCCTCCAGATGGTCCCTATCACCTCTCTAAGTGCAGCCCCAGCAGAGCTCAGTGGAGCAGAATACATTCACTTACATGTCATAGAGTCCAACACCTAAACATACAACCCAGCATGTAATTTCTTTTTTCACACTAGCAGGGTGGGTTTGGATCATCTTTACTTTGTGAGTAGCTGTCTTCATCTCCTGGAACACTCCTAGCTACCTCCCCATGCTTTAAGCAGTTCATCCCTTCTGCTCACGGGGCCTCATAACACAGGTCATTAATTCTGTTATTTTTCAGGCCATTTCTCCAACATACCAAGGTAATTTTGAATTCCAACACTGATGTACCTGCAAGGATCACCAAGATGACAACAAAAGATGTAACAGGACTCTGCATTGCAACAGCTCTGCTATTTTTTGTCCTGGTGAAGAACACCAGAGGCAAAAGCAGCATGTCCTGGCAACAGCTAGCAGAGGTCTATGCTGGGCTATATGCTCCCTAGCCACTGGTTGTATCAGTCTAATAGCACATAGCTGGGGAACCTCTCCTTTATTCCTTTAGCCAAGCTATTGATAAAAACCGGACACAAAGCAGTGTGGAAAGTCCTCGATGCACACTTCTGCTTTGACAGTGAGTCCCCAGGAACTTCTCCCACTGCATTTTCCACTGCTTTTATGCACTCCCGCTGGTAGTTTTAGCTCTGTGACATTTCCTCTGCTTATTTCTGAGAATGTCATGCAAGAGGTTGCCAAAATGTCTCACTAGAGTCTCAAAATGACTCCCTAGAGTCTCAGTAGCTGTCTGATCTACTGGGATTCTCCCACACACCACTCTGCTGTCACAGAGGGAGATCAAGTGGATTTATGTGATTTGTTTATATGAAGTCCATTACTTTTGGTACCTTGCTGTCTTCTGGCTGCTTGTGCACAGCTTGACTGGCTGCTCCTGGAGAAGAGAAGGCTCAGGGCTGACCTCATTGCTGTCTACAACCACCTGAGGGGAGCCTGTAGCTAGGTGGAGTTGGTCTTTTCTGCCAGGCAACCAGCAACAGAACAAGGGGACACAGCCTCAAGTTGTGCCAGGGGAGGTCTAGGCTGGATGTTAGGAGGAAGTTCTTGCCAGAGAATTGGCACTGGAATGGGCTGCCCAGGGAGGTGGTGGAGTCACTGTCCCTGGAGGTGTAAGCAAAGCCTGGATGAGGCACTTAGTGCCATGGTCTGGTTGAGTGGACAGGGCTGGGTGCTAGATTGGACTGGATGATCTTGGAGGCCTCTTCCAACCTGGTTGATTCTATGACTCTATGATTCTAAGTTTATCTAATATTAAACATCACAAAAGTAATTTTGTTACAGGTTTGGAAATCACTTAAACCAGGGAAGTTTAAAGCACTGTGAAAATGGAAACTCTATTTAAAACCAGTCATTGTCATTTATACCTCTATGATTCTACATGTGACTGTTTTGCTTTTTGTTCCCATACAACAGGTTAAAAAAATTACACTTGGCATTTGGCTTCCATGCTGCCATTTTTGTTGCTGTTGAGGGAATGCAGCAAGAAGCAGCTAAGTATTCATTCATGTAGTAATGTTTCCACACTGCTGTATTTAATTTCCAGTTGTAAATCCAGGCTCCACCAAACCCCCCTCTCATGCTGGTACATGTCTCTGTGAAACAGATACAGGGAGTACTTTGTGTTATCAATCTCTACACAGTTCCCACCTCAGCTGCCTGTGGGGAAATTGCAACAAGATTGCCACCTTCTTGTATTTTCTGTTCCTGAAGGGAATCTGATGCATGCTTCTTAGAAGCTACTTGATGCTGACTGCATTGTAACAGAGAGGCATATCCAGGCACTTCCACAGTAAAGGCTTTCATTGCAAGCAGCCTTGTTTGAGACAGTAACAGAAATGTGGTTTTCTAGGAACTAAGATCATAAAGGAAAGGTTTTATTGAAAGGGTGAGAGCTGATGGGTAAATACAACCTGTAACTGTATAACACTTTACACACCTCAAAGTGACAAAAGCAATAGACTTGCCAGCTGGATTCTCCTCCAGCTTGGCTGGGGCATGGCCTGATGGGGTTATGCCAGCCTGGGCAGGCTGCTCTCAAGAAAACCTTTCTACTGCCTACCTACAGACACCCTTCTCAGCAGGCATCAGCTTAAGCAGCGTGCTCAGGGGTTCAAAGGACTGAAAACGACTAACACTTTTCTTTTGCTCTACATCTCACAGAACGAGGAGGCACTGTTGGCTGTTTGTATTTTTGCCACTTCTTTCTTGGTGCCTGGTTTGACTGCCAGTGAGGTATTGCAGCAAATCTTGGAGCAGGTGAGTTTGTTGGTTGTCATTACACTTGACTGCCAGTGAGGTATTGCAGTGGATCTTGGAGCAGGTGAGTTTGTTGGTTGTCATTACACTTGACTGCCAGTGAGGTATTGCAGTGGATCTTGGAGCAGGTGAGTTTGATGGTTGTCATTACACTTGACTGCCAGTGAGGTATTGCAGTGGATCTTGGAGCAGGTGAGTTTGTTGGTTGTCATTACACTTGACTGCCAGTGTGATGGTTTGGGTGTTACCCACCCCCAGCCCCACCACTTGCGAAAATCACCCAGATTAGACTCTGGAAATTGCAAGAATGAAGCTTTATATGTACAGCTTAGCACAATATATGAGCAGGTATTTACAATCTATACAGCTAGATACAGAAATAGACCACTTAAAAAGTGATACAGAAACACAGCAGCCCTCCCAGAAACCAGAGTCCCCAGGAGGGGCTCCCAACCACCCTTCCACCTTCTTCCCACCCCTCTACCTTACCCCAGACTTTGCCTTACGTTCAAGGTGAGTTTGGAGAATCAGCCAGGGGGGTTAGGAAGCAGAAGGATTAATCAGGCAGCAAGTTAGGTTAGAGAGAGAAGTTCATGCAGCCCCAGAGACAGAGAGCAACTCTGTTATCTGCGTTTATGTTCTTGTTCTTATACATCTCATCAAGCCTATGAGTGAAGCAGACATCACCACTGTTTCCTTTTCACAGCTATCAGCTAATTCTTCTCACCAAAAGAGAAGCTAGCTTCAAACTAGCACAGCCAGAGGTATTGCAGCAAATCTTGGAGCAGGTGAGTTTGATGGTTGTAATTACACTTGACTGCCAGTGAGGTATTGCAGCAAATCTTGGAGCAGGTGAGTTTGATGGTTGTCATTACACTGCTCACTGAGAAATGCATTTATTTATTGCTGCTGCAGTCTGTTTGTAAGTAAGGGTGCTGTCTGAAGCCTGACACTGATGCTTTCTCTTGCTTTCTCCATTATTTGCACTCAACAGGCAGGAACTAACATCACAGAGGTTTGCTCATTACCACAGCAGGTGTCTGCTCTCCAAAGATGAGGAGGAGTAGCAACTGCTGTGCTTGCTGTCTTCATTTTTTGGCTGAATGCAAATTCAGATTCTTTTCACCATGCCAGACAGCAGTGGCAGCCTCACAGTTTCCCTTAAACCCTATAGATATATTTTTAAAGGAAACAGGACACATACAAAAGTGACCTACAACAAAAGCAGCATGAAGCACTGAGATAAAGCAGCATGAAGCACTGAGATAAAGCCTTTTCTCTCCACAGCCCACCAACCACAAATGCTCTCATTTTCAAAACACTGAGCATTAGAGTTCCTTCCATGTAAGTTTTGGGGATGTATTTTCCCATCCTGTGGATTTTGGTTTTGAGATGTCAAAGCTTTCTTGCTTTAAAATGGGTTGGAAGGTGTAAATATATGAACAAATATATAAACAGAGGAGTATGAATAGCCAAATGAACACATTTTAGAAGTCAGAAAGCCTAATTCAGCAACTCCAATATGTTGGTAAGTTTCAAGTGGCTCTGATTTAAATCTGATATCAACATCAGTGGCTCTGATTCAAATCTTTGTACCTACAATGATCTTACATTTCACTGGGGAGAAAAATTAATCTGAAAAACTAGAATTCTTCATGAAAATGAATAGGATTTTAAAAGTAAAGAGTTTGATCATCCCCAAGCTCTCTTAAAAGAAATCCAGACACAGTAATCCTGCTTCACAAAGTGTTTCTGTTTTGCTGACCTGGTATTAAATTTGCAAGGGTCCAGCTGAAAGGCTGCTGACCACCTTTCACAACTGCACTGGCTGCCACTGAGTGCTTGGAACGTTTTCAAATCCAGCCACATATATTCCATGACCATTTCTCAAGATCCTCAAAGTTAGACTCACATTTTAGCTGCTGCCCGAAGCATTTAGCCATGCATTTAAGTTATAGAGTAGACCTTGAGTACTGTGTCCAGTTCTGGGCTCCTCAGTACGAGTTTGCAGATGACACCAAGCTAGGAGCAGGTATTGATCTGTTAGAGGATAGGAGAGCAATGCAGAGGGACCTGGACAGGCTGGATGGGTGGGCAGAGGCCAATGGGATGAGACTGAACAAGGCCAAGTGCAGAGTTCTGCACTTTGGCCACAACAACCCCAAGCAGCACTACAGGCTGGGGACAGAGTGGCTGAGAGCAGACAGGAAAAAAGAGACCTGGGGGTACTGGTAGAGAGTAGCTGAAGATGAGCCAGCAGTGTGCCCAGGTGGCCAAGAGAGCCAATGGCATCCTGGCCTGGATCAGGAGCAGTGTGGCCAGCAGGACAAGGGAGGTTATTCTGCCCCTGGACTCAGCACTGCTCAGGCCACACCTTGAGTGCTGTGTCCAGTTCTGGGCTCCTCAATTCAAGAGAGGTTGAGGTGTTGGAAGGTGTCCACAGGAGGGCAACAAAGCTGGTGAGGGGCCTGGAGCACAGCCCTGTGAGGAGAGGCTGAGGGAGCTGGGGGTGTGCAGCCTGCAGAAGAGGAGGCTCAGGGCAGACCTCATTGCTGTCTACAACTACCTGAAGGGAGGCTGTAGCCAGGTGGGGTTGGTCTCTTCTGCCAGGTAACCAGCAATAGAACAAGGGGACACAGCCTCAAGTTGTGCTGGGGGAGGTCTACAATGGCTGTTAGGAGGAAGTTGTTGGCAGAGAGAGTGATTGGCATTGGAATGGGCTGCCCAGGGAGGTGGTGGAGTTGCCATCCCTGGAGGTGTTCAAGCAAAGACTGCATGAGGCACTTAGTGCCATGGTCTAGTTGAGTGGACAGGGCTGGGTGCTAGGTTGGACTGGATGATCTTGGAGGTCTCTTCCAACCTGATTGATTCTGTGATTCTGTGTCTCTGTATCTGAGGACAGCAAATGTGAATAGAAAATTTACTATTGAAGAGCAACCCATCTGGGCAGTGCAGTGAAGGCACTGAAGACCCCAGCCTGTCGTCTGTGGGTCTGCTGTCCTCTCCTGCCATGCCAGCAGAGAGCAAGGTTATCCTTTCCTGCATGACTTCTAGAGATCTTCTGAATCTGATGAGCAGGTTCCACAGTTTTCAGATCTGGCTGATAATTTCTTAAAAGAGTGGGAAAAAGGAGCTTTGAACTCCTTAGAGTGAAGATTCTCATCCTCATGCCAGTTATCATGAGGAAGAAGGAACAGCTCTGCTGACATCTCCAAGTTACAGGGATGGAGCTGAGAGAAACACCTTCTCCTATACTTGAAATTCTACACCCACAGATTCCTGGGCAGCAAGAAGTCTTTCTTAAGATGGAAAGACATATTCCCTTTCCTAGGATGAGGCTTTTCAGGTGCTTCAGTGTGCTACTCAGTTGTTATTGCAAATGAAGGTAGGTAGTGGTGGCATGAGCCCACCAGTTCTCTTCATGGTGTGGGACCTAATAAGAGTGTGGTTTGTCTTCCCTGACTTTAGCTGGGTCAAGTTTGGATACCTGGTCTCAGTAGCTCATTGTCCAGCTGCAGCCAGTGATGAGATGGAAGTGCTGCAGAGGGTGGTGCCTATGCTGGGACATGTGGTGTAGGGCTGGGTGCTAGGTTGGACTGGATGATCTTGGAGGTCTCTTCCAACCTGCTTGATTCTATGATTCTCTGTGACTGGGGTGCATTTTCAAATTCTGCTTAATGCCAGATCCTTACAGTTCCTTCAGTGCCTCGGAACCAGTGTGCCACTGACAGCACAACACTGCTCTCTCCTACCTTTAGAGCCTCACAGCAGCAGGGTGAGCAACGAGGGACATCTTCTAGGTAAGATCCTCATCCCACACTCCCTAGTGCTTAGAGTATTCCCAGGGGAGACAGCAAGCTCCTTTGCATGGACCAAACTTGGGATGAGGCTTGCTGGGACTCACATAGGAAGCCTGCATGAGAAAAGGGCCAGCACACCAGTTCCTCACCAACAAACTATCTTTCTTGTGCTCAAGATAATCTGCCTTTACCGTAAAGAAAGAAATGTCCCTAATTTGTGGTTATTTACAGCACTGTAAATCAGGCACATGCCACAAAGTACCAATAAAAATTGTTTAAAATCAGCCTTAAATAGCTAAACTCTCAACAGCAGCTCATAAAATGCGACTTGGCAGTTCTGAGGTAGTTATGGTTAAATTGACAGTCCTTTGGGGAGTTAAGATAGCCAAAAGCAGTAGTAGTTAGGAGTGAAGTGATAGATGGTGGAGTTTGTTGGTTGAAGAGCCTCTGTTGCACACTCCTGAGACTTCACATGTTCAGTGGCCCTAGGCTGGGAGAAGGCAGATACCAGACTTTGTTGCTGAACATCAGCTTGTTGAGTCATACATTCTTCTTGACTATGGCCCTAGAAACTGCAAACCCAGAACAAATGAGCTCTGGCATGAAGGGTCCCATCACTGTCTGCATGTAACAGGAGACCTTCAGGCAGGCAGGAAGATAGGAGGAGAACCAAGTTCACAACAGGCTAAGAGGGAAGTAAAGGAAATCTGAAGAAAGGACCAACACCACAAATGAAAAAAAGCCCATCCCTAAAGAAACCAGATCTCAGCTCCTTTAAAAAGTCAGGTGCTTGAATTATATCAGCCTCCAGCCAGGTCTGACTTCCACTGCCAGTAACCACTTCCACTGCCAATAGCCCAAGCTGACATAACAGCAACATTAAGGAGGTTAGGGATTTTTTCTGTTACATTAGGCATTCATGTCTCTTTTCCACTTCTTTCTTTCTTTCTTTCTTCTTTTCCTCCTTTTTTTTCCCTCAAGGTGCTTGTGTTGTAGCCAACCTCCACCCGTCTTGTTAAACAAGAGGAGTTTCAAGACAGGCCCCAAAACTAAACACTGGCTCAGCCACACAGCACTGGGTTTGGGTCTCAGTTCTGCTGCTGATGGATATTGAGCACACCCAGATGCTGGCAGCTTGGCTCATACAACATGAACTCACATGCAGCCTTGATTCCTTGCAGTTTGTCAAAGCAGTGCTCTCATTCAGCCCTTAGCAGTGCTCTCATTCAGCCCTTAAGCATCATGCTCCATCTCACTTTCCTGCCCTTGCTAGCTAGGCCAGGCAGGTATTTCACCAAAGCAGCTCCCAGCTATCAAAGTCCTTCTACACACAACAACTCAGCCATGCAGAGCAGGGTTATTGTGTTCTTTGAAATGCTGCACCAAAGCACAGAGAAATTTGAGGACACTGCTGTGGGCAAGTGAAAGCACAGAACAAACAATGGTCCAAAAGCCTCACAGATACAGCCACACCGTGCCAAGTCCTGTCCGTGCTCTGCTGAGGACTTTGATGTAGCAGCTCAGGCATGATGCCAAACTTGGTTACCCAGTTTCTGAACTAGGCCATGTTCTATCCAGCTGGCTCAGAGCAGGCAGGCAACTGTCTGTACTTGGCCGTGGAAACATGTCTCAGCCCTTGGACCTTCAGAAGTGCTTGAATTTGTTAGGGTAGGAGCCAGGATCCCATTGAGGTTCTTTCTGCTTCTCCAAGAGTCTCACAAATTGTTCACAGTAACACGGGACTAAAACAGAGGTCTGCCGTGCTTGGAGCTGTCACTACGACCATTGAATTGGTGCCCATTGCACTGGAGAGATGCTTGTGGAGTAACGGAGGGTCTGGTGTCCTCAGTCTGTGCCAGGGCTGGGCTCCATTGTACTGAAAGTAACAGGCCATGGCTTCAGAAAGCGTAGTCACGCTAAGGACTGAGTGAGAACACAGCTGGAGGTGAAAGCTTCATAGCAGAATGTGAGATTTCACAGCCACGAACGAGAAAGTCATTCATGATGGCAGCTGGCTTCACTTTTCTCTTTGCCACACAGCAAGTGGGCAGCTGAGGCAGGACCCAGCCCAAACAGCAGTGACAAGCATTGCTGCTGCAGCTGCTGTTCTCTCCTGGCGGTACTGGGATCCCAGCTCTGCCAGGGCTGCTCTGAGGTCCTTAGTGCTGTTCTGAAAGCAGAAACTATTAGTAAGATTTGTATAGCCCTGGTGGAGCTCAGTTTATTTACTTAGCTGCAGCTTTGGGAGGTTGGATGACTGGTCAGGCTTACTCTCATCTTCCACTCCACACAGGGGACGTACCAGGAGACACACCCATCTCCTCCAGCCTTGGCAGCCATGCAGGGGAAAAGGCCCCAAGGCTTTCTCAGGACCAAAAGAAACAGAGGCATCACTGGGCCTGAAAAACCTCTGGGAGGATTCCTCAAGGAGGGTCTGAGCTCAGTGGCTGCAGCCTCTCTGGTTGGCAGTGCTTTGGCAGGCAGGCTGCGATGTGGCACACTGGTATGCTGCCTGATAGCCCTGACTGGCCCTGAGTGATTGCTCACATCAGTATTCAGTCACTGTGGCAAAGCCAGGAGAGAAGGCACTTTCTGGTACTCCAGAGCATCCCCAGGACAGCCACAAGCCCTCCCCTTTCCTGTTGCAGGTCTCCTTTGGACTAATGCAGAATGGTTCCCATGCTCTCTCACACTGCTGGGCACATGGCAGGGGGCACAAAGGCCTTTCTGGGCATTAAGAGCA
Organism: Tricholaema leucomelas; assembly: GCA_013400475.1. NCBI lineage: Eukaryota > Metazoa > Chordata > Aves > Piciformes > Lybiidae > Tricholaema lacrymosa > Tricholaema leucomelas. The sequence continues at coordinate 96,952 of WAAF01004546.1, forward strand.
CAATGCCTTCTGGAAGCTCATTTTATAATCAAGGCCACTTCTTGCACCTCACATCTGGTGCCATCTCCATTGATGGGTAGTTCAGGTGGATCAAAACCCATCGCTCGCCAAAGCCAGGGCACATAATGAAGAACCTACTGAGTAAAGTGACAAATGAAGGAACAGCTTTAAGGCCCCACAGCTCTTGCCCTAGCCTCTCTTGTACAGTACAGAGGTACTATCCAGCTGCCTTCTTCTTCTTCTAACCCATGGTGCAGTGGTTCATGCACTTGCATGTGGGCATCCCAGTCTAGCTATCCTTTGCCAAACTCCAAGTCAAAACATAAGCCATCAGACTATTAAGTGTCCTCAGAAGGGCCCCTGTGTCATGCTGGGACTTGCTCTCTGCCCCCCTGGATCCACAGCTTCACCTGCCATACATTAGGCTGCCTTCTGAGAACGAGGCCACGACCTGAGAACTGGTGGTGGCTCAGTGACTGTAGCTGGCGTATGATGCTGGGAGACTGCAGTTCTGATTCCAGGGCAAAAGTCTCACTACTCAGCAAGCTGGAAAAACTGGAGCTCCCCTTATTCTCAGGAGTTTACAAGCGGTTGGGAGTGCCTGACACTGTCCAGTGATGTGACAGAACGTGTGGGAGCAGACCAAGTTAGTTTTCTCATGTCAGGCTCGGGTACAATGCAGACACCAAGCTCATTCAGCCTTAGGGCGTAGGTGTTTCTACACATTCCCAACAGCAAACGTCAGGCTGTACTTACTCCCTCAGAAATCTGCATATTGACTGAACAACCTAATCTGGATGGCCACAGGTGCTACAGTGGTATACATGCATCACAGAGAAGCAGGACAGAAAACCTGAAACTGCCAACTGCTCACTAAAACATTAGTTAGTTCCTCCCATGCAGCTGAAGGAACTTTGCTGAGGTACAAGTTAGGGGGCCAGATGCATTGGGCTTTGATTACTATGAGCCCTGAGCTTCTGACAGGACAAGGGGCAGTGGGTGGAAGCTGAGGCATAGGAAGTTTCATTTAAACATGAGGAAGAATTCTTTCACTGTGAGGGTGACAGAACACTGGAACTGCCCAGGGGGGCTGTGGAGTCTCCCTCTCTGGAGATACTCAAATCCTGCCTGGATGTGTTCCTGTGTGATTTGGTCTAGGTGATCCTGCTCTGGCAGGCAGTTGAACTGGATGAGCTTTGGAGGTCCTTTCCAGCCCCTGACATTCTGTGATTCTAGATGGGCTGACTGCATCTCCTTCTCCACCACACCTCCACAGCCAGAGCATCTCTTCTTCCAGGCAACCAGCAACGGAACAAGGGGGAACACTCTCAAGTTGTGCCAGGGGAGGTCTAGGCTGGATGTTAGGAGGAAGTTTTTGACAGAGTGATTGGCATTGGAATGGGCTGCCCAGGGAGATGGTGGAGTCACCACCCCTGGAGGTGTTGAAGAAAAGACTGGATGAGGCACTTAGTGCCATGGTCTGGTTGATTGGCTAGGGCTGAGTGCTAGGTTGGACTGGATGAGCTTGGAGGTCTCTTTAACCTGGTCAATTCTATGATTCTACGATCCACACATGGTACTGTAGCCAAGTGTAGCTCATAAACAACTCAAGTTTTTCCCAGCTCATGGACCTTCTCCAGTGACTCAGGATGCTGAGCTATGGCTTGCCTCTGCACTCTCCAGTGGGGAGGATTTATATGTATCATGCCACGTTGTCATTAGCAGCCATTAGCCTAAACTTACTGAACAGCCACTTTCATCAGGGATGCTGCTTCACTGTGCAGCACAAGGCGCATTAATTCACAGGCTACCATTCCTGTCATCTCTGCCTATTACATGGCTGTATCCCAGTACTGGCTGTAACAGGACACCCAGAAATGCAAATAACTAAGGACAGGCAAATGAGTCTTTAATTCAAACCATCAAGGTGTTGTTTGCAGTTATTTATTTTACTAAAACGGTTACATATGTTGAAACAAAGAAGAGCAATAGTAATAGTGTTTGTTTTTCCCAATATCATAAATAATTATTGAGTCTTCATTAGCTGTTGGCTCAGCACTGATCATGGGGTTTTTTTTTTTGTTATTAAAAGACACACACACATAATTCATTAGAATTTGTGTTTTCAGAAACCTCTAAAGCAGCAGTAGAAAAAAAAATAAATTAAAGGAAATAGTACCAGGAACTTATGCCAAGTATTTCTTCAATTTAAAACCCACTTGATGTGTTTTACAGATTATTCTTTGTGCTTTGATCATCTGAAATAAAAAGAACCAGGAGCAGGTTGTTTATACAATGGTTTGTCTTCTCCACTTCTACTTCAGAGAAGTCCCCAGAAGTACCTTTTTGTCTTTTTTTTTTCTTTTAATTATTTTACATTTTATTGTCATTTATACAGACCAAAACCACTGTGAATATTTCTAACAGAAAAGTTTGTCCAAACCATCAATTTATTGTCACAAAATATTTAATACCAGAATAACTTAGAATAGTATGAACAAAAGTGAAGTATTAACTCTCTGCTATTAGTTATAAACTCACATTATTATGTCAAAATCCAGTAAAGTATAAAAACAAAAATGAATGTCATGGAATCTTAAGACAGAGAATGATGCAAGTCAGTAAAAGGTATACTTCAACTGTTCATACAGTCATGACATACATTTCTTGCTTGGCACTTTTAAGTCAATGTAATCAGCAATTTAGAAAACAAAGTAAAAATATATATGTACAAAATATTTTCATATCAAATCATTTTCATTGTACACTAAATAAACTCAACAACATGTTATGTTACATTGAGAAGTTTCCTAAGAAGTCACACCAAGGCTGATGTCTGCAATGTGTCTTGATTATTTTAGTGCAACTGGAACAGCCTCTGCTTGCATGTTAGTTTCATCGTTAGTCCTGCTTCTACTGAAGTGGAGTTCTGCCTTTAAACTCAGCCAGAGCAGTACTGAAGTCTTGTCTTGTTCATTGATGGCTCACCAAAAAGAGAAGCAAGGAAAGGAATAAGTAGGAAAAAAACCTGACTGGATACTCACAGGAAAAAAAAATATCCAATTCCTAGCAACAATCATTGCTTTTCCAGTTCTCTGTAACTGATTCTGTGTAAATTGGGTTTGGTTTTGCCACTGTTTATTCAAGCACTGTAAACCTCAGGAGACTATTGTTATAGGACTTAAGAATCACTTGTACAACTCCCAAGAAAACTTCAAAATAAACCTGGTTTTATGCTATTTGTTACACTCACCAGCAGTCAAGTTTAGAGACGTGACATTTAACACATAGCTTAGTATCTCCTTAAAGCCCTCCCATCTTTAAATGCTGAGATTTTTCAATGGCTCATTTCACATTTGTGTTTCTAGTTTGGCCTTTGACAGTTTCTATTAGAGCTTTTCCTCAACTGAAATGTGAACTATCAATCAACTGTCCTCACTTTTGCAGTACCTACGAAATAAAAACCTTTAAACCACGTTGCAGTACTAAGTTCCACCGCGGAAACTTTCCGGAGCTCCACCGCAAACAACAAATGACGCTGCAGGTTTACTTTTGCACGAGAAGAAATCAACTTCACTTCTATCAAAACTTCAGCAAGTCACTAGCAAAGCTTTTAAACTGTGGAAATTCAACCTGAATGTACAGCTAAAACCTTCTCAACTAGAAATCTTGAACGAGCAACGTGGCTGGGAGTGTAAGTTCAAAATAATCTGAACGACCAATTATGTCCTCAATTTGTGTGGTCTAGAGTATTGCACTTTTCAAAGGAATGATTTTGGTATTTTAATATACTGCATATACAGGTAAGAAACATGCATAACAACCCCATTGTCACTTGGACAAAACAAAACAAACCAAACCAAACATACTGTACAATTTTTATAACACTGTTGATTAAAAGAAAAGAGAGAGAAAATGATGTAACAATTTCATTAAGACTCATCGATTTGGACAAGTCAAACAAGCACAACCTCTCCAGGGCCTCCAGCAGTAATGTGTTCAGCCCTAGGCTGCTTAAGCCCACTTGGAATAACATACAAAGTTTAAGCATTATGGCATTGTCATTTTGAGGCATAATACTGCTGTACCATGCCCACGTTATAGCTTATTTTGAAAGCAAGGCACTTACTGTAATAGCAATGCAAACATCTTATGCGCGCTTTGATTAACATAAAATAAGTTAATGTTCTGATAAAAACAGGGGTTTCTTTTATAATTTACATGCCTTTTATAGAAGCAATTCAACATTTCATTTAGTACAATGAAAATGTCTGAGTCAGAAGGAACGTTTCGTTTCGTTTTGCTTGCAAACTGACCAAAAAGGGAGCCTATTTGCCTCGTATCTGTGAATCTGATTTTGTTGACAACCAATCCCGGTGAGGAAAATGTCCGTTGGGCAGGAAAAAGAAATAGGACCCAATCTCTTAAAACTGCTGAACTAATGGCACTTTGACAGTCTTTACTTCTGATATATGTGATGATTTCTGAATGATGCAGCTGGTAGTTCCCTGCAGTTTATCTTTCCCCTGGGCAAGGTTCGTTAGGGCCATAGCTGCGTTGATCTCCTTCCAGTACGTTTCATCTTTGCTGGTTCCTTTTCTGTTAGCTGCACTAGATTCAAGCAATAATAAATATTTACACATACAGCTTAAATTAGCTACCTGATGTCAGGAAAACTGTAACAGTAGTAATATTTTTTGGAGAACTATAAAGTCCTTTACTCACCTTTCACACTTATTTGGTCCGTTCTCCAGAGTGTCTGAAAACAAAAAACAAAGCAAAAAGAACTTCTATTAAGAGTTTTAAAACAAGCAAGTTCATGGAATAGGCATGTGGAAAAATAACCTGAGATTAATTTCAAAACTGATACTGGATTTCCAAATCAAATCCTTGTTTTCAACACTTATAGAGGGGGCAGAGCTCCAGGCAAGAGTCTGGCTGGCAAAACCTACACTGAGCTTGGAGCAGGGCAGGTGTCAAGAAAAAGCGCTGTGGGGAGCTCCCCAAGACATCATCTTACAGAAATAGGCCTTGGTAAGGGAGGACCTCACTGAGCATCACCAGAACTGCACTGGCAAAACCGGTGCTGAACCCTGCTCAGCTCATCCCACAGCAGCCTATTATCCCGGCGATAGTGAGAAGAATGCTGGCCTTGGAGGTTTCCCTCCATTCTTCAGGGTGATACAGCTAATTTTTCAAAACATAAATGCCAAGAACATAAGGAATTGCAGAACCTAAAAATAAAAATCAGGTTTCAGTGAAAGCCTTCTTGTGTGCACTAAAAATAGGCCCCCTGCCCTTGCACGCCTGACGTGTGTGGTTTCGGACACGCGCCTGGGGCGCAGGCACAGAAGCAGACTGAGAAGTATACAAGGAACAAGCACACCTGGTTAACAGCCTTCAAAGATGAAACTGCATCACAGGCACGAGTTACACCTCCCCATCAAGAGTCACATTTGTTCATTCATGAAGTCCTCACGTTGCAGAGATGCCAGAAATATTTACCAGGCAGAGATGTGTAAGCTTTAGACACAGAAACACATTCTAGAGGAGGGAGAAGCTGATGCCTAACTGCAACAGCCACAGAGAACCACTCAAACAAACCAAACAGCAACAGCATGAGCACTAGCAGCTACACCACCCAAAAAGCCCCTAAGCACTGCATAAAGCTTGTGAAGTAATGCACCTCTTTATGAGGTGCAACTGAAAATCCATCTCACTGCTCCACTGCCATCAAATTATTAATTAGAAGTTGGTATTTTCTTGAAACAGAGCTTCCAGGGGAATAAGTCTCAAAGCACACTGGGAGCTCTCCACTTACATAGGACTTTGTCCATCACCTACCAGCAATCCATTTTCTCATAGCCAGCCCACATTGGACGACTCAGCCCAGCCATACTTCCCACCACTTGGTGGTGACCATACCCAAAGAAATGCATGGAGCCCAGTTGTGATTTCAGAGGGCAGACGTTTACCAAGCTGTTTGATTTAGCAAAACAATAGAATCAACCAGGTTGGAAGAGACCTCCAAGATCATCCAGTGCAACCTAGTATCCAGCCCTGTCTACTCAACTAGACCATGGCACTAAGTGCCTCATNTCTTGAATTGAGGAGCCCAGAACTGGACACAGCACTCAAGGTGTGTCCTGAGCAGCGCTGAGTCCAGGGGCAGAATAACCTCCCTTGTCCTGCTGGCCACACTGTTCCTGATCCAGGCCAGGATGCCATTGGCTCTCTTGGCCGCCTGGGCACACTGCTGGCTCATGTTCAGCCTACTGGTGACCAATCTTTACATCTTAAATCGCTGTGTCTCAAGCTCTCCTAGATCTGTGCTTGAATGGGATTCAAGAGGAGGGAAGTTCAACATATGCAGAGGAGAGGGAATCAAGGAATAAAGACACATTTTATGCAGAGAGAGGTACTGAATGACACCAAAAGTCTCCTTCTTCATGCACTACCTGGCTACAAATAATTTTTCAGCCCTCTATATTTATCATTGTTTTTTAAACAGAGATGATTTTAAAGAGGAGGTTACGGGCTGAATAGGTCAGTAGGTATAGAAATGGCAATGGCAAGTAACAGAGGACGTTGTTGCCAGAGCAAACCTGGATATAAATATACCTCTCTCAAGCATCTGTCAGTTTCTTTTGCTGTTGGAAAATATTTCCTAAGAACAAAAAAATTGCTTGTACAAACTTCTGAGGAAAGTAGGTGTGAATGGTGACACAAATTCCATTTCCAGCGTTTATTTGAAGGAGTATTTGCAAATATTTTTAACTGGTGTTTAGCCAGCTCTAAAAGAAAGCAGCTTGCCCGTGGTATGTTGAAGTAGCAGCAAAGCTCAAAAATAAAACCCAGGAGCAAAAAAAGCTACCTCTTCCCTAACTTTGCTGAAAGCCTTTCCCTGAATTACAAGTCTTTTTAAGATTCCGTTCAGATTTCCATTCAGACACAAATAATCTGTGTCACAGAAACTCAAAAGCCAGTTAGGATAAACCCATCATTGATCACTTGCAAAGCTCTTGCTGATAACTGCTGGAAAAGCAGGTCAGTACAATGAAGCCTGAAAATCCATCATTTTCAAAGTGCAGAACCCCTTCTCCTTGCCAAAAGTCCTTTCTGCTCTACCAAACCTCTGACAGCCTATCCCAGCTTGCACTACCACAGCATCCAAGCAATTCATATCTGTCTGAGCAGCCTTTAGTGAAGGAAGTAATACCATCACCTTTTGGATGGGGATAACCATATTGAGAGAGATAAAAGACCATTCCCAATGCTCTCCTTGACATCTTGCTGATCAAACCAACTTGATCCAACTCGAAAGAAAGTGCAGGGTTCACCTCACTTGCAATGCTCTTACTAAGCCATGCATCTTGTTGTCATGCCATTTGTCCAGACTCCATTCACAAACACCCTTCAAGAAGCAGTTTCAGTCCACCTATCCAACACTGCAGTCCAGCAGCTCTAATGCTGCTGAAAAATCAGACTATGAAGCCCTGTGCTATGGACATCTCCCACTATTCCCCTTTGGGCAGCATTACTATCCATGTAGATAGAAGGATAAAGGAAGGTCCACATCCTTCCTTCAGACCTTAAACTACTCATATAACTACAGCCTTAATAGCATAGCTCAGCCTGGAAGAAACAGAGCCTGGCTATGTGTGGCTCATCAATGACAAGAAAGGGAACAGATAACAAAATCTTGTTAAATAGTAAGAAAAAGAGGTGAATCTTACCCATCAGTTTAATTTTTCTTCATCTTTTGCAACCTACCTGCTCTACCCCTGAGTACTAACTAAAGCTTTTGCTATTTGATGTGTCTACGTAAGAACTGCAAAGTGCATTTCAGTGCTAAAAGCAACATTCTGGTGAGACTGCTTAATGAATATAATCAAAGAACAGCATTCTCAGCATGGCAAGTGTTTGGTTTCTTGATCAGCACACATCACATTCCCAGATTTCTTCTCTGAGGCAGTAAGGAAAAGGCACTGGGACTGGGTAACATCTCTGGAAATGGTGATGGAAGGAATGGAAAAATAAGGCAGCATACTGCATCTCACCAGGTAGCCTCAGCCAAGGACTTGCTCCAGAGTAAATGCTGATGGGCAGACCTTGCACTTCACCCATGAGCCTTCTCTTAGTACATGAGAAGCAGCATACAAGTTACTAGGTGCACCATAACTGCCCTCTTCATGTGCTGTGGTTAACTTTAACCTAACACACCTTAGGATTCACCCACCTCTGGTCTCTCCTGAAAAAACGTGATCCTCTCACTACTCGGACCAAGACAGGCTGCCAAACAGATTCCAACCCTACAGAGCTCACATCAATGTGCCAAGTGACTCCAGAGAAAGCCAATGTTGACCTGTTATTATATTCCAAGACTTATTTGATAGGGTGCATGAAATTTACCAACCGCACACCACTGGTCAGCACGAGTAACTTTCCTAAACGAACTTCAGTTGTGCTTTAATACCATATTGGTTAGTTGAAACCCCTAAAAAGCTGCTGCTGAAGTTGGTCTGCTCTGTCTCGGAAAGCAATGTGTTTCTTGTGAAAGGATCTTGAAAGGCTTTCAGCATATATTGAGATCCTTGAATAAGGGAGGTTATTCTGCCCCTCTACTCAGCATTGCTCAGGCCACACCTTGAGTGCTGTGTCCAGTTCTGGGCTCCTCAATTCAAGAGAGATGTTGAGGTACTGGAACGTGTCAGAGAAGGGCAACGAAGCTGGTGAGGGGCCTGGAACACAAACCCTGTGAGGAGAGGCTGAGGGAGCTGGGGGTGTGCAGCCTGCAGAAGGGGAGGCTCAGGGCAGACCTCATTGTTGTCTACAACTACCTGAAGGGAGGCTGTAGCCAGGTGGAGTTGGTCTCTTCTGCCAGGCAACCAGCAACAGAACAAGGGGACACAGTCTCAAGTTGTGCCAGAGGAGGTCTAGGCTGGATGTTAGGAGGAAGTTGTTGACAGAGAGAGTGATTGGCATTGGAATGGGCTGACCAGGGAGGTGGTGAAGTTGCCATCCCTGGAGGTGTTCAAGCAAAGCCTGGATGAGGCACTTAGTGCCATGGTCTGGTTGACTGGCTAGGGCTGAGTGCTAGGTTGATCTTGGAGGTCTCTTCCAACCTGCCCGATTCTATGATTCTGTGATTCTAAGTTTATTTAATATTAAACATCACAGAAGTCATTCTGTTACAGGTTTGGAAATCACTTAAACCAGGAAAATTTAAAGCACTATGAAAATGTAAACTCTATTTAAAATCAGTCATTGTCATTTATACCTCATTTTTTGGTGCTTCACTCTGCTCCCAGGCAAAGGCATCCAAAGAATCAGCTTTTGCCTGGCCAGGAATGTCTCATTCTGCTCTCACCATCCACCCAAAGAAGCCAGCAAGGCAGGATATTTGTTCCCTCTTGTTTATAATAGGAAGTCACCATAAATCACATTCCAATGGAATCCTGTATACCTTTCCACTAGCAGTTTTCAGTATACAGTTTACTGCAGCAGGCAGTGCCAAGAGTGTAGTCACTAGACAATACCAGCTTTGTGATGCAGTATGGTATTTTTCAGGACTCACCTAATTATTAATAATGTATGTAGCATATATTATACTTCTTTTTTTCACCAAGAAATTTCTTCATAAATATTCACTGGTTGATCCTGACAGCTCTCTTGCAAGGTAGCTTGCAGTCCCATTTTAGCAGAGATGGAAATGAGTCTCAGAAGTCCAAAGACAACATACCTAGGCAATACTTTTGACTACTTCAAATGCATATAAGAACACAGTTTCCCAGGATTTCTCCTATATTTAAATTGCTTTCTTCTGTTCTGCTATCAGGAAGGCTCACCCAAAGCACATAAATCCCAGGGTCTTTGAGGGCAAACTACGACTGGACAACAGCATCGCTTACCCCCAGGACGCTTCCATTCCAGCTGGCTGTTGTCAAAATAACACACCAATAATTCACAAGAACAACACCTAAGTACATCCATAGTGTCCTTTTACATCTTAGACTATTCAGTATTCAGAGCATAAATTCCACAGCACATTTGCCTACTGCAGTTCACAGCCTGCAAAGGCCCTCTGGCTACGTGGGGCTTGCAGCACGCTCAAGTATTTCAGTTCAGACTCTTATCATGCACAGAGTCCAGACTAATAACTTTTATATACTTGGATGACTTCAGGAGTGTGCTAAATGATGCTAATTAGAGCTACACTTTACTCTTTGGATCCAAGAATTCTGATCTAAGAATATCAAGTGTGTGGTGATGAACTGATCTCATCTCAAGGCCCTGCTGGGAACAGTCAAGGAAAGACTGACCACTTCTGTAGGACCAAGAACATCCAAGTCACTCCCCCGCTTGGTGTTACAGACAGCTCAAGCTGAACCACAACAACTGGCTTTAAATCCCTGCCTGTGTTATCAGCTAACACTGACAGAGCAAAGATGGCTTGAAACCAGCAGGGGAAAGAATGTGTGAATGAGGGAGTGACACAGAGAGGAAAGGGTATGGAACATGATGTAGTGGGGAAAAAATGGACGTGGAAGTCAAGACACAGTAGGTCAGTCTCACATCACCGTCATATTTCTCGGAGCTACTTAAACATGTACAGACTCCTGACTAATTATGCACCTTCTATTCTAGCTCAAAACACAGGGGAAAAGAGAACTGCTGGCCCCAACTGGTGAATACTCTAAAATATTTGTTGGTTCAATAAAAGGTCCTGTTTAACTTATCTTCATTTTAAAACTGGCAATGCTATTCAGCTGTTTCTCTTACTGCCTCTCCTGAACTTTCTTTTGTTGGTTTTGGAGCCTCTGGTTTAACATGTGTTGACCAGCATTTTCAAAACAAGCAAGAAGAGGAAAAGGAGGGAGGAACAGGAAATAAATTGGGGCAGCTGAATGAAAAATGAAGTTTACACGTGTGCGTAAATTAGCGGCGAGACGAGGTATTTCTGTAAGTCACACACACACATCCCTCCACTCTAGTGCTTTCCAAACCACAATTTCAGGGCACACATGACTTTCAGATCTCTGCTTCTCCAAGAACAAAACTGGGTTAACTGGAGTTAATATTCCTGTACTTTTCTTCATCACCACAGCTCCTTTTCCTCGTAAAGGATCCCAAAGTAAACCATCAATCACTGACGTTCACCCACACCTGGGGAGGAAAGGTAGCTTAGCCCAGGCTGCTCAGCAGTGCAAGGGAGGGGAAACTGTAGCCCAAAGCAGCAGGCCAGGCCCTTTCCTCTTGTAAGAAATGCCATTTAATCTTGGCACCGAGACTGCAGCATCCTTTGAAAAACCCCAGCACAGCAACCCGCAGCTCCTCCAGCCTGCCTTGGAGGAAGAAGGAGTTGGCCTTCCCCAGCTCACACTTGCAGGGCTCCCATTTGGAGTCTGATGTGAGCAAGTGGTTTCCAAACAGGTATACAGCTCAGCCAGAGACTGTGCTACCAAAGGCTTTCTACACACAGGGAGGATTCATCTAATCCAGCACAGAGACTCTTAAAACCCTTTTCCTTTTGCACCCTTCTCTCAGGTTTCCTCAGGGATATCAGACCTATTAAGGACAAATTATGGGGAAACAGAGACAGGAAAGCTCACGTTGGAAGAGGATCCAAACCAGAGAGTCTCCTACAGAAATGCTCCTCAAACTGGTGGCTGACCTTCTGCAGACCCAGGGCTAACTCCACGTGAGATCTGCTCAGTGCTGTCCTTCGTGAAGCCACTCCTGTCCGAAGCAGGTCCTGGATTGGGTGGGTTGATGTGAAACTGTCCAGTTGGGGCTGGAAGTGCTTGTGCAGTCTGGAGGAACAGAAGTGCCCACTGGAGTTTCAGATGACCTGTGGCTGCAGACACGGTGAGGTGACCTGGGAGTGTGCATGGCAACAATCACAGCTGGTCTGAGCTCACGGGGGTACTGGATTTCTACTGACAGAGATTTATTACTGTGTCCTTCTGCTGGGTGGGAGGAGGAAAGCTGTCAGAAACATGCAGGAATGAGATCTGGGCCCAGACTCTAGAGAAAATGCCTGTTCAGCAAACCTTTCCTTTATGACTGCTCTCCCTTTCTTCCAGGAGGTAATGAAGGACATTGTAATAAAGTTAGCCCCACAACCCTGTTACTTCACTCCTCCGGCTTCACAGCAACACCAACTGTAACCACTGACCTGTTCTCAGCTGTTACATCCTTTCAGATGACCAGACTGTAGAATGACAACTCAGATTCACACAGTCACCTACAGAGAATATTTTCCCCAATTCTCCCAGGGTTTTTTTTCCAGGAACAGCTTTAAACTCGGTCTGACCTCTTCTGTCAAGACCCATAGGTTTGGTCTTGCCAATGCTAGAAATGCTGCTTTGCCATCACACCTCAGACCAAGCCTTTTCAGGGAAATCTTCCTTTGAAATGTGCTTCTTGCACCAAAAAGTATCAGATGTCAGCTTTAACTGTGAGGAACTGAGGTTTTGTCCTGAATACCTGGGAACTTTTTTCTCCCCTGGAGCCTTCTGAAGGGGGAGCATGCACCTAGTTACATTTTAATACAGGCAATATTCATAAAAGGAGAGTACATGCCCACAGAGACTGGGATAGGTGTATTTTATAAACCATAAAAGAGGATTCAGTTTGCAAGTCTACGTTAATGTTTGCATTAATGAGTGCACTGAAAGCCCCACATAATAGTAGGCATGGTGCAAATGGGCTTAGAGTCCTGAGCTACACACCTGCACCGAAGAATTTATGAGTTAGCAAAGTAGATACAAACCCAGTGTAAATCACCTCATTGTTTGGGCTGTCAGGGCTGGCTCTAAATTTCCCATGACCAGCGACAGTGTGTTCCCCTCGGTGAGACGCAGGGCACTGCGTGAACCCTGTTTACTTAGCCAGGCTTTAGCAGAGGCTGCAAGGGGAGTCAGCGCTGCGCAGCGTTGGAGGTGAGCTGTTAACGAACTGACAGTTGTAGGGTACTATTTGCTTTGCAAGTTTGCTGCAAAGCTGACTGAAATCAAATCTCTCCTCACTGACTTGGCATGTAACTAACAGTGTAATGTTGTCAGGTTCCTTGGTGATAGTCTCCCACATGCATTTCCTAGAATCGTAGAATGGTTTAGCTTGGAAGGGAACTCAGAGATCATCCAGTTCCAGCCCCTCACCATAGGCAGGGGCACCTCCCGCTAGAACAGGTCACTCAAGACCTCATCCAACCTGGCCTTGAACACCTCCAAGGAGGAAGCAGCCACAAGCTCCCTGAGCAACCTGGGCCAGTGTCTCACCACCCACACTGCAAAGAACCCTTTCCTAACATCTAGTTTGAATCTGCCCTCTGCCAGTTTAAACCCATTACTTCTTGTCCTGTCATTACAAGACCTTGTCAATAGTCCCTCCCCAGCTTTCCTGTAGGCCCCTTCAGATACTGGAAGGCCACTATAAGGTGCCCTCGAAGCCTTCTCTTCTCCAGGCTGAAGAGCCCCAACTCTTGTAGCCTGTCCTCATAGCAGAGCTGCTGCAGCCCTCTGAGCATCTTGGTGGCCCTCCTCTGGACTAGCTCCAACAGTTTGATGTCCTTCTTGTGTTGGGGGCTCCAAAACTGCACACAGTTTCATAATGGATAAACAAATATCTGACCTAGGTTTTGGGTTTTATTTGGGTGTTATTCAGAAAGGAATTTACTGTACAGGGTGACTGGAAGGATGAAGTTGTTAGCCCACTACGGGTTAACAGTGAAAACCAAGTCAGGCAGCAGGGAAGGGGGGAGGGTGACAAAGTAAAGAGGAGAAAGCAAAAGAAGAAGAAAGAAAAAGAAATAAAGGACATGGGAGATGTGAAAAATAAAAAAGGAAATGAGAAAATGGGAAATGAAGGTTCATTAGGAAAAAGAAGAGAAAGGAGAAAGCACACCACTGTTTTGGTTTTTAATAGAAAAACTATCTTTTTCCCACCCAGGAATCTTGCTGTTGTGCAGGCAGGCACGTTTAGGCTTTCCCTCTGGATCTAAAAACCTTTAAATGGGAGCTCTTAAAGCCTAAAATAAAGCTTTAAAAGTAAAAAGCTGAAGTCAAACGCAGCCAGGGTAAGCACTATTACACTCCAGCCCAATTGTTTTTCATTAAAAAGGCAGGGTGAAAGGGAGGGTTTCGAAGCCGTATTTCAAATCTAGGCTGACACTCCAGCAGTAAAACTCTGCTTTTGTTATGCTGGTTGGCTGCGGGTCCGGGCGCAGACCCTCCCTGTGCGGTGCGAGGCTATGATATGAATGTGTGCACGCAGGAGACTGCCAGGAGGCTCCTGCGGCATTCAGAGAAACCTGCCCCCCGCCCCAGCTCCTGCGGCCCCGCTCGCAGCAGCCAGCTCCTCTGCTGCCCCGGGGAGCCAGCTGGGCTCAGACAGCGCAGTGCTGAACAAAGGCAATTTAAATTACAAGGTGTTGTATTTTCAGGCAAGTGGAGGAACTTCTAAGTGAATGCCAGAACTGATTTCCAGGGTGTGTTTAGCCAGCGGCATGAGTAAGTCCATCAGGGAGAGGATATTCAGAGGTTCTTTCACTTGCCTGCAAGATACAGGAGAGACTGACAAGTAGGATGTTTTAAACACAGCTACTTCCATCCACTGCTTGGAGCCCTGGGATGCGTTCAGCACCTAGGTCTGAATATGAAACCCCAGGTACCTCTGTGGGATCACAAGCATCAAAACCGAAGCAGCTTGTAAGGGAGTGCAGGAGCACAACAGCTATAACGAAAGGCTGTGGGCTGCAAGAGTGATTCACAGTAACCCCAGACAATTGTTGCATGACAGACCCTACAAACCAAGGGAGTACATGTGAACTTTTAAACCGAGTTATAGATATTTATGCATATCTAGATGTATTTGTATCTGCTTTGATGGTGAGCAAGCATAAAACTGGGAATGCCTAAGCAGCCTGCCCTTTCTCTACGCAGGCTGTGAGGTGCTGCAGCACAACCACACAAGGCATTTTCTTTGCCCACCAGCACCTTGAAGGCACAGGATGGACCCGCTCCAGGGCCAAGCCCAGAGCAGTAAGTGAGACCCTTCCTCACACAACTTCAGCATCACAGTGCAGCAGCTCTGAGACTGCTGCAGGAGGAGAACACACAAAGATAAAAGTCAAATGGATTTAACAATGCCAAGTAAATCATCAGGGTGATTGGCAATCTCTCTGCTGTACTACAGGTTTATGTGGGGTTCTACAACCTGTTCTAACCAACCTCTTCACAGATGTCTTGCTGCACTCCTCACTCTCTGAACTCCGACTCAAGAGCCTGGGCTCTCATCTTCAGCACTGCTGAGCACACACAGGAGCAAGCAAGGCCAACACGGGCTGTGCTTTGAATGTATTAAGAGCCATGAAACCACAAGCATCCAGAAGGTCTTTTTTTGGTGCTCAGCTCCCCGTTTGTGAAATCCTATGGACGCCTTCTGAAAACAACTTTATTCAAGTTTGCAGTGGGCCAGATGAAACTGAACAGTACATCACAAAATTAGTCATCCTGTCCTTGGAGATGCTCAGCTGCTTTCACCTCAGCGCTTTGGCAGTAGGGAAGTGGCAACCAGCACAAAGTGAGGATGTAAGCTGGTTTTTGAGCTTTCTTTCAAACCTGGCTAGCTTACATATGTTAAACAACCCATTCCTCCTCTAGCTAGAAATGTGATGGGAACCCTTTTATTCAGCACCCTGAGGAGTTACAGGAACCTGCACAGAAAGCTATTGTGACACACCTCCCTGACCACATGGAGAACGACCAGCAGAAGGAAACATTGCTGAGTGACCTGCAAGGTGAAGGGGTGCCTCTGGATTATTCCCACCTCCAATTTCACACAAATGGTTTTAGCATTTGATTGCATTACTTTTGAGTCAAGATTTTAGTTCTGTTCCCTCAGCCTTCCCTTGAGAAGCTCCCACAGTCTTCATGCTCCTGCTCACCACAACTTGTACTGTTATTATTTCCATTACAGGATTTCTTTCCAAACCTAAATATTCCCAGACACCTTCTGAACAGGCCCTCTGAGATTCTAGTAAAGTGGGAGGTATGTCAAGAAGGGCTGTTTTCAGTTTTCCTATTCACTGAGCCAGTCAGAGGCAGCACAGCAAACCAGGCAAAAGCAGGGAGCAGAAGAATGGTGAGCCCAGAACTATTCAGGAGGATGTACCTGTTTGCCAAGAGGTTTTGAAGGAGAAGAAACACCTCCAAACATCATCTTGTATTTAAAATGGTTTGAATCCTAATGCAATGCAATTTCAGTGACTCTGCAGGAGAATTTCAAGAGCTGAAAGGCTATCCTGGCTGTCATGGAAATCAGTGCAGTGCAATAAATCAGCCAGACTGAGCTCCAATTCTCAACGAGCACTGCAGATGCTCACTAATTGACAGTTGTAAGAGCCCTTCACAGCAGAGTCTTTGCGTAAGACACGTGAGGCTCCTGCACTCCAAAGGAGCATGTGTGGGAGGTCCTGAAACAGTAGTAGGCCAGTACTTAATGTTGCAAAGGCCCTGGACGTGAACAGCTCTGTGGAAGGAGACGGAATTGCTCTTTTGGCAAAACATGTGAAACTGTCTGTGATAACGGGAATGAGAGCAAAGATGACTGAACAAATATTTGCACTGAATGCCTGGTCAGGATGAGGGAATTGCTACTGATACGATCTTTACTTTCAATGTTACTGCTTCTGACAGTCTTACAGACTTTGCAGATGTTTATTGGCCACTAAATCATTCTCCAAGAATGTTGACTCGGTTCCCAAACCCGGAGAGTCTGAATGTGGAGGAGTTTGTTATTCAACACACTCTGCTGCTTTTGGAGACAGGGATTTTCAAGAAACCAGCTAGGGAAGCATCATCAACTGATAACAACACAGGTCTGAACTCAGGCTTCCCAGCACCTAGGGTCGTTGAAGCATGCTTGAGTAGATGTGCACCACCCCCATGGCACAGCACACTGCGTGGGCTGCCACAGCAGTGCTGCACCACACTGATGGACCTGTATGGTAGCACTGGGGCTTGCTAGCTCATCCTGACCTGGATACACTGCTTGCAGTTCTCACTATAGCACAACTTCAGTCACTTTGGGACCTCTGTAAAACTCATTCCCTGGTGCTGCAGAGGTTGTTACAGCGCCCATGTAGCTCCTCTAGTTGTAGGACACATTGCATAACAATGAGGCGCATTCAGACACCCTCTGCCATTCATCCCAGGAAGAGCGCTTTGCAAAGATGCAACTGCTGAGCTGTAGAGGATCCTAAGCCACAATACTTCAAGCCAAACAGATTTGCTTTCAAATAGAGAGTATCTGAACCACGGGCAAGATGCCCAGGCTGAGTGAGGATGCCAGTTCTCTGAGATCACTGCAAACAGCTCTTACCTGAAAAAGCTACACTGGCCACAGGAAACTACACCTAAATAGCAACTACACCAAAACATGAGGAATAATAACTCTGAGAGTGATAGCACATACCTTTTAAATCATAAAAAAGGAATAAGGTGCTAAATTATTGAAACACAATGTATTATTACCATTACTAAAATGTATTAGCCAGAACTATTAAATATATTGGGAGAATCCCCCAAAGGCACTGATTGCCTCAACTGGTGTATCCCAAGACCAAGAAGGGCATGGAATTGTTGAAAGAGGGAGTAAGCATCATACATACATCAGGTACTTGCACAGGTGGCCTTTCAGCCTCACTTGCCTCTGAAAGAGTTAAGATCCTGAATTTCCACCTCTATAGAGAGAAGCATGGAGACAGGAAGCCATGGTTCCAGACATAAATAGCTTTCATATTTTTTAGGGAATAACTGGTGAAAAAAATCCAGATCCTTTGAACTCTCCAACAGAGTCCAACTCCAGGCTTCCAGCCTTTGGACAGAGGATGAGAGGACTCTGAGCGGCCGTGCAAGCCAGGCAGTTACAACACAAAGGCTTTACTCTGTGAACCAAAATGCTGTATGTTCTCTAATTAACTCACTGCTATTACTAGCAGATCTTCTGTTTCAACTTTCAAAGCAACAAAAAGCTTTTCTTCCATTCTGAAAGAAATCCGAGTTTTCACTTTTACCAGCGAGCCAAAGCTTTCCTACAGAGCCACAGCCTACACACCACAGTTTACCAAGTCTGCACCACCAACCACAGCTCAAGGTTAGGCAAATCCTTTTCAATACTCTCCTGATAGCACTGCCGGGGCAAATACCCATGTGGGAATATCCTGAGGGCTGCTTGATGCATCCTGAATGCTGCAGACCATTCACAGCCCCATGCGACAGTGAGGCTCTCCCCTTCCTCTAGCATCTGAAACACAGTTGGCTGCCATAACTCAAGCCATTCTCAGCTTTGCAATTAGTACCTGCCTTGCACTCTTCCAAACACCCAGAAGCCCAATTTGTGGGCTTAGATGACACCTGGCACCTACTGGGTTTGTGTTTTATTTTCACAAACCTCCTTAGCCTTTGTGGTGAATAAGAACCAGGATGCTGACGCTGTGTCTCTGCCCTTAGTCTCTAAGCAGGAGCTGCCCAGAAGAAACAAAAAAGTGTCTAAGAACCCTGGCATCAAGGCCTTTGCTGGATGATTTTGGTTAATATTAAGAACCCACATCGTTCAATCAGGCCTGGGAGGAGCATCTCCTGCTTTGTTTCTGAAATCTGCATCTTGGTAAAAAGAACAAAGTACAGGAACACACAGGAATGTAAAGGCATATCCACTGTTCACAACTCTCAACTAAAACAGCTTCTCAGGCATGCAGTCTTCCATCATCATCATCATCTTCTTCCACCTCCTCCTTATGTACAACTAAAGCCTCATTTTTCTTTCAGTGCTATGCTGGCAGAAGAGAAAGATGAAGCAAGACACTTCTGCAGTGGCTCTCTCAAAGAAACTATCCAAGTCTGCCTGCTGCAATGGTACTTAGCTTGCAAAGCTGAAGCCATACTGTAGCAACCCATCAAATACCAGGTGCTGTGGATGCTTGGCTGCTGGTGCTAAACTGTTGTGGCTGAGAATTTGTTAGAAATCTGGAAATGGTAACTGGTGCCCCCCCCAAAAAAAGCAGACTGAGAAATATGACTGATGGACACAAGGAATTTAGGAGAGTTCCCCCTGCCCACAGTGCTCTGCACATGTGTCCTATTCCTATTCCCAAATACAGTGCAGAAGCCAGTTTGAATATAGTGCTTGAAATGAAAAGAAAAAACTCCTTTCAATAGAAGTGCCTTGAAAGAGAGATACTGGCAACAGATGACACTCACGTGCTGTAATTACTGAAAGAGACACTTTGGAGTAAGACTCCTATTTGACATCTGTCCAAAGCCTCCTCATGACTTCAAATGCTGTGGCCTTTAAAATTATGGGAGCAAAACGTTTTCTGTTCAAATGACTGATAACGTAAAAGCAGAAAATTCATAGATGAAAGCCAAGGTTCAATCTGCACTCCTGTTTGTCAATAAAACCAGACTTCTTTTTTGTTGAGAAAAAAACAGATCTGTAGAAAATGTTTAGTTAAGTGAGTAAGCTGTAGAGAAACCAGAAACACTTATAAAGAGAAGTACTACTTCCTTCAAGGGTGATGAAATAGTATCTAGATATGTGGTGGTACAAAATCTACCCTCTAAATGCTAGATTTACTTGCACAGCACATTTTAAGAAGCCACAACATTTATGTTTCAAGGCAGCAGAAAATTTTCTCTTGTTATATAAAGAAGCATCAGATGAGTTCACAGCTCTTTCCCTAACTGTTGTCCTCACAGACATTTATAGATTCACAGAAATCTTTAGGTTGAAAGAGACCTTGAAGATCATCTAGTTCCAGCTCCCATGCCATGGGAAGGGATGCCTTCCATTAGCCCAGGTTGCTCAGGGCCTCATCCAGCCGCCCCAGGGAAGGGACATGCCTCCTTGGGCCACCTGTTCCAGTGTCCAGGTTATGACACCAAGCTAGGAGCAGGTATTGATCTGTTGGAGGGTAGGAGAGCCCTGCAGAGGGACCTGGACAGGCTGCATGGGTGAGCAGAGGCCAATGGGATGAGATTGAACAAGGCCAAGTGCAGGGTTCTGCACTTTGGCCACAACAACCCCAAGCAGCACTACAGGCTGGAAACAGAGTTGCTGGAGAGCAGCCAGGCAGAAGGGGACCTGGGGGTACTGGTAGAGAGTAGCTGAAGATGAGCCAGCAGTGTGCCCAGGTGGCCAAGAGAGCCAATGGCATCCTGGCCTGTATCAGGAGCAGTGTGGCCAGTAGGAGGAGGGAGGTTATTCTGCCCCTGGACTCAGCACTGCTCAGGCCACACCTTGAGTGCTGTGTCCAGTTCTGGGCTCCTCAATTCAAGAGATGTTGAGATGCTGGAACGTGTCCAGAGAAGGGCAACAAAGGCTGGTGAGGGGCCTGGAGCACAGCCCTGTGAGGAGGGGCTGAGGGAGCTGGGGGTGTGCAGCCTGGAGAAGAGGAGGCTCAGGGCAGAGCTCATTGCTGTCTACAACTACCTGAAGGGAGGCTGTAGCCAGGTGGGGTTGGTCTCTTCTGCCAGGTAACCAGCAACAGAACAAGAGGACACAGCCTCAAGTTGTTGAGGCAGGTCTAGGCTGGACGTTAGGAGGAAGTTGTTGGCAGAGAGAGTGATTGGCATTGGAATGGGCTGCCCAGGGAGGTGGTGGAGTCACCGTGCCTGGAGGTGTTCAAGCAAAGCCTGGATGAGGCACTTAGTGCCATGGTCTGGTTGACTGGATAGGGCTGGGTGATCTTGGAGGTCTCTTCCAACCTGGATGATTCTATGGCTCTATGATTCTCACTAATACCCTAATATCCAACATAAATCTGCCCTCCTCAAATTTAAAGCCATTCCTTCTCAGCCTATCACTACAAGTGATACGTGTAAGAAATATTCCTTTACGAAACACTGCTCCTTCCTAAGCAGAAGAAGGGATGCTGCCCTTTGGGCAAAGACACACTCTTCATTTCTTTGGACAAAAAAAAAACCAAAACCAGAAAAAAAAAATTCCCCACACCACTTGTTAAATTGAAATACTAAAAATTCCCCCATATTGAAAGCAGATTGCTCTGAAGACTCCCTCATTTTCAAGGTCATAAGAGTGCTGGCAAAGTTCAGAGAAGTTGTAGTCCAACTTGCTTGTGTTCAGCTGTGTTTACTTAGTCTCAATTTGACAAAAGTCTGCCTCTGATTATACAAAGCAGTCATCTGCCCACAGATAAATAGATATTACACAAATGCTTGGATGGAATGACATTTGGCTACCATTATTTTTGGAATAATTTACTCTGCATCCTGAACTTAAAAGACCAAAATGATTCATAATGTTTTTTGGACTCAAATATTTCCATTAAATAAATAAATTCACCTCTATGACCTTTGTGGACTATGTATTGTACATAGAATCATAGAATGGTTTAGGTTGGAAGGGACCTCAAGGATCATCCAGCTCCAACCATCCATCCTTCCTAACTGGAAAAGGTCCATGTTAGTGGATTACAAAAAAATACACCTTTCTGTTAATTATTCTTGGGAAAGGTGGAGTCATAGAGAATTCAGAGCAAAGCCAGTGGCACAAGAGATGCAGCTCAAAGCCCAGCAGCTCAGCTACAAAGACCTCAGAGTGCTGCTGAAGAAAAGGGGCTCCCCAAGCCATGCCACCCCATCATGATCTGTGAGCCCAAGTGCACTGCTCAGCTTGCATACACCTATACCTTGAGGAGGTACAGGCTGCATGTTAGGAGGAAGTTCTTGACAGAGAGAGTGATTTCACAGTCTCACAGTATCACCAAGGTTGGAAGAGACCTCATAGATCATCAAGTCCAACCTGTTACCACAGCACTCCAGGCTAGACCATGGCACCAAGTGCCACGTCCAATCCTGCCTTGAACAGCTCCAGGGACGGCGACTCCACCACCTCCCTGGGCAGCCCATTCCAGTAGCCAATGACTCTCTCAGTGAAGAACTTTCTCCTCACCTCGAGCCAAAATTTCCCCTGGCGCAGCTTGAGGCTGTGTCCTCTTGTTCTGGTGCTGGCTGCCTGAGAGAATTTGCCATTGGAATGGGCTGCCCAGGGAGGTGGTGGAGTCACCGTCCCTGGAGGTGTTCAAGAAAAGTCTGGATGGGGCATTTAGTGCCATGGTCTAGATGACTGGATGGGGCTGGGTGCTAGGTTGGAGTGAATGATCTTGGAGGTCTCTTCCAACCTGGCTGATTCTATGACAGCAGTGCCTGAGATAGAAATGTGTTTTCTATTTCAGATGTATTTATTTCAGATGTAAACTTAATCGTTTTCTGCCTGTTATTTGTAGGCAGAAAAATGACTACAGAGTGGATGTCAGAGTGAATTTTTGCTTTACCCTAGGCAGGCAGTTGTTTCATGACATTTATAAAACAGCTTAGATTTTAAAGCACAGTATTTCTGTGATGTGGATAGAAGTTTTCTCCAGTTAAAGATCTTATTTAGCCTATAGCGTTTGTGCTATAAATTATCCAGGACTAAGCAAGAACTTATGCATAAATTACAGTCCCTACTCCCATTCCTTCCCTGGTGCCTCTTCCTAATTCTGTCCCCTTTAATCCCTTGTCAATTCCCCAGCACCATGCTAATTCTCTCCCCTTTAATCCCTTGTCAGTTCCTCAGCACCAACCACATGGAGTTGTGATTCCATGTCAAGCACTGGGAGTACTGAGGGCAATTCAACCTCCATGAGAAATAACTGTTACCACTGTAATTTGAAGTGGCAAATGTTTCCAGAGTGTGGTAATAGACAGCAGAATAAAATCTAGACTTGACAGAGAGTCAGATAGATTAGTTTCTGTAAAGTTAGCATGCTTTCAAAAATGTCTTTTCAATTAGAATTCCAAAATTAAGAAAGCCTCTGATGCAATAGGAACCATATGTGTCTGACATACCCAACCTCTCTATCTTTGACATCTAAATATTCAGTTTAAAGAAAATGAAGGCATTTGTTTACAAAGAGCTAGTTTATGTGTTTACAAGACTAAGCTGAATGTTTTGAGATGGAATAATTATAGCCTCGTCATTTCCCCTCATTCTCCCTTGATTCAGGAAGGAATATTACTGTGAACCAGGAATGTGTTTTCGATGTGGACAGCTGGAGATACAGAAAACAGATTCCTGTCACGTGGAACAAATGCAGCAAATTCCTTCTTCACAGGCTGTTTCCCTGCAGAGATTAAGTATTAGGAGTTCATTACACCACCACGCAAAGCCCTGCTCATTCACAAGTGCGCTAATGATCCGGACCAAAAGAAGAGTTAATTCAGATGGAATCCAGGAAAAATGAGGCAGCACAGAAACCTCATCAGAAGTCCAATCACATGACAAAACGTGAGGCATCTCCAAAGCCACTGCCTGCCAAAAAAAGAAAGGCTGCTGCAAGAAAAATACTTTCACAGCTTGATATCTGGGTCTTGTGACTGCTGTCCAAACAAGGAGTAGAAGTGGTACTGTACAGTGCGGCAGGGTAAACAGAACCACCCACTCGTCATCGCCAATCGTGTTTTGGAGTCAGGAAAATCCTATTTCTTTAGGAAATGATGGGGGGGAAAAAGAAACAAAACCTTTTGCTGAACTTGAAAATTGGATGTATCATCTGATCTGGCACATCTTCTGGGTTCATATACACCAGGAACTACATAGGAATGTGATATTTGCCATGCTGGAAGAAACGATCGGTCCATCCCGGGTGGTGTGCTTTTGGAGTTACTGAGCAATGCCCATCTCGGAGGAGCACAAAGACATTGCCCTCAGCCAACTAGGCAGTAAGTTAAGAAGATTTTCAGCCTGCAACTTAGAGATGAGGACTCGAAAAATTCTCAAAGAGAATATTTGATCTGAGAAATTTACAGAAAAGATTAGATCTGAGAGAAGTTTAAACTTTAAGGAATGCTGGGTCATGAGAAACCTCCATACACGGCCAAACTGCCTTACAGCAGCCTTCAAACTACTTAAAAGTTTTCAGAACACATTTGGGGCAGATTCACCAAAGTCTAGGTTGTGTATAATTAAGCCAAATCATGAAAAGTTTTCCCATAATTTTGTGTCCAGCTTAGTCAGGGATTGTGGATGCACCACGACACTGGAAAATTAATAACCACACACCCCACACAAACCAACACCACTACCACCACTGCCACCAGAACTAGAGTATGTCCCAGTTTCAGACTCAGTTCTTGTTTTTTTCCCTGTGAGCAATGATTTGGAATAATGTGATTGTATTCTAATCAAGGCAACATCCTTTCCTGGAGGTGTATTTGCTTAGAGCCTGTGTAACACGGAAGAAATTGCCAAGACATGGTAATTAGGCTCAAAGGTGCCTTGTGGAAAGAGTGGCAATTCTCTTGGATGTTCACCTACCCTCACTTCTCAAACACTTTGTAAAAGAAAAGGTCACAGTTCTCATTGGAGATTGTGAAAAATGCCAGTACCTCCTACACTGCTCTCATTTATTCTAAAGCCCTTCCCCATTACACTCCAGATTCCTACGAGTACTTCCCGTCATATCTGCTTCCCCAACGTTTTCTCTTCTTACCTTCATCCCTTTGGTCTTTCTCTTCTTCCTTCCCCTCCACTGTTCTCCCCTTTCCTCCTCCTTTTCATTCTTGTCCTCAATTCTGCATTCCCTTTCCTTGTCCTCTCCCAGCACTCTCCTCTCTTTACAAGTCTTCCAAAAGTTTGTTCTCTATTTTCCACCTGCCTTTATTTCCTGGCTGTGAGTTTTCCTTTTTCCCTTCACTCTCAGTCCCTTCTTCTATCTTTTGCCTCCTAGAGTTAAAATGATACTCCAGTCATAATCTACCTGAAAAGTGAGGTACATCTTTTAAGTCCATTGTCAGTACTAAAGGGATGGAAAGTGTCTCAAAAAGAGCTAAATGACTATTCCAGCCACTCTCCTGGACAAACAAGTGGAGCTCCCACTGACAGCTGGAGAAGTTCAGTGCCTGAGTCAAGTTATTTCCCTTTTGCCTCCAGTGACTGTTTGGTGTTGGAGTTCTGCTATAGCAATCTGTCCCCACATCAGGGCACAGAGAAACAGACAGAATTTCATGCAGTGGCCACGGGGCGTTGGTGACGAGAAAAACAACTCAGGTAATGTGAGTCTTCACTCCTCACTGAGAACAGCATCTAACACAAGCAAAGTTTATACTGAAAACTGAAACAACTAAGGAAGAGGTCTGTATAAATATGGGGATGGTTATGCACCAGTTTGCCCCCTGCATTCTGCTGGATCTCTAAGAAAATACCAAAACAGCACAAGAAAAAAACTGTTGCATGATATGTATCATGTAATCAGTATCACAAGTAATGAAAATCTCTGTTTTGGCTTCAAGTGAAGTGGTTTAATATCCTGTGAAAGGACAGAATTACACCATGCAAGCAATTAGGTCGAGAGGATAAAAAGACTAAGAAGTGCTGACCCCCTGAGCTTCTTGAGATCTGCCCATCAAAACAGAAAATGTCTGTTCTCTAAGGCAAATCAAGTGAACAGAAACACACACTAGCAACCATCTTTATGGCCAGCACTGCAGAGAAAATACCAAGCAACACTTTCTTTTGTTGTTGTTCATGGTGTGTGTATTGCCCCTGTAACAGCCTCCAGCCAAAGCCCAGCTCCCCTCTCCAGCTGGTGCTGCCTTGGCAAGCTACAGCTGTCTATGCACAGCCTAATCCAACTTGCACACCCCATCTTTCAAAATCCTGTTTTCTTTGTCTCACTCTTTTTATACTGCTTCTGGAGTTGGTTTTTGTGTGTGTGTGTGTGTGCTTTTGCTGCTGCTCCCTTCCCACCCTCACTGCTCTCCAACTGCTTGCCGGGCAGGCACAGCAATTCCATGTAAGGAACGCAGGGAAGAGAAGCATTCCTTGATTCTTCTGTGCACAGTAAGCTGCACGACATTTGATCATAGACAGAGATTAAGTCATTCATGAATAGGGCCCAAAGGGAGGAACAACTCCAGAAAAACAACCCTGCTCGTTGGTAGTGAAGCATCCAGGACTCCACAGTCATTATTGCCACACTTGCAGTTCGTAGCTGATCTGGCAAAGGGAGGAATCCAACTGCTGCCTCTGTGGTTTAAATAAAATATATCTGCAGCAGCTTGGATCAATGTTTCAAAATGTTCCACGTTATTTTAGTCCAAGGACAAGCTTTTAAAAATAAAAGAAGACTTTGGCTTTAATTACAGATTAAAAGTGAAAGTTGTTTAAAAAGAATGCATCTGCTACGAAGAACAGCAATAGAGATGATTTAAAATGTAAAACTCATTCTTCTCTCTCTCTCTCTCAGCATGTGACAAGTCTCCTTGTAAATATTTAAAACAAAAGTTTGGAAGTGCTTAATTTGTGGACAATATTTAGGGTGCTTCTGCCTTGCTGTCATGGATCTTTGGCGTAGCTCGATTTTTTCCTACATTTAAACTTCTAAGCTAAAATAAGTGTCAGATTTTGATGCACATTGCAATGGCCAAAAAAGAACCACAACTGTAACTTCTACCTCCTTCTACCCGAAATTTCATTACTATGTATGCGTGATACAGCAAATGTCACCACCCTCTGCATAACTGCAAAGGGTTTGGAACCACAGAATCAGTCAGGGTTGGAAGGGACCACAAGGATCACTTAGTTCCAAACCCCCTGCCTTGGGCAGGGACACCCTACCCTAGGATCAGGCTGGCCAGAGCTTCATCCAGCCTGGCCTTAAAGAGCTCCAGGGATGGGGCCTCAGATCAGCTAAGAGCAGTGTGATCCCAAAGCGGTTAGGTGCTACAACGGCGAAGCTGTCGCTCTCGGGACGATTTTCAGCAACAATTGCCCATCTGAAAATCATTAGTGCATAGCAGTGGATTTTCCACATGTTCATATGCTGGACGAGCAGGTTGCCCTTGAAGTATGGTTCCCCAGGGGAAGAAGGAAAACCCAGAGAAAAGTATTCTATTGTCAGATCACGGTTTTGCTAGAGCCAGACAAAAATATGGTCAAGTATTCACTTGGCTGCTCTGCTGGCAAAACGATAGGGTACCGAAATGGAGACAGCTAATGAGGAAGGCAAAGACTGAAG
Organism: Tricholaema leucomelas; assembly: GCA_013400475.1. NCBI lineage: Eukaryota > Metazoa > Chordata > Aves > Piciformes > Lybiidae > Tricholaema lacrymosa > Tricholaema leucomelas. The sequence continues at coordinate 124,037 of WAAF01004546.1, forward strand.
CTCAGGAAGAAGAAGATCTTAAAGAAGTACAGATATTTTCTTTCCCTTTAAAGAAAAAAAAATCAGACAGAAGGTTAAGCAGGCAAATGTAATCATTTTTCAGATTACTGACCTTTACTTTTATAAGGCCAACATGTTGAGAAGGGGTAGGATTTCCCCAGTAAATGATATACTCTTTTAATTCAGCTCTGTCTGAAGCACCAATAAGAAAGTATTGAAGGAGCCTAAATAAAAAGGGCTATGGCTATAACTAAGTAGTATTTGATATTTAATGCCTCATTAATCGATAATTTGGCTTGGAGAAGGAAGAAAAAAAAAAAAAAGCTGGCAAAAAGGAATGGTATTCTTTAGCTCCTTGTTTTACTTAAGAAACATTCCCAACGGGTTTCACTTCAACAAAGAACTTTAGTTTTCCACTGGAAAGACAAAAAGAAAATCTTAGTCTAGCATGTCCTGCCACATGCTTTAACTACACAGTAAAAGGGAATGTACTTGGATCCCAGGCACATTTCAGAAGGGTAGTATTTATTAGCCACTCTCTTGCCAAGTTCCACTATTATCATTTTATTGTAACTAAGGTATATTTTTACTAAGTAAGTTATATTTAGGTCTTTAGTTTAAGCATGTGAAGGTCCTGGAGCGTCACGTATGAATGATATACAATATATGCCAGGAATCTGTTGGTCTGTTCCCTCCTCCTCTTCTCTCCAAACAGTTATCTGTGCTCTTAGGGCATTCAACGTTCCTAAACCCGTAATGCAGATGTAAACATGCAGGGGCCAAGCGAGCCACATCCTCGGGTGGCGCAGAGCTTGCCAAGGATGACAGGAAGCCCTGTTCTAGATCACCCACGGCACATCCACCCCTTGCACCCCAAGGGGCAGCACAAACCCCCTTCACACCCACTACCCACTTCAGACACCAACTTTGCAGCTCGGTCTCTCTGCTGCCCTTCACTCAGCTCATCCAGACCTGGCTTTTTGCTGAAACCTGTTCCCAGCTGGGGCTGCGAGCTGGCTTGCTGTGCACAGCAGGTGCTGCATGGTGGGTCACAGGCTCTCTACGGGCCAGAGTGGGAAGCAGCCAGTGACTCACGCCAAGCTTGACCCAGCAGAGCCATATCTCACACCTTCTGCAGGGAGTATGGAGCTGCTGCCTGCAGGTGGTTAGAAAAGGATAGAAAGAGGATGCAGACGTGAGGCAGAAGAAGGTTTGGATGGGTTCATATTGTGGTGGATGTTGCCACTGCTCTGGGCAGGGAAGGGTATCCGTGAGCAGCTGAGATGCCTGCAGAGAACTGACAGAGGTTCTAAAACCTCAGCAAGTGCAGCAGTACTGTGGTGCTGAACACAGGCTTTATTTTTCCTATTTTGTACAAGGAATGAAGGAAGAGCAGTACCCAAATATGAGCAATTACATTCTCTGGGGGTCATAGTCTTTAATCTGTGAACACAGATCCCACTGAAAGCAGCTGGAGTTCACCAAATGAAGTCTGGAAAGCTTTGCAAACATATGAATGCTGCGTGTCAAACCATGCAGTGTGCTTTGAGGCCAAAACGCTCAAAAACTAGACCAGATCTTGTCACATTGGAATTTTTGCTTTGTCCATCATGAAGCCCTCCAAAGGTTTCATTTTAAAATATATCTGGGTGCCATCAGTTAGCAGGTAAGGGTAAAGGCACTTTTCAGTCAAGCATCAGATGTAATTATTGGCTCCTTTTGAAGAAAAAGGCAGAGAATCAGGGATGCGAATTTGCGAGCTGAATGAAGAGTAGAGGACCGAGACTGTTAATGATCCTTTCCCTACACTGATCTACGGCAAACCTAACAAACTGATATTTCTGTGCACTTGCAGCCAGGAAGAATTATTAGTGCTCACAGTTTCATTAGATTTGCTTCAGTTTAGCCAGCAAAATGAAGGCCTTTGCATAAAACAAAAAGATCACAGGGATCAAGACCTGCAGGTAAGCTTCATCTCATCTGCTGACTTCTGTGACTAGGATTTTGTGCTCTGCTGGGCAAGCTGGGGTAAGCACCTCAGCAAGTTATAGGATTTGGAAGGGAGATAACTCATCATTTGTGGATAAGATGGTAGGGAGCCTCTTTTCTTCTATCTTTACAAAGTTCACTGCCATGCTGGACAGGTCAGGGTTGAAGGAGTAAGCATAGCAAAACGATGAAGCAGCAGGCTTGAACTCCCCAGATATCATCCTCAGGGAGGAAATACACGCAAGTATGTATGTATATGAAAGTCTCTGCAGCTGGCCTGAGCAGGACAGCTTTTCTAGGTTCTCCTCACTCCAAAAAGCCTCTCTAAACATCCAGGACTACTGAGACTCAATAATTAGGAAGCCTATAACAACTGTGATTCTGATACTGCTGTCAGGGAAGGGATAAAGGAACAAAGGCCACTGCTTTCTGGAGGAAGCTCCTATTTGAAGATGATTCAGAGGGAACGAATTAGCGATGCAATACCCAACAGTCATGGCAGTTAAACGACATGAGAGGGAGAAAAGCAGGACAATGAATTTTAGAGTGTCTGTGTAATGGGCAAGCACCACCCCTCCTGTGCAAAGCTGCCATAAATAGTCCCGAGGAGACTGTTTGATTTGCACACCAGCTCCAAGACTTGCTCCCCAAGCAGCCCTCAGTCCAGACTCCCCATGGCTTAACTCACAGGTCAAAGCCAGACCCTGCTCCTTGGGGTGGGAAGAGCAATTAGAAGACGAGGGACCTGGGATCAAAGTCTCCCTGCAGTCAACGACCGAGACAAATTCTTCAGCACACCAAGATCTCATTAAAACTGCCCACAGTGTCTAGCCCACAAAGTACATCTAGTGCAAGGAGAGCAATCCTGCTGCTGTTTTGCAATGCATTACAAAATACCTTGGCTAGCAGAAAGAATTTGAGGCAATTCGCTCCTGAAGCGCCAGGTCGTGAAGTGCCTTCATTTTTCCAGCAAACTGGATTTAAGCTGACAAATAGTAACTGAGAGACGAGGGGGGGGGGGAAAGCCTGACAAAGTAAAGAGGAGATGGAGAAACCGACAACATTTAACTTGATCTTCAACAGTGTAAATCTGTCAATACCCACAAATGACCACAAGGCCACATGCCAGTTTTCACTCCGAGATACCGTAACTAAGACATTTGGCTGGTACCTCACCTTGGAAAGAAGGTTTTTACGTTTAGAAATGTAAAACATTGTAACATTTAAGGAATTTTGGCTCCATCCCACTAGCCAGCCTCCCTCCAGCTTCAGCTGAGGGATTATTTTGAATGTTGCTTTGCTTTTCACGCATCTGTTGCCTAAATCAATGTGGAGGCACGAGGGAGGGACTGAAAATTGGCCCTGGACATAGTGGTATATTTTAATGTCATAACTGAGAGTCTTGGCAACCCCTTTTAACTTGAAATGTCAGTGCCATACCAAACGATCTGGTCATCATAACCTCAGCTTCTGGCCATCAGTGAAAGAACAGAGATAGAGTCTCCAACATCAGCTTTCAAGGCCACTGTGAAAAACTAAGGAAAAGACATTTCACGGCTCGTTGGAATTCCGTTTTACCTATTTTTGTGGTTTTCTTTTCAGCTGTTCAAGCTCTAGCTGTTTATCTGATCTTTCTGTCTGAATTCTCTCTACTTTTTCCAGACTTTCTACAATGCAGTTTACACCTCCAGCTTATTTTCCTGCTTTAAATTGCTGCTCCTTTTGTTTGTTTGGGGTGTTTTTTTTTTCTGTAGCTCACACAAAAACTCCAGTTACACAAACTTTCTGCATGCTTTGACCGTTAGGACATACTCTCTTTGAACAGATCTGAAATGGCTGACAGCAACCTGCTCTAGTGGGAGGTGTCCCTGCCTATGGCAGCGGGTTGGAGCTGGATGATCCTTGAGGTCCCTTCCAACCTAAACCATTCTATGATTCTATGAATTACAATAATTACACCTCAGCCTTTAGTAACTGCTGATAATTTCCACATCTCCTTCATCTTTAAAGTTTTCAACTTCCAGTTATCCAGAACAGCAGGGTTGGATTCAGTTTCATCTGCTCTAAACTTCAAAGTTTGGATAGGAGACATAAGGTGGACAACAAACACCACAAAGCACAAAAGATCTCAGTCTTCTGTAACCACTGTGATAATTTCCACCTCTCCACCTTGTATCTCCTATACAAACTTCGAAGTTTGGAGCAGATGAAACTGAATCCAACTCTGATTTTCTGGTTCTGGATAACTGGAAGTTGAACTTTAAAGATGAAGATGAAGGAGAGGTTTTTTTCTGGAGCAGGTATTTTTTATGAGTATTCCCCTTCCCCCATTGAGATGGTAAAAATCTTACAAACAGGTTCCTCACACTTTCTGAATACCAGGTCTAAACTCATCCACAACCTAGCACTAGTCCAGATAGAGATCACTTCAATCCACTTCTCAAATTGAGCCAAAACCCTCCTGAAAGCTTCTCTGTAGATGTACATGGAAGATCAGAAGTCTGGTCTTGCTACACTGCTTTCATCATTATGTTTCTGGTATTCACATTATGGACAAATGACCTAAAAAAATCCAGTTAAACACATAAAGGAGTTCTTTTAAGTTGCAGAATGACTTTCAAAAACCACAAACCTGCAGAGGGAAATAGGATTTGCTGGATCAGATAAGATTACTGGCTTATCTGGTCAGATACTGTTAGTGTGTAGCTTTCTAGAGAAGAAAATTAAGACTGAAATTGGAGGAAGTGGTGGTGAACAAAATCAATTTTGCAGTTCAACACTGAATCATTTTTGAAGAGATTTTAAAAGGAACCAAACAAAAACCCCACTCAAAACAAAGCAATCTGGTCTTTTGCTTTGCTTCTTCCTTTTTTTGCCTATGATCATCAGCAGATAAAATTCTGCTGCTTGCAGCCGTGTGGATACATTTTTTTCATCCCACCCAGAAGTGAACAAAACCTACTTCAGAACAGGACCCTGCTGAGATCCAAGCATTTGCCATCCACATCAGAATACTGCCACAGTAAGGAAAATGCTTATGCATGTAAGCAAATGCAGAATAAACCACCAAGACATTCTTTTCTTTACAGCTGCATGAGCGAATACAAACAAGCTGCTTTTCAGTAGTCTCACCACAGGCATGAAATACTTCAAACTCCAGGTCTGTTGAGAGCAGCTCACACTTTTATTCTGCAGTCATCATGCTCCAAATTTACAAGCCTAACTCAGATGGTTATTACTGGGATGTACCTGCTTAAATCCTTTCCACAGATGGAAGAACGAACACTGCTCATGCCAAGTTGCAGTCTGGATTGAATTTTTACAGCTGGGTCATAAATTTGCAGATTAAAAAGGCTCTAATGGAAACACAGGTACAGCCTTAACTACAGCAACATAACCAGCAGCACTGCTACACCGTGCAGGGGACAGTCCCTGCTAGAAGTAGAATCGACCAGAACATTACCCAAAGTTGTGTTATTTCTGCCCAGCAGCGGAAGGAGGCTGGGTCATGCAGGAACCCCATGCCAGGTATGAAGTTTCAATTGAGATGTTTTTCCAGAAAGAAGTTAAATTTTTATGGGTTTGCCTTTCTTTTAAATTTACTGCTCCAGAATGTGGAAAGTCCAGCCCTCCTTCCCCACCTGCTACTACCCTGTCCGTCTGTGCCTGACTTTCCTGCACCTTGTCCCCCTCGGTCATACTTTGCTTTGTGGGTTAATACATGTCACTGAAGGTGGTAGTTACTCGTGAAGCAGATGACAGATTTTGTATGCACAAGTAATTCACTGGGCAAAAGGGAAGGGTTTTGCCCCTGTAATTTCTCTTTCTTCTTGCAGCTACCGCAGGCAAACGTCTTGGTGCAGCGGCAGAGCCAGCTGAAGCCCCACACGAGCTCAAAGGAGCAGATTAGGCACATTTCAGTGTCAGAGCCAGAGCAAGACTTGCATGCAGCCCAGCACCGGAATGATTTGCCCCCAGCCACAACGTTGCATTCGAAGTGATATACACTACTGTGTGATTTCCAAGTCACAGCTGACAGGGTGGCAGCTTTGCAAACGCTCCTGTGTTTTGTTCTTTTTCTCTAGTTCACGTTTAAAACTGTCTTTTTCATGTTCCTTGGCCTTCACTCCCTTTGTGGCACAAACAGCTGATAATTACACTTTGCTGCTAAGTTTCCCAGGTAGGGAAGAGAGGAGACATACCTTCCTTTGTGCCTCTAGAAGTGTAGCAGCGGAAAGCCATAGCGGCTTTAGTGGCAGGGTTCCTCTCTGTGCACACCAATGCAGTACAGGGCAGCTGGGCTTAGAGGGACAAACTACTGGATGCAAACCTGTGCTCTGCCTGATGCTGAACCGCTTCTGACTGCTGCACCAGGGCTTTTTCCTGCAGCAACTGGAAAGGGCATTTCCCCATTAGCTTGTCCCATGGCCTCCCACTGAAACCTCCCTCCGCCCTCCTCGTTCAGGTAGTGCTTTCTTTCGCACGCACAGCGCAGTGGCTGTAGCTGGCCAGTGTTGGCAGGGCTGAGGATGCTCCGAATTGATGCAGAAACCGGGCTAGCTGACATGCTGCATGGCAGCCCAGAACTCTGCCATTTCTGCTTTAAGAGAAACACACAGATATGTGGCTACTGGAGAAAATCCTGCTCAGGCAGTGGAAGGAGAGAAGGAATCACATCTATGCACTAAATCAGTTCTCCCAAGCTGTAGTTTCACACACTCTTTACATACGCCTTAAATTAACTGCTAATTTTCTTACTAATTTCCCTATTATATTCATTACTACCCATGCACTCTACAGCTAAATCTGGAAAATAGTCTGATTTATGATCATGTGCTTTTCCACGCACATAATTTCCTGAAACATTCACATTTGGGTTGGCCCCAGGTTTTAAGACCAAGCATAATTCTAAAGACATTCTGAACAATGGGAAAATGGGGATAAATATTTCTTTCCCTGAACAAACACCTTTGCTGAATGAATGAAGCCTGAGGCTTGCCAGGGAGCAGCCTTTGCTGAGGCCTGGAGCATTGGCAAACTCTAAAAGAGAAGCATTAAAATATATAGTTGTTAGGAATCGGTGACAGCACCACACATTTTTCCTGCTACGTCTGAGAGAGGTCTTGGGCAGGCACAGGGGTCTGCTGCTTTCTTTTTTGGCTGTTGCTGCAAATATTTGCATCGGGGAAATGTTAATGGTCTCAGAGAAACAGAGGTGAACTGCTGTAGCAGCCTGGGCAGCAGCAACCTGCGGCCATGGAAATGTGGCTGATCCCTGGAAGGGGTTTTTTTTTTTCGGTCAGATGTGGTCATCTTTTCCATTTCTAATCATTCACACAAGAACATCACACTCCTCACAATGATAAAGCTGTCAGGAGTCCCAAGATGTGCTGCCCTGAAGCAAGCTGACATGAAGGAAAAAACTCTGCAGCCAAACAACTGGCTCGAGCTAGTTTTTACTGAAATACATGGAAAAATCTGTCATGACATAAACAGAAGCAAAACCAGCCGAGGCACACAACCACCTCCTCTCCTCCATGAGGGTCTCCACAGCAGTTACAGCCAAATTATACCCACAAACTGCTGCTATGAGAATTCTGACCTGACACAGCCCTATCTCCAGAATCTTTCATATTTGGAATTTGGAGGGGAAAAGAAAAAGGCTGCCTAATGAATGCATAGCCATTGACATCTGAAAACAGACAGATAAAACGAGGACGCACAGTGGTTGAAGCGGCACACGCGACAGCAGTTACTCTCTTTTCCCACAAAACTGACCTCTAAAAGCAGGGAGTGGAGGGAAATGGCTCAGAAAAGCCAACCCTGACAAGAGTATTGCTTCACCCCTCAGCAGGGCTGGCTCCAGACACAGCTCACTCCTGCCCATTGGCTGCCCAAGCTCTTGGGAGAATGCTCTATCCCCAGCACTATCAATGTTCTCAGCCCACCCAGCACTCTCTCGCCATTTCCCCGCCTGAGAGCGGTTGAAACTGCTTCCTTTGTGTAGAAAAGATACGGTTTTGATGGAGCACTGCTTTTGGGGTCAGGTGGACATAATCCTGACCCATTCCCCTAGCACCTCCAATACCGAGAAATAGAGAAACTAAAAGGAATTTGAAAGCAGCTTGCTTGATTTTTGCTGTTCAAACTGAAAGAAATGCAAAAATGCAAACAATCAACTAGCAGGGAGCGGGCAAGACCTTTAAAATGCTCACGTTTGGGCCATCACACCTGGTATATTAAAGCCAACACTGTCCCTGCAGAAAAGCCATTTTCCTTTTAATCTTCCTTTAGGGCAAAACAACAGAACAGCAAGTTAAACACAATCCTCTCCTCCATTTTCAATTCCATGCTATTTCAGCGTTGACGAATCGGGTCGTGTAATAACACAGTTCCTGCAGAAATACGATCTTAACTCTGTAACCTTCAAATTGCAGTTATGCTGCTGTCTGCATTTAATACTGTACTTGACATTCTCCTCCATTTTTTTCTTTTGTTTCCATTTCACTTCTGGACGACATTAGGATCTGCAACAAGGACCTCCTTCAGCACTCCCAGGTTCCCTTTTATTTTAAAGTAGCCCCCGAGGTCTCCAGCACCGTTCAGACAGACCAAAACTCTGCCAAAGCCACTGGTACTGGCGGTTTTTGCAGGTCCCTCGAGTTGCTTCTGAAAACAGGTTCCATTGTGTTCATATTATGCTTTTAAATTTTATAGCTCATTTTTAAATTACATGTTAATTTCTAAAAATGTTAAATCGAGAGGGAAGTTGGCAAGGACCACACAAAAGCACAGCACTGGCTCTGCAGCTCCCACGCGTCTCTCCGCAGCACTTATTGTGCATGGCTATAGCCTTATGTTTAAAGTGCTCTGGAGGACTGTGGGCCTGATCCTGCAGCGTGCTGAGGGTCTCAGACAGCCTGTTGAGGGTCTCAGTAAGGAAGGCGAGAGGAAAAGACAGCGTGTTGCAATACACCAGCAAGGATCGTGCTTTATAAACCAGAGGCTTTGCAGGGTCTAAATGGAAGTAAGGAAGGCGAGAGGAAAGAAAAAGGCAGTCATATGAAAACAGCAAAACCAGAGCACAGTCCTGGGTATAAATGTCTAAAAATAGAGATCAAACATCTTCAAAAATCAGTCATTCCAGAGTTTTTTCTTCAAAGCCACCCTCCTTTCCAGGCCTGCAAGTCTTCAGTCTCCTCACTATTTTTATTTGTTCTGGCTTTTCTACTGTGCTAAGTAACATATAAAAGTGAAATCAGTGAAAACCTGCCTGCAGAAAGAAGTTAGAAACCTCTCTGTCCTGCCATTCCATCTCTCAATTTCTGCTTTCATTCACCAGACAGCGATATCCCAAAAGCTGGGATTTTTCATTTCCTTCTGCTGTAACCATGCAGAACATTCTGTTCCCACAGGTGACTGACAAAAGGGTACTCAGGCAGCTCTGCAGCGTGATTACAGAATACCTCAGCGTTTTAGTGATCCGTAAACCAAAGACTGACGTTGCCGCTTTAGATTCACATCCAGCCTCGTTATAAACATCACTGGATCTTTCCCTCGCAGGTTTCTGGAGTGCCTGCTGCAGTTGGACTGCTGTTTCTGCGTGAGCTTGTGCAACAAATACAGATAGGCAAAGTCTGGTTTTAGTTATTCCTGTCACACAACCTACCTCCTCTGAATGACAGCATGCCAAGGAGTTAATGAAAACTTGTTCTCCAACGCTGATTTTTAACTAAACAAAAACACTGAAGCGAGCCTTCCACTGGTCAGCCGAAGACACATATTTGACCAATTATAGACATTTATATATTATACTTGCGCTAGGATTGATCCGAGCTGAGGTTTCTGCCCTAGCTAAGCACACGGGCCTGCGTCAGGCTGTACACACGAGCGTATCAGCTTACGAGCGAAACGCTTCCATACGAGGCTGCACTCCGTCCCGGCCGCTCCTTTCCCCGGCAGCTGCCGCGCACACGCAGCCGGCGTGGGACGAGCGGCCGGGGAGGCTGCAGCGCGGGCACCGTGGCCGTCAGGGACCTGGCTGCGCCTGTGCTGCTCCCACCCCATGCACCGCAGCCGCTTCCCACGGGCTGCGGTAGGCGTGCAGGGTGCAGAGCGCAGCCGTTCCCCGGCCCCTGGGTTGTATGATGGAGCCTGTTCTTGAGCCCTGTTGCACGAAGCTGCAGCAGAACATGCGGCCGTGTTTACAAGCGCGTTAGTGACTGGAACGGGAAAATCAACAGCCCGTTTTCCTTATAAGCGTCAAACTGCGGCTTCTTGCTTTAGTCACTGGATGCTGCTGTTAATTTGACACGGGCTGCTGAGACACACGGGCTGCTGAGACCAAAGATAACCACACTAACCGCAGGCACTGGACAAGTCACTCTGGGCACGCTGATGTACCTGAGCTAAAGGTTTAGCACGTAATATGAACCAGATGTGGTAAGCAAGCTTTCTACTCACAATCTGCTAAGAAAAGTCGCTTTTCCAGGGAGGCACAATAAAGAATTTGCTTCAGCACCAATGACCGTCTGCTTTCAAGAGCACAGCAAGCTGGTCAAATGTTTCTCCAAAATAAAATGTCAAAGGCTTGCCACTGTGCTTTAAAAAATACTGCTCAAAACGCTTTCATTAACTAAACCACCTAGAGACTTCAGCCTCTCTAGGTTAGAAATCAGACGTTTCACTTAAACTGCAGTGGGAAGCTCCTTACAAGTGTTGGTATCACACCTGAAAATACACTCGTTGCTTTCAGGAAGGTCTGAGTAGTACAGTCAGCCACGTCCTGTTATTTTGCTTAACCAAGTGGACTGCAGTTATGCTTGAGAACGCAGATACAGGACCACTACATGACTGCACTGAGAGCTGTCGTCCCAGGTATTCAAATCTCAAAGACACACACACAAAATCCTCATTTATCTCTTCCTATCTAATAATCATTTGAATAAGTTCATCTATTTGTAAGTAGATTTCAAGTTATCATCCAGTCATGAAAATCTCTTGGTTCATGAAAGGTTCAATTCCTGCACGTGATAACATCACACACACTCCCACCCCCCTCCCAAATACTACTGGGTGTGCACATTGTCTTTTTCTATCATCAGTCTACTGCTTGTCTGCTTTGGAAGTGTGAAAAGAATAGAATCATATCCTGAGAGCTGCTGGAATGTTCTCATCAAAGACTTCAAAATGTTAGCAAAAGATATTTAAGAACTGATTTAAATACAACCTCAAGAGGAGTTCCAGGAATGTCAGTTATGAACTTTAAGGGCAAATACACTCACTGGTTCTCAAGCCTTTCCAGCCCAGCTTGTGAATTCAGTTACAGTGTGCCTGCCTCAATCTTCTCATTAAAGACCATATTTTTTGGTGCAGCTTGAAAAACTTGGCAAGAAGAAGTTATTCCAGTAGCAAATTTATGACAACTTTTTAAAAGTCATTGTGTCCATTTTTAAGTTATGGTATAAAAGTACAGAAAATACAGAAGTTTACATAGCTGAGCTGCTGTATCTGTTCTTGAGTGGCTTTTCACTTAAAAATAAAACTTGGCAGACAAAACATCCATAATGTGGACCAAACGCATTTGGTATGTTGAAAAAGGGAAAAAAACACACATGTCCCCCCAAAAAACCAACCCCTCCAACCCAAAAAGGCTAACAGAGGGAGCTAATCTGGAAACTTTTTCATTGTCCATATACTACTCTTGCTCCCTTTCAGTCCTGTTTCTCAATAGGGGCCCCACTTCCCAGCTGGCCATCTCTGACAACCTACACATACCAGTGTCTTCCTACCCCCACCAGCTCCCTGAAATCCTTGTAGCCTCCTTCCACCAGGACAACCAAACCAAACCCAACAAAATCCCATGAAATGTGAGAGACACATGAAGCTGCCTGCCAGAGAAGCCAAAGAGAAACCAGTTCAACATCTAAATCTGTATTAACTGTAGTGCAGAATCCTTCAGTACTTTCATCAATATTTATCCACCTCAAAAGTAACTCTGCCTGCAGAGCAGTCCCTGGCAGAATAAACCTCCAAGAAAGGCCCTAGCACAATGTGAAGGGATGCTGCAGGGCTGAGATGCTGGTGAAGACTCCAGAGCCTGGGTTGCAAAACTTCATTTTTTTCCAAAGATAAGCCTTATGTCTCCAAAGAAACACAGAAGAAGCTTCCAGCAGTCCCTGTCCCACAGAGACCTGAGCAAGTCTTGATCTCTCCCTGATTTACTGGCATGAATCAGGCATTCCCATGTGCCTTCCTCTGGTAAAACAGCAGATGGTATAAATCATGCTTTTATGTTTCTATTGATAAGATTAAAATAATAAGTAATCCTTTAAAAAAACCATTAAGACTAGATATTTAATGGCCAAGTCTGTGGCTCTTTAACTAACTGCACTGTCTGGAGAGCAGTGCAGAAACTGATGTAAACTAACCCATGTATTCCTAAGAGATGTATGAGCACCAAGGGGCCACGCACCAGAGAAGGCACCCCGAGACAGAAAAGATGCTGTACAACAGAGGAAAGTGTTCACATGCACTCACTGGAGGGCATATGGCTCATTAAAGTGCCCCCAACGCCTACCTGGAAATTGTAACACCCTCTTCTTCCTCTCAGCTAGGGTCATGCAATACTCCAGTCCACCTCTGCTCCCTTCCTGTAGTACAATGCTAAAGACTTTTCTCCTTCTTTCAGCTTGTTAGTGCTGATAAAGATGGTCTGTATGTGTCATTTCATAACTCAGCCCCATAGCTCCATTCAAAAAACAAAGCAGTTAATTAGTGATCAACAACTGCATTTACCTGCAATGCTGCAGGCAGAACTCCTCTCAGGACTGCAAGAGTGGACAGGAACATCCACTCTCGTGGATAGGATGGAAGCATGGACAGGAGTGATTTACTTTCATGGAAAAGGACAGATAGGGAGTTACTGACTCTCAATATGAGAGCACTGGAAAGAGTTCTTCACTCTCCTGAGTGAAGGCACCATCACAAGACATTTCAGGTGGCACCATCCACCAAAGCTGGCTGTTTTAGGAATGATGCTGAAAGGATCCCTTACCTGTCCGGTAGACAAAATTGCCTTCTGTCTCTGATGATGATGGAGACACCAACTCTTCCTCAAATTCATTGGAACTAAATGAACCAGAGTGATTCCTTTGCCTTGTTTTTTCCATCATAGCTGCATTAGTAGCCATGACATGTCTCAACGAGTCATTCAGGTAACGATTCAATAAGCTGCTTTTGTATTTGGGGGGTGACACATAATCCTCATTGGCACTTGTTTCCGGCCTCACTCCTGTTTTTATTACTGAATTTTCAGTTTTAATCACAGTGTGATGAACTGGTTTGTTATATCCCCCTTCATTCATATGGTTTCTTGGAGGATTTTCTCCATCTGAAAACAAAACAACAAAGATATAGTGACACATCAAACACCTAATGTTTAACAAGAGACTTTTTCTACAGGTCTTAAACTGCTGTAACTAAAACTAGATGATAACTTTAGACTTCTGCATTAAACAGTGGTTTTCATTTGCTTCTGTTCACACGTTGCTTGGAGAAGCTCACAGGATTCTCAAATGTTCCAGATAGTCCAAATGAATTAACTGTAGCAAACAGTCTGAGTCTAATCTCTTCACGAGCAACACAAGGCAGATAGGAAAAAAATCTGTTAAGTGTCACAGAATCACTCAGGGTTGGAAGGGACCACAAGGATCATCTAGTTCCAACCCCCTGCCATGGGCAGGGACACCCTACCCTAGATCAGCCTGGCCACAGCCTCATCCAGCCTGGCCTTAAACACCTCCAGGGATGGGGCCTCAACCACCTCCCTGGGCAACCCATTCCAGGCTCTCACCACTCTCATGCTGAACAACTTCCTCCTCACAGCCAGTCTGACTCTCCCCATCTCCAGCTTTGCTCCATTCCCCCTAGTCCTGGCACTCCCTGACAGCCTGAAAAGTCCCTCCTCAGCTTTTTTATAGCCCCCTTCAGATACCGAAAGTCCACAAGAAGGCCACTTTGGAGCCTCCTCTTTTCCAGACTTAACAGCCCCAACTCTCAGTCTGCCCTCATAGGAGAGGTGCTCCTGATCTTCCCCATGTCCTGAATCAATGATAAACATTTAAAAGTCTGCATGAACAAGCTGAATTCTTACTATCGTAAGTGGAAATTTGGCTCTTCTGAATGGTATAAAACATTTAAGTCTACTTGCTACAGCCTTTCCACCAAGGAAATTAACAGTCAAGAGAGTTCTAATTTCCTTAAGCCAACAAATGTGATTTATTTTCCCCCTCCTTTAAGACAGATTAAAGGAACAGGGTTTATAGAATCTAATGAACTACCAATTACACTTCCAGTAGCAATATTACATGAAACAGGCAAATTGCATGCAACCAGCCTGTGACTCCAATTAACACACACAATCCCACTTTGCAAGGCTGAGTTGGCAGTTAAAATAAGTCAACCCTAATTGACAAAAAGTAAAGAAAGATCCACCGAGGGCGGTTAGTGAGAAAAATCAGAGCTAAGAGAGTATCTGATACTTCCTGGATATATTTTAAGTGGTTTCAAACTGATAAAAGGAGCACCAACAAACCTTCAGAGCATGAGTCATCGCTGCTCACGCTGAGTCGTTCAGCATTTCCTTGAACATATTTGTTGTACAGTTTTATTCGTAAAGCCCAGCTGAGATCTGGTTGCCTGACAGTGTTCTTCAGCCGACGCCTTGCGTTGGCAAACCAGTTTGATACCTGTGTGCAAATGAATGCATTAGCTTCGCTTTGAAAGTGATGCAGGTCACCTAGACACAAATCTAACCCACAGGGTTTTCTGGAGTTCTAGGTATGCTTCGCTTTGAAAGTGATGCAGGTCACCCAGAAACAGTGATGCAGGTCACCCAGAAACAGTGATGCAGGTCACCCAGAAACAAATCTAACCCACAGGCTTTTCCCAAGTTCTAGGTACACCTTAAGAAAGTGGCAGACTATGGAAATGTGAACTGGAGTCCACAAAACTATCACAGAGCAGAGCAAGAACCTCAGACAAGAAGGCAGGTTGAGGCTTTCTACCCTTCACAAGTGTTAAAAAACCCTTATTATTATCAATAAGGTTTTAATTAAAGTGTACTAAATACTCAATAAAATGAGTATTTAATTAAATACTCAATGTTTTGGGACTTTTTAAAACTATTTATTTTAAAGGTAGTGCTTTGAACTTTCAATATGAACCTTTGGTGTGTTACTAAATGTTCTAAATTAAAACAGCTGATATTCAGTGATTTGCCTTTGACATTTATGTAGGCTGCAGTAAGGCTGTAGGTGAGAAAAAGCCATTCTGAACTTGGTTATATAAAAGCCCAAATTCTCCCTCGTGCTTTTTCAGCACTCTGGCAGGCAGTGGATATCAGGAAAGTCTCAGACAGATGCAACATCTTGGAGTCATTGCAGAGATCAACCATTTGCTTTACAGAGCAGCAGCTTTTAAAAACTCTTTCTGCTTTGGAAATTCTGCAAAACCAGGGAAGATGTTTAGTAGTCATCTTGTGTGGAGTCTGTTTTCCTTCTCAGGTGCAGAACACTTTCTAGAGTTTGAGACACAGGTGGATCCTTCTAACATGCAGGGTCACCAAAAAGTCAGGCTCAAACAGAAGGATTTCACAGTGCCCGAGACACCAAAGGAGCAAAAGGGTCTTCTGTGCCAGCAGTGCTAACGACATCACCAACGGGACACATGTACTTGGAGTGGCTTAGCATGAAAACACACCTGAGAAAAGGCTGGCTTTGATTTTACTCTAACTGAGAAATGTATAAAATAGGAAATACTGATACTGACAGAGTGGCCTTACCATAACCTCACTAGGAGCAAGAGCAGAGGAAAGCTACCTACACTCTAACAATATTTATTTAATGATAAATCAGGCCTTTAAATTGTTATCTACTCCTTGCAGGGGTAATTATATTTTGACAGGAGCTCTGTGAGAAGGAGGCAGAGCAGCAATACTTGCAGAGGAGAATGTAAAGAATGTTGGGAGTCTATAGCCCGACTCACATCTTTGGGTTGTGAAAGTGCACACAGAGGAAGTCAGAGACTACTGCAGTCTATTCTGACCTGGGAAGGATTGTACCAGTTCATTTAAGTCAACCTGAGAAGCAAGTTAACACATGTTTTATGCTGTCTACAACTACCTGAAGGGAGGCTGAAGCCAGGTGGGGATTGGTCTCTTCCCCCAGGCAACCAGCAATAGAAGAAGGGGGACACAGTCTCGAGTTGCGCAGGGGGAAGTATAGGCTGGATGTTAGGAGGAAGTTCTGCACAGAGAGAGTGATTGGCATTGGAATGGGCTGCCCAGGGAGGTGGTGGAGTCGCCATCCCTGGGGGTGTTCAAGAAAAGCCTGGATGGGGCACTTAGTGCCGTGGTCTAGTTGTCTGGATAAGGCTGGGTGCTAGGTTGGACTGATGATCTTGGAGATCTCTTCCAACCTGGTTGATTCTATGATTCTATCAATACATGCTACCCCACCTGCTAGCCAAACTGCAGGCCTCAGTGTTGGATTTTGGCTCCAGTTTGCCATTTGTCTTTTGTAGCTAAGGTTTGATAAATCGCACAGAGGAATTTCGCTAATTACTCTGGATCAATAATCAATCTAGGGTGATGATGAGGAAAAACCCCACAATTATCTGCATAAAGGAAAAACAAAACTGCTCAGAGTCCCATCCAGAACTCAGCAGCAGCATCTTAAGATCTGTCACTTTGATTTTCCTTAACATCATGCTTACATAAAACAGCGTTCCACCAAAAATATAGCGAGCCCTGGATCAGCACTCAGGTGCCAAACACATAACTTCACAAACCACCTAGTTTACTATGACAGGTTAGAAGACCAAAACTGTAGCTGACAGAGAGGAGTAAGTAATTTTCATTCTCTTCCAGGGCTACCTACTTACATTAATCATATTGTCACAGCAATCATTATAGTCAACCAGAAAGGGTGGGCTGGAATCCATCTGCTTTCCAACGCTGCTAACAAGCTGACTCCAGACTGCTCAGCTGAAGCAGCAGTCACCTGCCTGCTGTGTGATTTAGTAGGACTCTGAAATCAAGTATGTAATGATAGGGATGGATCCATCCAGGGTCCCAGCGAATATTACAGCAGTTATTGCAGCATCTTACAAAACTGACAGCTTTCTAACCTCTCAAGAGAAAGGTTTCATTATGCTCCATTTCATTACATATTGAAATATTTCATCAGTGAAGTGCCATGTACAGAAAAGAAAGACAGGGTAGTATTAGTGTGACTCATACATAAAAGCAATTAAATAGAGCAGGAGTGATTTTTGCACGGGACTCTTGGTTTATTTTGGGCTCATTCTTCCCATGCCAACGCTTTGCTTCCTATCAATATGAAAAGATGAGTCATATTTTAAGTCTTCTGCTGTGAGATGGGGGAAATAGTAGTGTTTGATCATTATGAAAGAACCTAAAGTCAGCATTTACAAGAGCAGCTTTCTGCTGAAGCACAAGGCAGCAAATTCACTCTAGAAACTCTTAACCCAAACGCAATTATAACAAGGCCCATTAAAGCTGAAGGAAAGTTAGGCAAATCCGCTTAGGAGATACTTATGTTAGATCTATGGAGTGGTATCTCTGGGTGGTTGGTTTCCTGCTCTTGGGCACTGATGTACATTACTAGAAAAATCCTGAACCTAAGACATGAAGAGATTTAACATCTCTCCCACTCCAGTCTTGGACAACCTCCAGGTGTGTGAACTGAAGAGGCTGCACGGCCGCTGGCTGTACCAGACAGCTCACCCTGACCTCCATCCACCACCTGGGTTATTACAGGCTGTTCTGGCTTCTTTACCTTGTGCACCTGTGTGGTCTTTAAATAGTCACATGCCCACTGCTGTAGGTCCCACTCATTACAAGTGCCTGTTTGCACCACACTTACTGAAGTTATTAGAAAAAGAAACAAATGGAACTGCCAAAAGCCATCCATCCTTTGCCATGGTCCTGAGCTGCGCTACTGCGACCTCCAAAAATAAAAGAACAAAATGATGATTTACATACAAGCCAATGGGAAAATCTTTGTCTCAGAAAGCTCCCAAAGAACTAAGTATCTCAATAAAATGCAGGATGAAACTCACTATTCTCATAAAGTAACAATCATGACATTCTGCATGAAGTAAAAAGACGAAACCCAAGGAGAGCGAGCGATAATAGATGTGCTTTCCAGCACTCGTATTGTACAGCAGCTGAGCCATTCCCAAAGAGCACCAGGTATCAGCATCATGAAATATTGTCCTTCTGGCTTTACTTTTGCAGAGGCTCTTCAATTTTACTGTAATTTGTTCTGTCTCACTGCTTAAAAGTGGCCAAAGCTGCAGAAAGGGAACAGAAATCAAGTGCTTCTCCTCCTCTAGTAACACAGATATGCCTTTAGGAATCTGGATACTATTAAATCTGTAGCAGCACATAAGCAATATATTAGCATTACAAAAAAGTCATACAGCCATTCATATTTCTTTCTGGATGGAACATACAGCCATTTTTCTTTCTTATTTCACAAGAACATCTAAGCTAAAATTTAACATAAATCAAGCAAGTGAAAGTGTAGTAGATTAATAGCATCTTAATAGGACAAAAGATTGGGTTTTGAATTAAGACTCTAATTGGAGTAAAACATTAACAGACTTTTTCAAAATACATTACTTTTTTCAAGTTTCCTGCTTTGGCAAGTAGAAAACGTTGGGCTGTTGGACTGAAAGCTGCAATAATATACTGTGATACTGTGAATAACATTTGCTTTGAGGACTCCTGAAGACCTTGTTGGTATGCCCAGGAATAGCTCTACACAGAATGTGCCCCAGGTTTTGCTATTACTTATTAAGAAACAAGATGATTTATGATTCCTGCAAAGAACTACCTCCTCGACAGAGTCTGATTTTCCTTCTGCAGTGCTGTTGGACATACAGCTGGAACAGCCCCCACTGCTGTCCCATCACTGCACTCAGGAACTCAGGGTTAGGCCACAGTACTGGTGAAGCAGAATAAATTCATCTGCAATCAGCCAAGTGGGTGATAGCAAAACTAATGAAAATGAAATTGTGGAAGATGTGAAATGTAGATACTGGCCTAGTAAGTAGAAAATGGGGCTGGATGTTCACCTCCTTGTCTCACACAGGATTGGTTTTATCTATGCCACAGCCCTGCAAAAGCTCCTTAGGATAGATAGTACACACTGGTATAAAGTTCATTCGATAAAGGAAAGCACATGGGGAAGAGCTACAGCTACATTATCAACATTGCTTCATTTGCTTCTAAGCCATCTGAGCTGGTCTGGCAAACTTACTCAGAGGGTAATCTCAACCCTCCACACCTGTGACCAACATCACCTTTCTGGCAGCTGCTGAAGCTGATGACCTTTTCCAAGGTTGACAGGTGAAAGGCAAAAAACTTCAACCATTCATTCTCTGACATTCTGGCAAAAACTCAAAGGGCTTCCAACAATGAAGTGTAAGGGCTCCCAACAGCAAGGTGTCAACACTGGGAGTAACATCAGCAGACAACAGCTGACAGAGGAGTGGAATGCTGTAGGGGCAAGTGTAAATTCCCATCAAGAGCAAACACTATGAGAGAGCACCAAGAAGTGGGAGAGCAGGAAATAGACAAATCAGCAAACGTGAAGGCATCAAACCCAGAGAAAGCATGATACATCAATTCCTGGTTCTCCAACCATGCCTAGACTAGAAAAGCAATCACAGGAGACCTTGGTTGATGATCCTGCAACCAAAGTGCCCCTCCTGAGGCAGAAGTAAAGCCTTCCAATAGATACCAAAGCCTAGTCCCAAGTTATACTGCTCAGATGAAAGAGCACCACATTGGGGGAAACTGTTTCAGATGTACCCAGTGTGACTGACATCATAGCCTGGCATTTTCTCTCTCTCTCAGAGAACAAGAATTTTGATCTGGATTACAGTCTTTTTTTTTCTGGGCATCCAAAAAGTAGATGTGACATGTGTGCTGTTTTGTTCTTTCAGGGTCAGGAATTACTCCTGTTGCCAGACATATGCATTTACCTCTCATACAGATGCTATCACATTCCTGGATTACAAAAGCACTGCACCCAAATGATGGAAGAAACATCTGGGGTTTCTTTCTGATGGTGTGCTTCTCAGTGAAGATAGATGTGCTGGTTTTGCACAGCTCTTTCAAATACTGCAGTTCACAGAAAGAAGGCTGCTCAAAGTCAGCTTCAGCGTAAATGCCCTCAAGTCGCTGTGGTCTAACAGAGATAAAGGCAGTTCTCAGTGATTCTTTTTAATTTTGTTCTACACATTAGATTGTAAAACTCTGTGGAGTAGCAGGCACGGCTCACTTGACACTTTTTATAGAGACTAACACAGCATTTCCCCATCAGGCTTTATCAAAGCTGCCACAAGAGAAATACCACCAAAACCCACCCCATTTTCCCCTTGTCTGTTTGCTCCAAGGCATTTATGA
The DNA here is from genome assembly GCA_013400475.1 of Tricholaema leucomelas. Lineage (NCBI taxonomy): Eukaryota > Metazoa > Chordata > Aves > Piciformes > Lybiidae > Tricholaema lacrymosa > Tricholaema leucomelas. Next base: position 144,525 of record WAAF01004546.1, read on the forward strand.
AAGAACTCCTGAAGATGTCATTAATGTGAAAGTCTCCCAACGTGGATTCTGGATGTACATTCTAAATCTCATATAAAAAATGCAAGAATATTCTAAAAGCTATAATCCAATAACCTGCTCCTATTGCACTGTGGCACTGAATGGACAGTGTTTGTGTAATCCTATTTTTAAAAGTCTGAGCAAAGCTTTCATGAGCGTTTTTTAAAAGCAAGAGAAGTTGTTTTAACTGTCTCTCCCAGCTGTAACTGGCATTTTCTGAGACATTAATATTATTTTTGTCAGAGCTATGCTGTTTTTTCTACTGCAATAGCTTCACAGTGAGGTACTACAGCGTAAAAGTTTCCCATTTCCCCATTACTAGCATTGAAGTTCAAAGCGCAGGCTTTCCTGAAGGAGCACTCAAAACATTAATGCTCTATTACCAGCTTCTTTTTCTCATTATTTGTGTTATTTTGACATCTTCGTGTCCTTTGCAAAATGACACATGCTGTGTCAGGCAGAGCTCTGCAGACCCAATCCTACAAACACCTGTGCTTCATTTTCTACACCTAGCAGTAGCTCGCGGCAAGGAAATTAGATTATTCACAATACATAAATCTCTGCAGCATCCAGACCTGAGATAGCATCACTCAGCAACCAACAGCATTTAACCACACACTGCGACAGAGTGCCAGATGGCAAAGAGAACAAAGAACTAAGATTTATAAACACCTGCAGCCAGTTTTCTACCTCACACTGCAACAAAGCAGCCAGTCATTTCAGGGGGGTTTTACCTGCAAGCAGAACAATTACTCCCCATGCTTAATTATGCTATAATGATGACTCCTGCAAGACTGAGGCAGTCTCTGTGCTGAGCCACTACATGCAGTGAATATAGGACTGTGCAACAGGTGATGATTATTGCCAGAACAATAGAAATGTTCTCATTCCAGCCCATTTTCAAAAGGGAAAAGAACAGCTCCTTACAACTTCCTCAATTCCTGTTCTGTGCTGAAATCTCCCATTACTGATTTTTTGGGGGGTTTTACCTAAAGGATTTTCAAAGACCAAGCAAAAGCATTTCCATTGTATTTATGCATGAGATGAAAGGATGAGAGCATTTTTTTCCTAGACATAGGAAAGTGCACATCTTTTGCCGGTTGCCTTTATGACTTCCCCAATCAAGACAGCCAGATGTGGGAATTCCTACTTGGGGGGCACAGTTCTGCTGGAGGAGGAGCCCTGGGGAAAGCCGAGGGGAAGACACGTAAAGAACCTTTGGCCTTGTTGGATGCTCTGGTACCCAGCACTGACTCTTACTCGGCTAACAGAAAGGCTGTGGCTTATATCCCTGTCCCCCGCCCCCGAAGCAGCTGCCGGAGGTGGGCGCAGGAGGTTCCCTTACCTGCACCAGGGTCATCTGAGAGCCGAGGGCCAGCAGAATCTTCTCGGTCTTAGTGGGGTAGGGGTTGTCGCGGTGCTTGTAGAGCCACTGCTTGAGCGGCCGCGCCATGTCCTGCAGCGCCTGCCGCTTGTGCCGCACCTTCCCGCCGCTCTGCCGCGCCCTGCCGCGGAGAAGGGACGCTGAGAGCCACGGCTGACACCGGCCCGGGCCCCTCCATCCCGCCCCCAGGCACGGCGTCGAGCCCCACTGCGCAGGGATGCACGCACTGCCTCAGAAGGAAACCAGGTCGGTGACCTGCCCGGCTCTGACCCTGCGCGGGGGATACTCGGGCACCTTCCGTGGCCGCAATCATGCTTCCGGACCCGCAGCTGCTCCGGATTCCAGGTGGAGCACCCTGAGGGGGAGGGCTCGGGGCCGATGGACGTGATGATGCTGCGGGCCCGGCTGGCTCCGCCGCGGGGATTTCAGCGGAGTCAGAGCTCCGTCGGTGCGGAGTTTGATGGTCCCGATGCCTTTATCACTTGGCATCTACCCCGTGTGCGGTCGGGCGTGCAGCGGGGCTTTTCGGAGAGCCCAGGGCCCGCCTCGCACGGCCCCGGTCATGCACCGCAGAGCAGTTAGACAGGAGAAAGCGGCCAACCGAGCCTGACCCCCAATTTATTTGCCAGTTATATTCGAGCTTGGCATCGAGCACCTCCGGCTCATTTCTCTGCGCGAAACCGCCCCCGAAGACCCAGGCCTCACAGGGGAAAAAAAAGGTGACCGTGAGTAATGAAACTCGGGTCCCGGTGACAAATAATAAGAAGGAAAAAGTATTTCTTTGTAAAACACGTTCGAAAACAAAAAGCGAGTGAGAAAAGCACGGGGGATGGGAAACAAAATCCAGAGACGATCCGGAGCCGGCGGCTGCCACCGCCGGCAGCAGGGGGCGCCAGGGGGCCGCGTCGAGTCGGGCCGAGCAGAGCCGAGCCCAGCGGGGCCGAGCGGCTGCGGGCGCAGCCTCTCGTACAGGGCTGCCTCCGCAGCCCAGCTCCGCCGCGACCGCCGCTAATGACATTCGAATGAAACATGACCTTCTTCCAACCAACCGGCACCACTGCTACAAGTATGAGCTGATGCAATCACTAAGGTGGAAATTCGGCAGTAGAACCAGCTCCCCGCGATTTCTGTGTCGGTGCCTCCTGACAGTGTTTCTTAGTTTTTGTCAAGCTGCGCTCCCACTTCATCCATCTGAACTACGTCTGAGAACGCCCCGGACCTAACACATCCTCTCATCATCCATTTCACCTCTTCCTGCACAAAACCCCCAAACAAACCAGCAACCCCAAAAACCAAATAAAAAACGCCAACCAAAACCAAACAGTCAGAAAAGGCACAACCTAGGCTGGCATTTTAGCAAAACAGATCTTCACATCGCCCTGCCCAGCCCTTCGCTGGCATCGCGCTCCTTCGGTTTAAATCCCATCCTAGGGAACGCACTGACAAGGCAGCTCCTTCTCATCCTCTCGCTCAGCGAGCGGCAAACCACAGGGGACGGCGGAACAAGTGGTGGGTCCGTGCAGTACGCGGACGCCTTCAGCCCTGCCCGCCCAAGCACCGCCGGCGGGGACGGCTCCGCGGCCGCTCCGTCCCTCAAGTTTCACCCGTTCCACCGTCCGCTTTTGTTTTGGGACCTTTAATTACATGAAGCGCTCGACCATATAAACCGCACGGACCCCGAGATGTTTTTGCCCGGTAGAGAAAGGGAGGTCAAACGCCGCCGGACAGGAGCGCTCTGTGCGGCACATTCCAGCTCACTCTGATACCTCTGCATCACCTATTACCGGATTTTCCCACCGTAACTGTGGAATGAAAATTCCAGAGTATGGACCCGGGGGCGTGGGGCAGGACCCATCTCGAAACTCGAAACCGGCTCCGCGGCGGCAAAGGCACGCAGGGGCCGGCCCGCGGAGCCGGTGCGCGGCGCGGAGACGAGCGCACGGCATACCCCGTCCGCCGGTTGCGCAGGCTGAGGCTCTCCTTGATGGATGGACTGTCGGGGAGAAGCACCTCGGCGTGGTGCGGCCCCTCAACCACCCCCATGTAGGGCCGGCCGCTCCGCTGCCTCTCCTTGGCGTCCTCCTCGAAAAGCACCTGGCCGCTGAGCTTGCTGAAGACGATGGTGTTCATGGTGGGGGGGCTGGGGGCCGCCGTCGGGCTGGCCGCCGGCTCCGAGGTGCGGGGGCTCGCTCTGCGCTGCAGGAAGGCGGCAGCGGTCACCGGGCAGCCGCGCCGAACCGCCGAGACCCGCCCGGCGAGACCGGCGCGGGGGCGGGGGGGGCAGCGTGAAAGCACCGGGCGCCGCCTGCCCAACAGCGGGGGGGGGGGTGGGGGGTGAGAAACAGCCCGCTCCTCCCACGGCCCTACTCCCCCCACTCCCCATCCCCACCCTGGGGTCCGCTCCGGCGGCCCGGCCTGCTCCCACGGTCCCTCAGCCCGGCCCGCTCCCCTCGCACCTCGCCGCCAGCCTCCGCCGCGCTCCTCGCTCCGTGTCGCAATAGTTAGGACCGCGGGGTTTCCGTTGCGTTTGGTGTTTCTCTCTCGCGCTCCCTCTCTCCTTTCCCCCCCCTCCCCCGGAATGATTTTCCCTTTCCCCCTCCCCAGACGGGGAGGGAAACAAATTGTTTTTAACGACCACCAAATGCGCGGAGCTGGCGCCCGGAGGCACAGCCGCCGCGCAGTCACTCACACTGTCGGGACCTCCGCTCCCCCTCCCCTGGCGGGGCGGGGGGGGCACCGCCGGCGAGGGGACCCCAGCAAGGGCACGGGCCCCGCCCGGGCAGCGTGGCGTCGGGAGGCGGCGCGTGGAGGGGCGGTAGGAGCTCGGCGAGGGGCAGCCGAGGGGCCGGCAGCTCACGGCTGGGCAGCCTCCGGTGTTCACGGGGCGGGCGGGGGCCCGGGGAACGCGGCGGAGGACACTGGCTGTGGTCACGATGCCCACGGGAGTAATCCTGGTCGGGGGCGCAGAGCAGAGCCGACTGGCAGCGGCCGTGCTGACAGCTGCATCCCTCCGCCGCTCATTAGTACCGGCGTTTAATGAAGCCAGCATCTTCGTCCCTAGCGTGTCTTCCCCCTTCTGTAAGGGGGGGGTGGGGGGTGTCTTGTCAGGATTATAAACTAGACCGCAGCCCAAGCCGGGAGATATCCCGCTCCCTTCAGCATCCTCGGCATGCTCAGGAGGAAATACGATGCTCAGTCGCTAGCAAGGTCTGCGGGAGCCCCTGAGCCCCCCGGCCTCGACGCCTTACGCGTTCCATACCTCCCCGCCGCCTTGTGCCGCAGCAGCCCGGCACCGGCTGCGCTGGGCTTAACATTTGGGTTATTGTGAGCAGAAACGAAGAAGATGGCCACAGTCAATATTTACAAGGATGTAATTCAGACGTAATTGGGCCGCCGCGGCTGAGCGGGCAGCAGCCGTCTGTGCCCGCGGGCCCGGCGGGACGTTTCCCGCCACGGACTCCACCATGCGCGCTCCTTCCGCGTCCACACCCCCTCCGTGTGGCATCTCGTTTCCCCGTGGGCCCCCTGTCCCTGTACTTGTCCCCGCTAGCATCACCCGCAAAGGACCCGAGCCTGCATAGCCGCTACCAGCTTTGTCCCTTCTTCTCTCCATCACCCTGGTTTCGTCCTCTCCTGTAGCCCGAGGCCAGAGCGGCCACCGCGGAGCGGGTACTCGTTTCTCCGTGGCGGGGGCTGGGGGCTGCCGCCTTCCCGACCCCGCAGCCGCGGCGGCAGGTACCTTCTACGGGCGCGGCCACTCCAGTCCGCAGCGGTGCACGGCGGAGGCTTCTGCCGCCGCCCACCCCCGCCCACCTGTCGCATCCCACTCTCGGGCTTTGCGGCGGCCTTTGTGCCCCGCCGCGGGGTGAAAACCGCGACCTGCTCTTCTCTCCGCACCCCTGCGACACGGGCGCGTGACGTCACGGGCACTTTCTGCGACGTCACCGTCACACGCCTTGGGGAAAGAGGGTCTCCAGACGAGGGCATGGTGGTGTCGGGAATTACCTATTCGGTTGCGTTTCTTCCAGTTGCTGTAGCGAAGGGCAATGCATTAAAGGCTTCCATTCCCCAGCATGGGACACCCCCCCAGTGAAACCCTCAACCTGTCCCCAGTACCCGGCCCAGAAAGCAAAGGACGGGAACAGCTGGGAGGGGACAGGACACACACCCATACGTACGGGGACACCATGGGACAAATGCTTCCTGTTGGGCTGCGCTAATGCACTTCATAGAGGCTTGCTGCAAAACACGCAGCTCCAGTCATTGTCGTGCTCAGCTGAACTGCTCATGAGCTGAGAGGTTATATTAGTTAATAACTGTACTACAGTGAAAAGAGACTAGGAAAGTGATGGATTTGGTCATACCCCAACTCCTGAGGGCTCCTGCTCACACCAGGCACATGAGAAAGGGATCTCAATGATTCATCTCATCCGGTTTTAGCCTCATACAAGTATCTGCAGTCTTGTCATCCCATGCCCCTCTCCTAGCTTGTCTGCACAGCAGATGTGATACCCTACCTCAAGGCAGGTGCTGGCTCTGGCTCCCAGCTGCTCGGGGAAGGGATTGGGTCACGGCAGGTTTCTGTGGGCCCTGCAGGCTCAAGCAGCCTTAGGAGCAGGGTCAGCCCATGCACTGGCATGCTACAGAGCAGGTGCCCTGGTGCCCTGCAGCGTCCCCACTAGCCTGCTTGCCGTGGAGGGATGGATACTCATTCCCTGCATGATGGCTCAGAAGGAAATGTGAAGGCAAAGAGAATCCTCACTCATACCTTTGAAGCCACTTAGTCACAGGCTTACTATTTGCACTTGCCAGGGTATGTGGCTCTCCTCAATGACACCCATGGTCCGCAGGAGTAGTGGGAATGTACTCTGCCTGCCCAGAGCTGGACAGGGCACGGGCAGCAGGTTGCTGAGGGACTGGCAGATCCCACACCCTTACCCAGAATAAATCACAGCAACAAGAGCCAAAGGCAGAAATCAGCATTTGGAAAGCGGCTCTGGAAAAAAACAAAAGTCTGTGCGGGGCAGGCGCGGCCAAGCGCGGCGATGCAGCGGCAGGAGCAGTTGGCACTGCGGCGCCTTACAAGCCTCTAAAGCAGCGAGATCTCCCAAATCATCACATGCAAATCTCACACACGCCCGCCCCCTCCATATTTTATTACTTAGATCACAGTTGAAAAGCTTAAATGAAAACAGGGTTTCTATTTCCAGAGCTTGTTTAACATCGCAAATGTGATACAAACTGTGGGCTTCATGTTTTTAATTAAGGCTACGTACACGGCCGTGCACGGAAAAATAAGTCCATAGCTGCTGGCCGCATACCACAGCCCACAGCTGGCTCCCCTGGGGATGGTGCAGTGTCAATTGATGGGAGCACCAGGACTTCCATGCATCCCGCAGCACGATGGAGGCCCGGGGTGCAAGGGGAGCTTGGGCACCTGCTAGGCTGGAGCTGAAGGAAGCTCCTTGCCAGTCTTTGCAGCACCTCTCTTGCAGCCCATGCCCATGTGCCCAGTAGGCCAGGCTGGCATACCAGAAAGCGGCAGCAAGGCACCTTTCCAAGGGATAGCGTGCAGGAAGAGCCTAAATCTGGTGCTCTGAGGCTAATCTGTCTCATTGGAGAAGCCAGGAAAAAAAACAACTGTGCTGTCACACTGAGAGGAGGATTTGCTCCTGAAGCTGCAAGTGACAGAGCTCCCCAGTGCCAGCCCTGCTGCAGCCCCATCCTGGCTGCCTGCAGCGAGTGGCTGCCCACAGAGTCCATCTGGCAGTGCTGGGGCAGGCTGAAGCACTGCTTTGCCCACTCCTCCTTCCCTAGTGAGGAGCAGGGCTCCAAAACCAGCAGTCCCATCTATGCTCTTAAATACAGTCCCAGTTTCTGGTTTGCACTCTCAGAAGAATGTTGCTTTTGTCCCTTGCTTTGTGCTCTGGTTATTCTTTAGATGCTTTCAGCAAATATTTTCTTGGTGTTGCATTTTCACAGCTCCCCCCTTCAGCTGCAGTAAACATAAATGTTTGAAATTCAAAGCATTTCCTCACATTCCTGGTGCCCTCTGTGCTATGACATGCTGGGTGGCTCAATAACTATGACCACGTGTATGTTGAAAGGCCTGAGAAGTTGGGTAGGTGAGAAATGGCTTGGGATTATGCAGAATGAGGTGTTATCTGTAACACTGCAGCACAGCCATGCTGGCACGGAGAGCAGCTGCAGAGACCTGTTGCCACCCATGGCATCAGCTGGATCAGTGCTGAGTGATATCCTGAGGCAACCTGCTTTACCAAGTTGGCTGAAATGCTGCCTTCAAGGAGTTTGCTCTCCTTCTGTGGACAGCCGGAGCTGTCAGACCTGCAGCCTTAGCAGGTTGTCATGCTCAGTCTGTCAGCCCCCGAAGCACTGAGGTGAAATAAAGTAGGGATGAAGTTAAATCACATAACATGGAGTTTTGCTAAATAAAATCCTGTGGAAGCAAGAACTGTCCCTTTTGAATGTTTTACAGGGCCAGTGCCTAGAATAGTCCCTGCCTCACAGCAAGAAAGGATCAGTACTCCATCCTTGGGAACAGCAGATTCATCAGACTGGACAGATGACATCTAATGGGGGAGGTAATTATGATGGTCTGTTGGAAAGCAAAGGTAGGCTCTGAAGTTGCCACCTAATTGCAAGTCTTTGCAAAGAGCTGTGGAGAAAAGAGCTTATATTAAAAAAAAAAAACAAAAAAACAAAAAACCCAAACCAAACCAAAACCTGCAGAATGGTTCAAACCATGAAGAATATTTGCTCAACTCTGTCCTTCTGGGCAGACAGAGAAGAGGGAGTGTGTCTGTGTATGTGTAAGCCAAGGTGGTGCAGTAATGTGCGGGGACAATTCATGTGGTGTCTGCCTGGGAGCCACCCCTTGGGATTCTTGAGCATCCCCAAATACCTCAACATATGAACTAACTTGGCAGGGAGATGTGCATGGGCAGAGGGGGTGGAAGGGATATCTGTGAGGAGCTGCCTCCATTCCTCACTTGGGCTACTCACCGGTCTGTGTGACCTTGAGCATTTCACAATTCCCCTGCCTCTCTTCTGCAGCTGTAACATAGGAATAATAACACTTCCTCCCCTTTCTCTGCTTCCTACTCTGCTTTTGGCACAGGGCTAATACAAGAGGGCTTGATCTCAGTTGGAATCTATCAGTGCTACTGACATGTTAATAATACCAGCAGAAACGTTTCCTCTTTCGTTTGCACTGACAAAGCTCTGCACGGGGCAGCAGCTCCCAGCGCGTCAGCCCAGAGCGTATTCACTTTCAACCCCAAATCTGAGACGTTTTCTGGAGACAAGACAGAAAGCATACAAGATTCAGGCTGACTTTTAGGATTTTAAAAGGGGAGAAGTAGTCAAAACATGCTTTGGTTTGATGGCCCTCCAGTTATTGCATTAAAAACCCCTCCAAAATATCCCCAGCCTCTTGGCTGCATGCACGGCATAAAACCTTGTGTGGCTGAGTCAGGGTTTCAGTGATTTTCTGTCTAGAAGCTCCTTTGGTAGATGTTAGGTCCTGGAGAGGACAGAGAAGAGTTGGAGCATGTTGCCTCGGCCACATGGATCTAATTGAGGGGATTTTGTTTCTTGAAGGAAAACCCCAAAGTTAATGCCAGTTTCTATAAAAGCTGTATGGAGTTGGGCACCCAGAGCCACCGGAGGAGTGCTCCCTTTTGGGACATGGGATCTTACCCTCTCCAGCTCTGCTCAGGAGTCACCTAGCAGTGGGTTGGTTTCCTGCAGAGGAAGCCTGAGAAAATCCAAGGATAAAATAAAGGTTGCTGAAAGATTTTTTTTTTCTAAAGAAGACTTGCAATTAATGTTTTTGGCCTGAGCCTGAAAATCTCTTTCCTTATTGCTTGCAGTCATATAAAAACATCTCCCTAGCTGCTCTAACTCTTATATAACTGATAACTGATAAATCTCCAGTGATTAAGAAGTTCTCTTAAAGTTTTCCAATGACAATAAATACGTTTATTCAAGCAGAAGAAAAAGCCAGGCTGATCATATTAATCTGTTTAAGCAGTGCTGATAGCTGTGTTATCTCCTTTCTAGTAGAACTGAAGTTAAATCTACCTAGTTTTAAAATGCCCAAACAGTATTTTAGCAAAGGCTAAAGAATCACAGAGTTTCTTAGATGGGAAAAGACCCTCAAGATCATTAAGTCAAATCATCAGTTTCACACTGACAAGTCCTTGACTAAACCAAATCCCTCAGCACAACATCTAATCACTATGAATTGCTACGTTTGGAAAGGACCACCAGGATCATCCAGTCCAATCTTCATCCCAGCATCCTTCATCACTAGACCATAGCCTCAAGCACCACATCCACTCTCCTCTCAAACACCTCCAGGGATGGTGACTCCACCACCTCCCTGGGCAGCCTGTTCCAGTGCCTGACCATCCACCGAGTAAAGAACTTCCTCCCAACATCCAACCTAAACCTCCCTTGATGCAACTCGAGGCCATTTCCTCTTGTCCTATCATTAGTAATTACAACCTCCTTTTAGGTAGTTGTAGAGGGCAATAAGGTCCCCTCTCAGCCTCCTCTTCTCCAAACTAACCACCCCCAGCTCCCTCAACCGCTCCTCATAGATCATGTTTGCCAGACCTCTCCCCAGCCTCATCGACCTTCTCTGCACCCACTCCAGCACCTCGATGTCCCTCCTGTACTGTGGTGACCAAAACTGGACACAGTACTCGAGGTGTGGTCTCAGGAGTGCTGAGTACAGGGGCATGATCACCTCCCTACTCCTGCAGGTCACACCGCTGCTGATACAGGCCAGGATGCTGTTGGCCTTCTTGGCTACCTGGACACACTACTGGCCAAAGGCTCCAAATGCTCTTTGGCTTTGATAGCTGTTGCCAGCCTCAAACATTGATACCCAAGGAAAGATGACAAGCTGATGCTCTGTGCATTCCTGCTTGTGTACAGAATAGTTCTGCAGGGTGCAAAACATGAGGTGTAGCAGCATAACTCATGTACAAACCGTTACTATTTTTTATTGGTGAGGCTGAGACACGCAAGCCAGCAAAGGAAATAGCTGGCACATCTTCATTAATTCCTTCTGGTTCTAAAGTAGTTCTCAGGAAATCATTCTCCAAGACCTTGGCTACACACAGAGCATATTTATTTGGAGTAGGCAGGGGCAGCAGAAACCATATAGTCCACAGAGCCCTCATTCCTTTGGATCCTGAAGGTGTTTATCAAAAACGATTTCTAGACGGGTTAGAGCCACACGCAACCGAGGTACCGATCCTGTGACACTCGCCAGTGTCTCCAAACACTTTAGGTTTCATCCTAACCCACATCCACCCTGTGAATACACTACAGAAACTTCCCCCTGGCAGTAAGGGTTATTTTGAGAATGAGCAGCCGTCCACCTTCGCACGTTAAGCGAATATTTGCTTTGCAGGTTTGGTTTCTCTCTCCAAGCTATTTGAATACAACTATTATCTTTGCTTCTCTGTTGTGACTGTTTGACTCGTGACCTCAGGGATACTTTTCTCGTTGCTCTGAGATCTAGCCATGACTAAACCCAGAAGTTTAGATATATATTCAGACCCCTTGTTTTTGTTTTTTTGGTCTGAAAAATAGACTGCAAAAGCTTGAATATCAGTCTGTCTCATGAGATGTCCTGATTTCATGCATTAGCAGCAGGGCCAGAAATAACACGAGAACAGCTTTTCTCACAGTATTTCAGTAGTTCTTTTCTGGCCACTGCCAAAAGCAGGATGTGAAGACATGCACAAACATTAAAGCAAACTCTTATTAGAATAGCTCAAGTTCCTTTTGCGTTGTGGTTAAAAAACTTGTGTCAATTTTTATTCTATTCAGGCTATCCCAATCCTTTTTGGTACTTCAAAAATCTGTCACTGTTTTTTTTCTCACTAAATCGTTCTGCTGGTGTAAAAGTGATTTGTGGCGTTTCAAATTTCTTTATCTTTTCTTTTTTCTTCCTTTCTGCCCCCCCCTGCTCCCCACCTTTTTTTTTTAAACCCAGGCCAAGAATATGACAAAGTGCTCAGACCCAAATTGTACATTTGGTTGTATGCATAAATGTTGGCTATCCCACTGGCTATCCCATTGGCTTTGCAAGCATTCCTCATTTCTGTAACTTTTAGCATCCACTAAGTGTTTGTTGCACTGGGACAGAAGCTGCCCTCAGATGCCCGGGCGGGAGGACTGCAACTGCCAGCAGCAGAGACATGCTCAGGGCATAAAGGCAGAATGAGTTTCAGGTTTGCATGATTAAATTGTTTCCTTCAAAGCTGTCAACAAATTCAGATGTCAGTCACCCACAAAGTAGCAAAACGGTGTAAGGTTACCTGCTTCTGCTGCCAGGGTAAACATTGGGAAGCACTGCAAGCACAAAGCAGGGTGGCAGCCTGCTCCTGTGTGCTCCTCCGGTGCAGGATGTGCCCTGGCAAAGGAGGGCAGATCTTGATGCTGCACCTGCCCTGTTCTGACAGTGCCCATAACAGTACTTACAACCCTGGGATTATAAATCCTTTGATCTCAAATCAAGAAGGAATTTCAGGAGCAGCCAAATCTTAGTAGAGTTTTGCTGTTCACCTTTCTCCAGATAACAGAGGTAAAAGCACCAGGCTACAAGCTATTGGAGTTGAAAACCAGCCTATTTCTCAGCATGTGCTGATCCTCCTTCAGTTGCCTGCAATACCTATCTTCATTGGTTGGGATGGAGACACCTGGGGAGGAACTGGCGACCTTCTGCACTGCACAAGCGACACACTGATGGTTTTCTTGAAGAAGCCCTTCAGGAGGACTCCCTCAGCAGCTGATGGGCCTCCTGTAGGTCAGAGAACTCAAGTGTGAGATGCTTTTCAGTGCTGTCACAGCCACTGTCCTGTAAAAGGCTGTGGCTGAGGTGTCTGGGCCTGCTTAGAGACTTTCTCAAAAAAAAAAAAAAAAAGAGAAGAGAAGAGCACACTTATTTGTGCCTGTGTTTATGTGGGAGGCTCTCCATGCCTGCAGCCCTAAGGCTCAGTTAAGGTAATTCTGTCTAGTAGCAGCACCAGACAGTTCAGCCAAGGAACATAATTTCTATACAAAAGATCCAGCTTCTTAGGGGTCTTACCCACGGAGCTGTTTCAAGGAGTCTTCATGTTTCGGTCCTCCCTTGGATGGACTCCACAGCTCTGGCCTAGGTGGCTGATAAGGCAGAAATGCTCACAATGCCTGAAAAGGACAGTCGTGGCAGCTGTCTGCAGTGAAGGTAGCAGTCACAAACACGTGGGCTTGCCAGAAGTCTCTGGCTAGTTCCAAGAAGCCTTCATTTGTTTGCATTGCTAATCTACCAGGGGCTGAGAGTGCACAGCAAGATATCACGCCTTTTCTAAGCTTTATTTCACCCTGCTTCTGTTGGGATCTGCAGGACAGCAGCCATCTGAGAAGCTTATAGGAGACTGCACAGTTATCAGGCTGAGACAGAAGGAAATAGTTTGAGCTGGAGGCAGGACAGCCTGTTCAGCTAAACGTACATTTTCATTCTTCAGGCCCTCTTGCTTTTCCTGTGGCTCAGCTGCTTGTCAGGACTGGTGAACTCAAGATCTAGCTGCAGTGCTGTCTGGACAGGCTGGAGGGGTGCCCTCCTGAGATGCATTCCCCTGAAATTTAGTGAATGCTCAACAGATTGTGTTGTGATCTCCACTGCAAGAAAAAAATCACACTGTAAGGTTTTCTGGAGCTCCCTTCTCACGGCAGAGTGCTGTGGACATTTGAGTCTTTATGAAAAGGGGGGCAGCATGAGGGTAGTATAGAGTGTATAGGGCATATGTTCTTTGCTTGAGTAGAAGCGGCACTGTTTCATGCCTCTTGTCTGAAATGATTCCCCAGAAAAGGGGCTGGCTTTAGATCCTGGCAGCTTGGGCTGCCATTCCACCACGCAGCATCACAAAATCTGTGTTTATCACAAGGTAATTGTCTGTCTTTGCTTCCTAATGAAGCCCTTCATTAATCATGGAGTAGTAGGGCTTGGAAGGGAGATCATCTACTCCAGCCCTCAAATACATATAACACACTTTTCTTTCCACCTCACTTCCTTTCCTTCTCCCTGCATCTCCTTCACGCTCCAAAAAAGAGCAAGGTGAGAAACTTAGTGAGCGAGTGCAGTCGTGCTGCCCTGGTGCTCCCAGGCCTGGAGCACACTGGGTACAGCAGCTGCACACATGGCAATCGTTGGAAGTGACTTCCTCACCCCTCCCCTTAAATATTCCTTGGGCAGGAGTGATATCCTATAATCCATGTTTGGGTTTTCATACAGTTACTTATTGCCCATAGCTGCCCAAGGGAACTGCCCAGCAGAATGGGTTTGCAGCACATTCTCAGCAACTGAGAGCTCTCCAGGGCCATCTGCAGTCTCCTTTGGCTCTCACTTCTTTTGTTTCCAGCTATTCAAGACATCTTTGTCCAGCTCACACGTGCTATTGCGACTTGCTACCTGACCAGCAAAGAGAGATCTCACCTATTTTCCACAAACCTTATTGAGTAAAACCTTGAAGGTGCAGGTGGCAGCCACTTTTACTACCTGAATTCACTCCATGTTCTTATTACTTTGTAGAATTGCAACTGGTTGATTATAGCACAGTCTTGTTACTTTGTTGACCTTCTTTGTTTTAGAAATGCAGATCTGATGGACTTCTGGCAATTAACAACGTTCTCAGTGGATTAGATTTTTGTACTTTTTCATTGTTCTTTCTGTGGAGTTTTACTGGGTTTTCTTTGGCTGGATCAGCAGAGTACACACCCTGCCAGATGCACGGTGGAAGCCCTGAGCCCAGGCTGCTTACTAGGCCCCTGCCCACTGCTGCAGATCTCAAGTGGGTCTGGCAGCACTGGGAAATCTCATGGAGAAGCTGTGTGCTTGATCTCAGCCTGCTCAGGGACACGCATGCTTGCCTGAGTCTGCAAAGAGATGTTCACATCCCTGAAGCTGCTTCTGGAGCTGAGCATTTTGGCTAGCGCTCTCTGAGGCATCACAGTTGTGTTTTAGCGCAGTTGCAATGGTTGTCCATGGTATGGAATAGCTGTTCCCAGGCTCTTGGACTCCCTTCTCACATTGGCTTTCTCTGATGGAGCCTCTCTGAGACTTGCAGCATCTGAGGTTGCTGTGGGACACTTGAGCCTGCATTTCCCATCTCCCAGAGCATGAATGTGTGTGGTACGGAGCTCTTAAAGCTGAAATGCGTTTCAGTTCTTTGGGATGGTGGGTGTGGATGTGGCAGTCACGGAGGAGAGGAGACACATGATTCGAAGTCGGTTCTAGCAAAAGTTAAAGTGGTTTCTATTACACATTCCTACAGAGTTCAGAACAGATTAAGTGGTAATTAGACATCAGTAATTGCCAGTGGAACTAAAATCACAACACAGACCTCAGGAACTGTCTGGATTTAGAAATGCCAGCACTAACGACTCTAGGCTGGTACTTGCAGAGCCCTAAGCCTGGTGAAAACGAGCACGTTCACACAACGCAAGTGTCTTAAAGATAGACCAAAATGTGAAAATCAGCATGGGGGGGGACTGAAAAAAGGTCTGGTTTGGCTTTGAGGTTTTGTTTGTTGGTTTTGGTTTTTTTTTTTTAATGCTGAATTTGGAAAGAATTGTTTATTCAGAGCCATCACTTTGTTTTGTACCCTCTTCATGCCACACCAGATCCAGTGCTTGGCAGTCACCTACATGCCTTAGTTGCTGTGCTGAAAAACATTCACCTAGTCATTACATTCTGGGAAGCATACCAAGGCTGGCCCACAGATGTCTGCTTTCCCAAATATTTCTCCTTTTACATGACACCCCACCACAGACAGTTGTGGAACGGGTTGGAAGGAGGCATCAATCTGACCATAACTTCTCCTGAGTGTCAGTCAATCTGCAAGTGCACATGGAATATTGCTCTCCTAGAATTGCTCGAGCTCCACTTCAAATATCCTCCTGCCTAACCTCATGCAGGGGTAAGGATTTGGTAGCCTGCCTTCCAAATGGTGTAACTGAAAAAGAGTCAGCCATAAATGAGTTCAGTGAAGGTCTGCAAAGAAAGATTGGCAGCCATGGGGATGGGAATTTTCCATATACTGGGGAATCACAGAAAAAAAATGGCAATCCTACAGCTTCTGCACTCTTGTACCTATTGTGACCAAGTGCAGTTATTAAGGACACTGTGACCATCATCAACACACTGAAGCCACACTGATCTCTCAGAACACTGATTTCCCTTTGCCCCTGGAAAGTGGGTGGAGAAGACTCACTGGTTTAATATACGTTATTGTCCTCCAGTAGGTCTCAGCCTGACCCTAATCAACCCCAGTCCCATAACCAAGGTTTCTAAACTGCTGACCACCTACCACCAGGCTCCTTCTCTTCTCTTTTTTTTCACTTTTCTGTTTGTCCCAATCTGTGTTCCCCCACCCTTCCGTCATTGGAAGGTTTAATGCTGAGTGAAAAACCACGAACAGTCTTTGAACGTGTTCTGCCAAGTCTCTTTACAGTACAATACTGGCAGGAGTAAAACACTGGGGCCAGGCAAATATGCAAGCTTCATTACATTAAAGGAAGCAGAGCAGCATGGTTATTGCATCATTCTATGGCTTCCCAGACATTGTTGTTATTTTTTCATTAGAGCAACAGAACTGCACTTGGTGCTTTCTGCTAAAGAGCCAAGGAGGCCCCCAAAGGCTGTCAACTAGAGAAGAGAATACAGCAACTGGAAAGATGAGTGGTTTACTGCACTAATTTTGCTGCACCGCCTTCACCAGTCTGTGGTAGAGGGAACCAGCAACGTGATCTATGTTCCCTTTTTTTTTATATGAAAAGACACGTAGCCAAATACTTAAAACTATTTGCTTGTTCTAGACAAGTTATTTGGAAATTTAACTACTACTGAATCAACCGACGTTTTTCAACGCTAAATCGTTTCAATCCCATGCCATATGTTTTTAATTTTATCAACATCTGTAACTTTTTAATTATCATTTTTATTAAAGCCTCTTTTTTTTTTTTTCCCCCCCCCTTCCCTTTCTCCCTCCAGAAGCAGTACAGAAATCCCCAGCTATTTAATCTGGGTATTAGGAGGTGTAGTTCAGAGCTCAGCCATTGGAGCGAAATTTTGCTGTCAGAGGCACCCACCGGACCACAGGTGCTCTGTGTTGCTGGGTGCTAGGTTGGACTGGATGATCTTGGAGGTCTCTTCCAACCTGGTTGATTCTATGATTCTCTCCTGCATTCTGCAAGCCCCTTGGAGAATTGCTGATGTGTCGCAATGTGACTGGACAAAACCTTACCACCAAGACTGTAATGAATGATTTTGCCCCTCAAAAGCTTCTAGGAAGATTCTTAGCTAAAGAAGAATGGAGAAGCTTCAAAGGAACTCAGGATCTTGGTGCAATGGGGAGTTGAATGGAAACTGTTGGTTTATGACCTATTGTTTGGTGATTTTTCATTAGCATAATGTGATTCTTCTGACCCATTTCCAATACAGGCATTCAAAGTGGCAAACAAGCAAAGGTTTTGACTGGCCAGCTAACAACTCATTGCATCACCATGCCAGAATTCCTAATTGATGGAAGAAAACACATGAAATTAGTGAAGCTGTTTTTGCACTCTTTGTGCAAAAGTGATAGGATTAAGGTTACACCACATTATGGCAGCAAAGTCAAAGCTTCCTTTATGAGCCTTTCAGAAATGAAAAAAGAACTGGTTACTGCCTTTGTAAGAGAAAGATCAAGCAGCTGGTACTGTGCTCCATGTAGATTAGGATGAAACATGTAACTTGCCAATGGCAACTGGAAAAGAGAGAGGAACTTGCCAACTGAAAGGTTTCTGGCAGTTAGCACAAAAACAAACTGAGAGGGTAAACACAAGACATGGTGATGCTGTCCGTGATAATCCTTCCCAGCAAGTTGTATTACTGAAATGATACCTAGGTGAGAGCATGAAAAGCAAACATTACAATGCAAAATTGCACTCAATGAAAAGATTGATGAAAATAGGTGACTTTTGGATGTTAGGAGGAAGTTCTTCACAGAGAGAGTGATTTGCCATTGGAATGGGCTGCCCAGGGAGGTAGTGGAGTCACCGTCCCTGGAGCTGTTCAAGAAAAGACTGGATGAGCATTTAGTGCCATGGTCTAGATGACTGGATAGGGCCGGGTGCTAGGTTGGACTGGATGATCTTGGAGGTCTCTTCCAACCTGGTTGATTCTATGATTCTATGATTTTGGTTGTCTTCAGTGGCCAAAGCAGCAAGATTCTGAGCACTGAGGAGCATCTCTGTTTAAGCAGAGATGGGGAAACAGTAATTGGTATCGCTAATTCCTTCAGAAATGGCACAGTGTGTCATCCCACTGCAATGACTGCAGCTGCAGGCACACTGGCTCTGGCATGTGTCAGATCACTGAACAGCAGAAGGTTAGGTTGTCTGAACTGAGAAGCGGCCAAGATGTAGCAATGCTTTTTTCTGTTCTGGATCCTGAGCAGTGAGTGCAAAGCTTAAATGGCCAAAGAAGAGATAAACAATTTACAGTTGGGGAGAAGCTGGCTTCAGATTCTGGAAGTAAGCTCTGCAAAAAGCCTACAAGGAAACTTGAATGCTCCTACTGAAGACACACATTGCATGTTTCCATTGCAGTCACTGTGCTGTTGTGTGTAAAGCAAGGATTGTTTTAGTGGAAATACACAAACAACAATCCTTTAATTTACTATGAGGTGAAATTCTTAAACTAACATATTATCTAGTTCAGCTTCCTGGGATGATTGGTATCTGACCTCCAATGTCAGCAGCCCGTTCGACTCATTTTAGGAGATGAGGAATTGCTTCCACACAAAGCAATCAGTTAGCCTAAAGTAAATTCAGGAGTCAAATCTCAAGACAGCTCTGTGAATCTCGAGCTCATTTATTTGCCAAAATAAAGTGTCAGCGACAGAGCAGAGTAACCAAGCCCCTAATACATCACAGAGCTACTGCACTCAGGCCATGAAGTAAACTTCCCTAACAACTTGGAGACAATATGGGGTGTCGGAGCACGTGCACTTGTCGTTAGCATGAACATGAAGAGGAAATGAACATAAATCCCAGATTCAAATGTGTAGTTTGAACATCCTGGGACAATGAAATTATTGATAACTGTTATCTGTCACCAAGCAATAAATCATAAAGGCATGGAGCAGCAAAAGAAAGGCTATCTTACTGCTGACAGAAATGTAGATTGAAAGATGTGAGGGGCCTATAAGGTTCCAGAAATAATTACATAAAGGTGAAAGATTTCTCCTCTTGCTTTTTTTTCCTCATCAACTATAGAATTTCCATACTCAAACCAACGTTTTCTTGCGACAACTTTTCTTACTTGGCTCCTGCTTTTCTTGACATTTTAATGAAAATGAGAAGGGAGCTGAAATGAGCAGGCAGTGAAGAACAGGCCTGGCCTCATGGCTGCCAGTTGGAGCCTGGTGCTCTGTGCAGAGCTGGGTGCTGGCTGCTGAGATTGTGCAAAGTGACACACACATCAGTGCAAAGTGACACATCAGTGCAAATAAACTGACCCCCCACCTTGTGAAAACACAGGGATTGCATAGAGAAAGCGAGGGAGCAGATGGAGCAGATGGAGCAGATGATGGCAAGCCCAGAGGACAGAGGCTGACACCTGCCTTTCTATGTCCCTTCATTTCTGCAACTAAAATAAGACTGTTTTGAATTTGTACATCAGATTGCTCTGTGCTGAGTCCAGGATCAAGCTGTGCTGCTTGGTATAACCATATTTCTTACAGAGGGTGTGTGGACAAGTAGCAGCTAGTGACAAGAGAAAGGGGTGAAGGCATTTCCCTTCCAAGCATGGGAGCCAGGGAGTGGGAGCTGGCTGCTGCCTGCTTATACGCAGCAAGAACACTGGGCCCAGGCGGCTGTGGCTGCTTGAATTGGTGCCAGGGCTTGAATAGGCTGGTGGGCACTGCCAGGAGGGGTGTGTGAGCCACAAGAGGGACCCAGCTTTGTGAGGATTCCTTTTGAGAGGGCTGCAGGGCTGTGAAACTCAACACAGCTCTGCAGAGAAAGCGGAGGCTTTTCAAATGTACACGCTGTACTGCACCGCTCAGAGGGGCCAGGGATCACAACCATTCATTCATTTTCCAGCAGCTAAAACTCTTTCTATCAATTACATGGAATCTGCAGGTTTGGGCCAAAAAAATATGTTAGGTTTTAATTTATTTTTCTTTTTTAATTCTGATCCTCTGCCCATGTGGCTATCTGCATTGATTTCAATATTTCCTGTCCTCCTGCAGCACTTCAAAATTGCAGATATGGTAAAAGAAAAGAAAGTGGCACAAATAAATCAGTTTAAGCCTGGAATTAACTGTCTGAGGTCTTAAAATAGAGACTTCGGATGAACTACTTGGAGCCATAAGGGTTACCAGTGTGAGTGAGAATGGCAAGCTGGGACCATTTCATTGTCAGGAACATGACATTTTCTGCCCTGGCAACTGAATCATCAAAATGTGTACTTTAGAACTCACTCCATTTGAAATCCACACTCTGGTCAGGAGCGCCTTGAGATGTCCTGTTGAGGACAATGGCCAGGGAGTTTTTTTTTATCCCCTCAACAGTTAGAAAAATAAGCAATCATTGTAAGTATTATTCATAAGGAAGACTGTCACAAACAATGTGCACTTACAGCTTCTTTCACAGAGAAGACCAAGATAAAACCAAGCCTGTCCTCTTCCAAATGAATTTGGCAATTGGCATTTACTTTAGATATATTTTGGGGTATTGCAATGAAACATAAAACACTGCTACAGCTGTGACATCAGTATGATAGAATCATAGAATCAATTAGGTTGGAAGAAACCTCCAAGATCAACTTTCAAGTCCAACTTATCACCCAGCCCTGCCCACTCAACTAGACCATGGCAGTAAGTGCCCCATACAGTCTTTTCTTGAACACCTCCAGGGACAGCAACTCCACCACCTCCCTGGGCAGCCCATTCCAATGCCAATCACTCTCTCTGGCAACAACTTCCTCCTAACATCCAGCCTACACCTCCTCTGGCACAACTTGAGACTGTGTCCCCTTGTTCTATTGCTGGTTGCCTGGCAGAAGAGACCAACCCCAACCTGGCTACAGCCTCCCTTCAAGTAGTTGTAGACAGCAATGAGGTCTGCCCTGAGCCTCCTCTTCTCCAGGCTAAACAACCCCAGCTCCCTCAGCCTCTCCTCATAGAGTTTGTGTTCCAGGCCCCTCACCAGCTTTGTCGCCCTTCTCTGGACGTGTTCCATTATCTCAACATCTCTCTTGAACTGAGGAGCCCTGAACTGGACACAATACTCAAGGTGGATATATTTATTCAAAATAACATACTGGGCCTATGGGGCAGAGCTGGAAAATACCTCAAATAGCATTTCCTTGGTCACCAGTTGCTGATGGAACTTGTGACAACCCCCTGATTATGTTGGTGTTTGCATTGATG
The DNA here is from genome assembly GCA_013400475.1 of Tricholaema leucomelas. NCBI lineage: Eukaryota > Metazoa > Chordata > Aves > Piciformes > Lybiidae > Tricholaema lacrymosa > Tricholaema leucomelas. Next base: position 165,444 of record WAAF01004546.1, read on the forward strand.
AAAAACTACCACTTGAGCTAATATTTTGATCTCCCCACTTTCAGAACCTGTCCGTAGTTGATTTCCTTTACAATACTTTCTACACCATCCCTAAGGGCCCTGCAGTCCTCCTTTTCCAGAACTGTATCATCCTTCTATAATATCATTTTAAATGAGCCTTTATGTCTGCTTCAGAGAAATCACAAAGCTGGATTTGCATTGTGTCTTCCTCAGAAGCTTCCATTAACAGCAAAAGCAGTTGCCTTGTCCCAGCCACCCAAAAGCAGTTGCCTTGTCCCAACCACCCTTCCAGCTTCTCCCCACCC